>CM067881.1:17509282-18013084 GCA_034621355.1 Mycalesis mineus
ACTGCGCCATGTTATCCTGTCGTGTTCATAATCCTGACGTCGTTAGGCTTAGTGTTCAATGTTCACTTGAGGTTTACAACGCGAAGTGGATCTACTCGTATCTCTGGGATATATTCTATTTTGCCTCTTACTGTATAAGTAATATCATATTAGGTACCTACGTTATCTTCCTTAACTTACTCGTATCTTACCACTTGGTTGACGGCTAAGTTTAATAATTACTACATATTATAAAAAAAAGAAAGGAATTTTCATGTAGTTTTCACCGATAGATAGAGTGATTCCTGAGAAAGGTTTAAGTATATAATTTAGTAGGTGTCAATTAGGTTATAAGACAATAATTGTGGGAAGTGTATTGTTACATCTCCTAGCCCGGCGCATACCACAGTAGGCTGCATCATCGATTACCACAAGTGATTGCAAAAATTATCGCTCCGCCTGTGCCACCTGGAAGCTTTCATTGAAAGCGCTGCCTAATCCTTCACACTAACTCCTTTGAGATATACCTACTAACTATGTATGGTGGGATTGCTTATCTTCATAAGGACTATAAAAACCCCTGCAATGGCTCTATTCTTTTATAAATAAATTAAAAACAAAAAAACTTTTTTAAAAGAAGCTTTTATTTAAACGCTCTAAAAAGAAGAAAATAAATGCTTAAAAATTTTAACTATCAACTTATAACCTCATTATATTCAATTTATATGATCATAAAAGCTTGTCGCGAGCGTTAATTAGCTATCAGGTTTTAAATTGAATTAGAAAATATAATGAACATAGCAGATCAATGTACATATTTGAATTGGTACTAGTTTATTTACAAATCTGGGGACAAGCTTTTATAATCATATAAACTGCATTAAAAATATCTATTCTGCCATCTTGTATTGTCCGCCATATTGAATTTAGAAAGATATCACACACTATATCATGCATCGGTTGAAGGTATCTACTTCAAAATTGAGGTCAAAGATTCCACCCGAATTTACAATGCAAGTTAAATAAAAGCTTTTAAAAAGGGCACATACTTTTATTTTCCTTTTTTGAAAGTTACAAGTCCTACACTGTTTTTCTAGCGAGCAAAGTCGCTAGCTTCCGCTAGAACCTAAGTAATATAAAAATAAGTCTGCGTGTTGTAAATACCTAAGTAAGCAAATACCTAATGACATTGTAAAGTTAATGAAAATCACTTTTTACACCGAAAATCAGTACAACGTTCTATCCTAATTAGTTCGTGCGCTCTCAAAAAGATTAAAGGTAGATTTAACGATAACATTTAATTAATGAATAATTAAAATACTTAATTCCATTAGCTAAATTGGAACGTGTAAAGTGTTTTCTTATGACGGACCTAAATATACTTACGTTAAGTTATTTAATTAATATAGAGTAGAAGATACTACGATCTAAATAAAATGAATAAAAGCTCTACAAGACTTTAATGAAATTATGATTTCTATTTTTTTTTAATGAATTATAAAGACAAAAATATATTTATTATAACAAAGATTCTGTCTCTTTTCAGAAAATTTATAAGGCTTGATGATTCCTCCAAGGTTGACAATAAATTTAAGTTACAATTGTCTATTCCTAATTTAATAATTAAAAAAAATTAGAAAGTAGTAGAAAAATTTATTAAGATACTCACTCCATGTTTCATAAAAAGTATACAAACATATTAATATAAAAAAGATTTGCCGGAAAAAAGTATAAGGGAAGGGTTTTCAATGAAATGGAAACTTGTTTTCGATGCGACGCTGTTGCGGTGGATTTAATAGATCGAGATCCCGAGTTCGATTGATAGTTGGGTCCGATTGAAATTTTCCTTATAGGTCCAGGTATGGCCGCCTTCAGCCGTGGCTAGTTACAACCATGCTAACAAAGACGTACCACCATGCGATTTAGCGCTTTGGTACGATGTCGTGCAGGGACTGAAAGGGATATTGATTTCCTCCCACTCATAGCATGATAGACCTCTTCCTTTTTAGATTACATGATCGCTTACCATCAAGTGTGATTGCAGTCAAGGACTAGCTACAATAATTAAAATAAATATTTGCAAGACTTGGCTAATACTAAATTTTTAACTGACGAAAAAAACGGAGGAGGTTCTCAATTCGACACGTAAATTTTTTTTTAATGTATGACCACGCATAACTTTTTACAGAGTTGTCCGATTTTGATAATTTTTTTGATTAGAAAGGGCATACTTCCAAGGTGGTCCCATTGTCATCATGTTAGGATCTGATGATGATATCCTGGGGAAATTGAAGGAACTCTTCAAATTTTGCAGGCACGCTTACAGCGATTTCGGTTTTTGTCTCGGTATCGGTAGCTTTTTGGCTACTAGTGCACTATAATATACTATGACAGTATAGTACGAGTACGTTACGTTACGCGATAAATCACTAAAAAGTAAGAAATAAATTTTTTTAAATAAAAATAGAACTGACTCAAAACGCACTAAAAAGTAAAAAATAACTGTGTCATTTAGTTGCTTTAATTTACTTAAGCATATCTAGGAGTCGGTGCCAGCCAATGTTTCTACTTTAAGGACGTTACCTAGAAACCACAAACTGCTTTACTACGTAAAATTAAACTTGGCTGGCACCGACTTCATAGATATGCTAAAGTAAATTAAAGCAACTAAATGGCACAGTTAATTTTTACTTTTTAGTGCGTTTTGAGTCGGTTCTATTTTTTGTTAAAAATTTTTATAATAACAGTCTGCGATTTCTCTTTTTATTCTAAATTTTAAAAGTAATAATTACTGATATCTAAAAAGTTATTATTAGAATTTATTTATATTAATTTAATTTATTTAAATAAAATATGATGACGTCTTATGTCTATGGTCTTTTTCAAGAATGATATAAAAAATGTCATATTTTATACTCAAAATATAGAAAGAACAAAATGAATGTTTTGACGACCCTACAATCCAATTAGTAGTAAAAAGTTTTATGATACGCTTTAGTGGTCCTCACGGTATCTATTCGTATTAATAACTAAGCTCGTGAAAATTTCAGCAGCCGGGAAAATGTATTACAGTGCTCTAAAACAACTCTAAAAATCGTTGAAAAAAATATAAAAAACAATAGGAGCTGTGTACAAAACTACCTCGTTTGATAGCATGTATACAGCAAGTGTTGTTCTACTACAAGTTTGTTTATCTATCTTAGTAAAATCGCAACTTGTAAATCCTTCTCCTCGCAAAAACTACTAAACCGACTTTCATGAAACTTTACAATAATATAGTTCACATACATAGGCCACATTTTATCCCAAAATTCCCACGGCTAAAACTTGAACTACTCGGGTGAAACACTCGTCCTCTAATAAGATTATAAGTGTTTCAACCTCTTAATTAGCAAAGTTTTCGTATAGGTGGTTTTTGGCTGGTGAGAGGCTTCGGTCGTGGCTAGTTACCACTCTACCGACAAAGATGAAACGCTAAGCGATTTAGGGTTCCGGTGCAATGTCTTGTGAAAACCGAATGGGGTGTAAATTTTATCATAATCTGAACGTGAGCTCGCTTCCATCTTTGATTGCGTCATGCCTTTTCATCAGGTGGGTCAGTCACGAGCTAACTTGTAAAAATTAAAAAAAAAACTGTGTAAGTCAAATCTCGAGCGGCACTTGGGCGACTTATCAGTTCCCTTTCACCCAGGCCTAATAACTGAGTGGCTAGTTGGGAAATTGACATTTTTCTCATTTAATATAAACACACTTTGTATTGTTTTACTTATATATCATCATCATCATCATCATTTGTCGATATGATGATGATGACGATCACCAAATCATTATTATCTACTTACTGTTTACAGGTTAAGGATTTTCTCTTAGAATAAGAAGGATGAATATAAAGCATTGCAAACCGCGGTTCAAATTGAATAAAGGTATTATTTGGAGCTCGCATCGTATTGTCCCGATTTTTTACCATAACCACATGACGTGTAGGTAACTACCATAAAAATAACAAAAGAAATTTACTCCGAAAGCTATTTTTCTTTTACATGTACACTACGCAGTGTTCGTATGTTTACGTTTCGTTGTATATTTACATTACGTAAGGGTGGAGCGTGTTCATGATATATTTTATAAAAATTGAAACAAACGAACGTGACGAGTGACATTTAAATAACTTACTTTAAAATAACTTTGTTCTCGTATGAGCCATTTTTTGTTTTTAATTAAAGCTGGGAAATGTGTTTACGCATCCCTTCCATAAGGGTATGTGGAACTCACCAGGGATCCGGAATACCCAATAAAACCCAGTGGACCCGACTGCGCATTAAAGGAGCATCAGGGTCTGCTACCCGTATCCGTTCTTCTGCCTCCTTAAGACCTACTACCACGCAGAAATCCACCAAGGCTGTTCAATATGACTCGTTTCCGATCATAGCATTAACTACAGCCGGCATCGACATATCTCTACCCACAATTGACGTCAAAATATGCCTTTGAGGCCCCCAAGCTGCACATTCAACTATCGTGTGATGCGCTGTATCATCTGGAGCCCCACACTGATGACAGGCTGGAGTTGGTTCCCGTCTTATCTGATGCAAATACTTACCAAAACAACCATGTCCTGTAAGTATCTGCGCCAGTCGGAACGTAAGTGTTCCGTGTCGTCTTTTTAACCAACTGTCCAGATGAGGCCGAACCGCAACGACCGTCTAACAGCCTCGTATACAGCCTAGACTACCCAACTTACCTACTATTACTACTATCTTTTAAACATTGTCTTTAAATTACTCCTAACAAGTTAGCCCGCTTCCATCTTATTTTGCATTATCACTTATCATAAGGTGTGATTGCAGTCAAGGGCTAACTTGTAGAGGATTAAAAAAATATGAATTAGATGCTATGGTGTAGACTATACCCTGCCAATATTACCATAGGGGGTACAATTTCAGGCAATCCTACAATAGTTTTTACCCAACTGCGTCAGAAAGAGGGAAATGTTTTTCAAGCGTATGTATGTATGTATGCCCATTTCTTTGGCACCCGCTAAACGGCTGAACGGATTTTGACATGTGAGGTGTCGTTGAATTCGGCTAAATTGTGGAAGTGACATAGGCTATATGAATTTTCAAAATGGCGGCCGTAAATGGGAAAAAAAGGGGGGGCGTGTGCTTTTGTGTGATTTTTTTCTATTATCTTAGCAGTATGGGTATCAAAAAGGTCGTAAAAAGACCATTTCAAAAATATAAATATCATATCATATTTATATTACTGTTTTAACAAGCAATGTCAAAAAGTGTACAAGTACAGTCTTATTTCTATACCACAAATTGAAACTAAAAAGTCTCAAATAAAATTATTATTATAAAAACAAAAAACCCAACTGCTTAGAAGTTATGAACTGAAAAGAGAAAAACAAGGAATTTTATATAGATATAGTGATATATCTATATAAAATTCTAAATACTTTATGGTGCTGCAGGCGGGGACAAACGTAGTTTTGGTAGGTCTTTCTTTCCCAGGTAGGAAACTATTTCGCGAACAATAAACATATATTTATATGCCATATGTTACTCTCAATGGACACCACGTAATAAGAAGTAGATTTTCCTTAATATGTTTTAGAAGGAGAGCGGGTACATAGGTATTATAATATATTAAAGCGTCCGGGGCTTAACCTATCGCGCGGTGTCATGAATATATTATCTTTTAAAATGTCGCTTGAAATGGGTTTATTAAGCTACGTTTTCATACAGGTATTAAAGTTTTTTGTTCCTTATACGACGTGTAAAGGGTCCTAATGAAAATTTCATTAGTTTAATTAGAGGTAAAGGTACTGTCCAGTTAGTCCAGTTGTTGCTCTGTAGGTACTGTGCGCGTTATAAAATATTAAGCTGAATTACTTTCTTACAAGAAATTCCCTGTAAACATTCTCAGCTTGAAGATGGAAGAGATTTGTGCAGCCAAAAATTGATAATAAACAAAAAATAAACTAACTTTAACTTTTATTATAATAGTACCCAGGTATCATATATACATAATAGCAGTATACAAGTAGAGTGAAATAATATAATTTCCATTTCGTAATGTCGCGTTTCTTGTTCCCTTACGAAATATCAGCGTAGGATTTATCCTCAGGCGTCGGTTATTATGGATAAGTAGATCCGCCAGACGCGCTGCCGTTAATCTCGACATTGTGGATCTCGAGTACGTAGGATTGTACGTTATATGCCTACTGAGAATGTACTGATACTCTCGTATTAGAAAACGAAAAAGAGTAGAAAAATTTTCTTTTGCGTGAAAACCCGACGAATCCTAGGAACAAAGTCGCAACTATACCAATGTTTTACTTTGAAACCAGAGCAATCTGAGGTGATGTTAACGCTACGATGTTATGACTACAACTGAGTAGTGGGATCTCAAAATACTGGTTGGTGTATTGTATCCTTTTTGTTAAAATTGGATTTAATAATAAATAATTATATTTCATATTAAATCAAGTTTTCATGAAAAAGCTTTTTCTATTTTTATTGATTTTTTATTGATCAAATAAAATAAGTTTAGACTTTAAATATTAAGAATTAGACAGAGACGGCCTCACAATGGCGTGACGTTATTATTAAGATTAATAGCTCAGTTACAAATTTTCATTTTGCGAGAAAGGGACGAAAGATCCCTTACTCTAAAATTGAAGCGCCTATAACTTTATCAGATACGTACGATCGTGCGTCATTATTTTTATTTGAAAATATCTAGTTGTCTTAAACTGTTTGATTTGACCCCATTGAAAGGTTGAAGATTTTCTCGGGAAATAACAAAATAAAATAAATTGTAAACTATTTTTAATTAATACAGAAAAAGGATTTCTACAAAGTTAAGTGTCTGACCACTGAATACAGAATTTCTTAAGACAATCCCAAAGAATATAGTATGGTAAAATAAGCTTTGCATTTTGACGATTAATGATTGTCTGAAACATTTTCAAATTATTATGAAAAATCATGCGGATGTAATTTTTCATTATTTTATCGCTTAGCTTTTTGGCGATTCTTCGAAAAACACCATTAGAGATTAAACTTTGAGGATAAAAGCCTTTCTGGCGTACAAACACAAACTTTTACCGTTTTCATAAAATGACGAAGGCTTGGGTAACACAGGCTCTTAGCACATTAATTGATAACTACTATTAGGTAATCATTCCGTGCGCCGGTAAAAGCGAAAAAATAGCGTTCCGGAAATAATTTATCATTTTTTGTCGTGTTTCCATTGTATCGACACATTTTTATGGCATGTTTGCCCGCAATCACGCCCGCAGGTAATAACCACTTATTTGCGGGCACCGGAAAAACATTTCGTGTTTATTTAACTTTTATTTCTGATTGGACGCGTTTCTCCGTAGCGAAAATAAGGTTTAGTATAATAAAATATTCATAGATTTCATATTGCCTCGTCTTTACTACTTATGATCCTGCCGTACCTAAAGACAAAATAAGATTGTTTTAATTGATTGATATGTCTGTTACTTCACATCACAGTGTATTATTATAATTATCAATTTATTTGAAGACCCGATGTATGCCCAGACCTCCCTTATAGAATAGAGTATTTAGACTTTAAGAGCTTAAACCCATCTCGATGCTCAATGCAGAGTGGCAGATTATTACGCATAATAAATAATATTTTTTATCCAGACCTAAATATAAAATATTATCTTAAAAGATATAATTTCATAAAAGTATCGCGATAAAGTAGTAGTTATTATCATGTTAGAATTTAGAAGTCATTTGAAGTGAAGTTGGTTTTTATAGACGTAACAATACGTTTAACAAACTTGGCACTCACCCACTAAACTTGTTGATGTATGATATTTTAACATCTCATACATGCATAATTTGCGCGTTCTCTAACACTTTCCTAAGTTATCCAACAATTTTAAACGTAAATATTATTCATACTATTTCATACTTTACGTTCGTTGCCCAAGTTACTGCCTATTTTTTTAGCGAATTTGAATAACTGAATATGAAGAGCTTAAATATAAAATGATATTATTATTATAGGTTTCATATGGATGTTAATAGACTGTCATGAACTTGCAATTAGAAATAAATTAAAATGTTCAGTGTGCCTGTATGGATGCCTATGTGTTGCTATTCTGTGGGATGGACCAAGAACCCGTTCGTAATTTTATAAAAGTTTAGTTTGTCAACAAAATGCTTGTAAATATGGTAGATACCTTTGAAAATTGTATTGATACGCAACTACAACAACGTAACAATAAAAATAAGTATTTTATAAAAAAAATCCTCTCCTCCATTTGCGGGGCCTTTGCGGGCCCAAGTAACCGGTGGTCAGGGCTCCAAAGTGAGGAACCTCCTCACAATACGCGCCGTTTCAAGGACTACTGCCTTCTGTATCTGACCATTGATCCAACAATTAAGTAAAAGCTTCTTAAGGTGTTGGTCAAAGCTTTTCGCAAAAAGACCATTGACTAAAATGACTATCGGAACAATAATAGTTGACTCAACATTCCACATGGCGGTAATCTCGTAGGCAAGATCCAAGTATTTTGACACTTTTTCCTTTTCGGCTTTCACGAGGTTATCGTCATGAGGAACAGTAATATCAACAATTATTGCAAGGCGTATTGATCGATCGACTATCACAATATATCAGGTCTATTGGCTACAATACACCTGTCAGTGATAATTGTTCGATCCCAGCAATGCACTGTTATTTTCAAGACGGATTGGGTCGTACCTATAGTAAGGTATCTCAAAATCGACAAGGCCGTACTGAAGAGCAAGTTGTTAGTGGATTATCCTGGCTACTTGATTATGTCTGTGCAAGTATTCGCCGTTAGCAAGATAACACCCGGAAACTATATGCCTGAGGGACTCCTCAGGATGATGACACGCTCGACATATGTCTAGAGTGCCATCTTTCATAATATGTTTCCGGTAGTTTCTCGTCTTGATCACTTCGTCCATAATTGCACAGACAAAACCCTCAGTTTCCCCAAAGAGGTCACCGAATTGCAACCAAGATACTGATGTTATTTGATCTACATCAGGCCCAGTAAGAGCCTTGTAGGATCGTCCATGCAACTTCTTACTCCTCCATACCGCCACGCGATCTGAGTTACTAATTACTTTAGGCTTGCGCCAGTTCTCTTTGCCAAGGGATAGCGGGGTGAGACCCTTGTCCACTGCAACAGCATCCTTATGCATACACACATTCATCTTGAGGAAATATTCTCTGAGATTGCACACCTCACGATTATGGAGGTTCTTGGCATTTTAGAAGCCACGTTCACCACACTTGCGTGGGAGGTACAACCTCATTACAGATGAACTTGGATGGTGCATCCGGTATGACGTCAACAGTTTGCGGACTTTACAGTCCAGGGAATCCAGTTCAGTTTGAGTCCACTTGAGAATGCCAAAAGTGTATATGAGTAAGGGCATGACCCAGCCATTGAAAGCACGCTCCTTATTTCCACCCGATAAAAGACTTTTTATGATTTTTTTCAAGCGGCTAAAGAAGCGTTCACTACCTGTTTCATATTCCCTGCCTCAATACCAAGTGCTTCTGACATTCCAAGTTATTTATAGGTCTCTCCTTCGCAAAGTGATTTGAGAATTATAGTTTCTGAAAGAACTATATTCTCTGAGCTCACGACTCTGCCTCGCTCTACATTGATTACCGCACACTTGTCTACACCAAATTCCATCCCTATGTCATTGCTAAAGTTCTGATTAATCTTCAGCAATGACACAAGGTCTGAACGTTTTGATGCATACAACTTGATGTCATCCATATAAAGCAAATGAGATGTGAGCTCACCACTCCTGCGGAGGCGAAAGCCTAGTCTTGAATCCATCAGCAAAGTACTGAGAGGATTAAGAGCTAGACAAAACCATAAAGGGCTCAAACTATCACCCTGGAAAATACCACGTCTAATCCCTATCGGTTCAGTTAATTCTCCTTCTATACTCATCACGCTCCGTCGAAACCTATCGTACTACGGTAGGGAAATGAGCTGAGAAACTTTCAGCTTCTATAAAATGACGAAGGTCTGGTCACTCGGTCACTATCATGGTCACTCGGTCTAATAAAAGGGAGATGCAGTGTAATATGCTCGTTCGAGCGTCCGAACAATTCTTTTTCATCCCTGATAGAGCACTGACGTTGCACTGACCTATGTAATATATCTGGATTGGCCATTATATGGTTATGAGTTATTAGACATTTACTGCGTCATAAAGTGTATAGCGGTATCAGCTATCAACTACCCGGCATAATAATATGGTTTCCGTATTTTATGTGAACATCATATTATATTATTTGTTAGGGATCACCGTTATTGAGTTTGGTATCTTCTTGACGCCCATTTATGTCTAATACTTGCTTCTTACGAATAAATTGTTGTCCCTTCTATTAAATTTCAATTTAACTTTAGCACTCTTAATAGTATTTACTTACTTAATTTAAATGGATCCTACTTGGGGTTTGTATCAGTGAGGTTATGCAAAGGAGCATTTTGAGCTATAGTAGAAAGTGATGGCAAAACCTTTGTCACTTTACGAATGCTTAAAGTTTGTTAACCTAGGTATGTTTCTACCAAAAGTAAGTAAGTAGGTAGGCGGAGACATGTCGCATGTAACAAAGGCCTAAACCTTAATACATACAGTCAGGCTATCAAGGGATATTGGAATTTGTATAATGACATTCACTATTATCGTCATTAGCAGCAGATGCACGTGCACTGCTGGACATAGGCCTTTTTCAAGGACTTCCAAGCACAGCGATCCTGTGCTGTGTCGATTTAAAATACCGTATTATCTGTGAGTCTGTGCAGTGGCATTATTTATGCTAGAATTATCAAAGGACGATGAAAACATTGCGTCAGTTTTGCGGTAGATATCAAAAGTTCTATTTTGGTGAGTGTTTGTAAACCAGAGGTATGCGAACATATACGTCGGCACTCGAGGCCAATCCAATAATTTATTCTCTTTGAAATAAATCCGTGCTAGTGGTTAGAGCTTCGCAATATCATCTGTATACTAGTTTAGAAACAAACATGTGTCACTAATCGAAAGTTAAAAGAGTTTAAAGTGAAATTATTCAGCTTGAAAAATTTCTTTCTTCTCATTAATTGTATAATTTAAAATACAAACTTTAATATATTGATATGAATTACACCTGAATAACTTAAATTAGGATTAGTTATACCATATTATAACACATGTTATCGATTTTGTAATTTTTTAATTGTTGGATCTTTCTCTACCTCGACAAGGAGAATAAGTATTCGAACATCGATTAAATTCAAGAAAAAGAAGCGAAGTAAAAATATTTTGTACGTATTACTAGAAAACGCCCGCCACTTCGCCAGCGAGCACAGTTTATTGCAAACTTTGAAGTAAAAACAGAATAAAATGTTCGACATTTTAAGTTGACGTCGTGAAAGATTCCTTTTTTTTGAGACACATCCAGGCGGTGCAACTCTTCAAACAATTATCGTCACAGTTAAGTCAATTTATACAAAACCTTAAGAAATTATATACTAAAACACACAGGACCCATTAGTGTTTGAGTTTATCGCGAACATACAAATTTATTTTATAATATGTAGTGATAGTCATTATCTCGACAACTTTTTTGCAAATCATTCTAAGGCTCTCCAGAAAGGAAATTTAAGTCGAACGAAAATTAAAAAGCTAAAAGCTAAAATAAAAGAGGAAAATACGGATAGATGCATTGAATGGATCGACGTCAATGTTCAAACAAGATTTAACAACAAAAAGCTTGGCTGATTAATTATTAACTCACTTCGTGCATCGAATGTACAGCTAACGAGCCAAAATGAATCGCTGTTTTAAAGTAGGTAACGTTTTTAATTAAAAGTTGAAAAGGGAAACAATGGAAGTTCACATTGTGGGCCGCATTGGGACCGCAGCAAACATTTGATAAAGTACTCTCGAAAATTTTTTCTCTCTTTTACAGTTTCTTTCAATACAACAATAAACACTCTATGCTTCTTTAAAATGTGAAACTTAATATTTACTTTAGTAGAATGGTGCCATACTGTTTATTGTTAGAACTATTTCTGCGTCTTTTTCCAGATATCTTATCTTCCAGGATCAATCGAATTTTATAAGAGAAGATGATCCACCTGTTTGAGCATTTGAGGCGAAGCTAAGACATAATTATATTTGTTACATATTTTTATTTACATTATTATTTCAAGCGATGTGTCATTACCCATTCTTACGAGTAGATTAATAAGTCTTGCTGCGCCAGACCGGAGCGAAAGAAATTTTTCTATCTATGTGCTTATCATTTCATTACGAGCGTACGTTTACTACTGAAAAAACGTGTCTTGTAAGGACTTCCAAAGACGGCTTTAGGCGCATATATCCAGCGACTGTATGCAACCCTTATAATACCATAGTGAGGGGTCGACCAACACTCCGTTTTCCGTTGCAGTGTCACAACTTGTATCCCAGCTTTCGTCGGCTCTTCGATATATTGCCCACACCCGTACATACAAGTATACATCTGTTATTTGGTGTTCTTCTTGTTGTACCTACGATAATGGTCTAAAGGATGGCGTCTGATTGTAAGCCCTAAGTTAGCCCATTAACCGTCACATTGATAAATTAACTTCGACAAAATGACTTTTTATTTAATGGCTACGTGCTTGTACTCTTAGAAAATAACATGGGACACGCAATGAGGAAACGTGGTTTATAAGTAGTCAACTGTAAGTGAATTAACTCACAAAGAAATAAAAAGCTACCGCGCATGTTATTAAAAATTAATAAAGGCTTTTATTATCGACTTTAGTAAAGGACACGCGATTGCCACTAGTCCATTGTCTTTTCCAACACTGTAGTCTAATTTATGATAACTTACTAGGTACCTATCTACTTCGCGATCCAAATTAAAAAAAAATCCAAAATTTTTAATTAAACTATACTGCAAAACTGAAACAATTACTATGTTATAAGGGATATATAGGGAGCATGTCGGAATCGAACATTATAAAGTCCGCCTACCTACATTGGAGCAGTGTGGCGAGTCTAACCTCCACATACCAATTAATTCATGATTATAGCGAAGTAAAAATAAGGCAAAATTTATACATATTCATCATCATTATTATCAGCCTCCCTTATCATCATCATCATAACCGTATAATAATCCCTCCTCAATAAGAGTAAGGATACCAACGACAACCCAACGAGGAGGCTTTGAACATCTTATTAAAGCGCTATTCTTTAAATTATTTAAATATTACTATCAGATGTTGGCGATAGTGACCAGTATTGAAGAATTAACTTGATCTCCTTGATTTGCTTAAAATTTCACAGTAGAAAGAAAATCTCTGAAGGACCATTCCATTGCCCTACCCAGGATTCTAACTCAGACCTCGTCATCTGCAGCCACATAGAGAAAGTACCAGACCATTATACTGTACACATACGCAGAATAACTATTTTATTGCTGCTCTCAGCAACTGGCAATAAAAATTATATTCATTGTTTGTTTGTTTTATGACAAACTGTGATATCATGCCACATATGAATATAGTTATTCAACTAGAGCATACGAGTAATTAGCTCAACACAATACACAATGTTGTTAGTAGAAATTATTATTTTGTATCGAATTGAAGCCAAGTCGATAGATATTAATTAGCCCAATTAGCGATGTTATGTTAGCTCACAGTCTGTATTATCTATGATATTATTTTCTGTTGGCTTTTGTCCATAATTATTTCCGCATATTATATTTTTCGTATCTGTATGTAAAGGTTGCTATCACATATATGACGAGTTTCAAATCACAACTATTCTGGGGAAGTCTCAATTTAAAAATTATGCTTTATTTTAGGGTCTAAAATTGAGGCAGTAGCAGCAGAGGTCATGTCGCCACAACCAAGTCAAACTTCTTTAAAGCTGTTGTGATTTGTAACTCTATGAAACGAAAATGCGTCATGTAAAAGACATATGATTATTAACGGATGCCCCTCATAGCAGTGGGTCGGGCCAGCGACACGACGTTGGCGCAACTGTTGTTATTTTCCTACTACCTAGTTAATATAGAAGACGTCACTCCAAGCAAACTTAAAGAATTCCAAATACCTAATCAATTAGGTACTGCTTCACAGTCTTGGTAACTGTTGAACTTAAGGTTTAGGTTGAAAGTATGATTAACGGCCCTTAAACCTACTAGAATTTTATTCGGAACAATTACTAAATAAGCTGTTAAGTGTGCACCGCGGTTTCAACGTATCACCCGCGTAAACCCTGTTCCCGTAGGAATATAAGGAAGTTCGTTCTTACTTAACGTCCATATAGTAGTAGTCAGTAGTAACTATGCCAAACTTCAAACCAATACAGTGTAGAAAGATCTCTCTCATCACTGACTTTTCTAATGATGATGGTTTTAGGTTAAAGTAGATAAGGTTAAAATAAATTACTACTAAAATAAATACTTGAAAGCTTTTCCATTGCAGAATTCTTCTCAACTGCACACTAAAAGTAGTAAAATTTTCGTAAATCTTGCAAATGGTAAACGTAAACGATGCTTGTTTGCAAAAGAGCGCTTTCAGAGCTTCTTGCCAGATTTTTCGGTATTTGCGTACCCCGAGAAAGAGTCAATAAACAGAGTGACTTTTCACAAGACTTTCCATAAGTGAAAAGGCGAAGGAAGGACTTCACAGAAGTTTAAGTAAATTAAAGCAACTAAAAGACGCAATTATTTTTTACATTGTAGCGCGTTTTGAAGTCGGTTGTTTTTTTTTATCGACCTCAGTGATCGATCTATTTACTAACTTTCTAAGTAGAATATATCGCGCAAGTGTTTACACAAACAAAGGTTCACATTTATAAATTACGATGGAAATTACGAAAAAACAGGCTAGATGCGCTGGACCTTGATGTGTTCTCCGAGACACAAGGATTTTTTAGCATCGCCTTCTTCCTAACTCTATGCTTCAATTGTGATTTTCTCCAAAAATATTCCCAATAACTTTTTTCGGTTAATCTGGCCTGAGAGTCGTACCATCGATAATTATTAATTGAACTAGCTAACCTCGGGGTTTCCGGCAGAACAACTTTTATAATTATTAAAAAAAACGCCTTTACTATTACAATTATTATTAAAACTATGAATTAAAAAATGAAATGCTTGTATGAAACCAAATCTTTCAAAATTTTCCTGTTACGGGCTATTCGCATTCCTTGTTTCGTTTTTGGTCTCTAGAAATCCATTCTGTAGCTCTTTTAGTCCATCATTCGTTTTTTTATAATAATTAAGTGAAGCATAAAATAAAATAACTCAGTTTAAAATGCACTTAATGATATGAATTAAAACTGTATCATAAACTTTTTAATGTGTTTTGTGTACCGATAAAGCCAGGGCGGTTTTTATGGCCGACTTACTGTGTTATGACCATAAAAATCCATTTTCACCTCATATTCAAGCAATTTCATTATAAAATATAAATGTGACGACGTTCAATAAGGTATTGTAACTTCCTAAAGATTGTTCCACAATTTTTATGAACGACAAGTATTCTGCGATTTTGCCTGATGTTAGATGATTTGCAAGCACAGATAACATAAATATAAATAAATAAAAAGCCTTTTGTTTCTTGATTAATAGACTGCACTTTTGTTAATAAAAAAATATACATCCCTAAACCTTTTGTTTCTGTCAACAAAATGGACAAATGTCTTGTGATTTTCGCTATTTTGAAAGTCTAATGAATACTTTCTGTTTAGTGTATCTTCTGTGCCTTTACATGTCTTATTACAAAAAATACGATCCTTTTGACGTTTTTAAATTGACTTTCCAGATATCTATAATTCTATATCGAAACATTTTGAAAGCGAAACCTTAAATTATCATCAATAAGATTTTGAAGTCAGCATATACTTAAATACAAAAATTGCTTCCTTAAGCATATCTGTATGGTATATGGCATCAAACGTAACATTTAACGTAGATCAAATCCCAATGATCCGAAGTATTAAAGAGATGGGCAATAAAAAGGATTTGCGCACACAATCCCCGCTCTAATCGCCATTGGACTGTGAATCAGTTTAATCACAGTTTTTAAACCGTGATACTGAACGGAGATTGGAAGCACGCTGCGTAAACTTCACGAGGATTATCCTTACTGGGAAATTGCCTTGTTTGTTTATTTATTCAAGCCTAAAGATCTAAATAGATGACGAAACATACATACCTATTGCCAGATGTCTCGCTCGAATTGTCTACATTCCAGTGTAAAACAATTTAATCGCAGTTTAAAGTGTGATACAGAACATAGAATGATATACAGATTATCCTTACTGGAAAAATGTCTGGTTTATTTGTTTATTCAGATCTAAAGTTCTTATCTAAATTTGATCTAAATAGTCTCGGCCATTTCGGAAAAGAAGAAATATGCTATGCATACTGTGGACATTTGACTGTGAATCAACTTAATCCCAGTTGTGATACATAACAGAGGTTGGTCACACACGCTGCCTAAAAGGGCGAGGATTGTCCTTATTTGGAAATTGCCTTGTTTATTTATTAGGTCTATAGTACTTTTTGCTTGAACTACGCCACTTGGTCGGCGGTGCGGGCTTGAATAGTTGCTCGGTTAATTTTGAAAAGTTTTCAGCTAACTTTTGTTCATGGCTACGGCTAGTAGATGGATGTCAGTACTCTAATTGTGTTTGAGTTGCGTTATTTTGCTGCTAGAAATTAATTCCATCAAAATTATCATTTTTCGTATTAAATATAAAGTAATGATATTGAAAAAACCAATATTTTAAAAAAGTAGCTTATACACAATGCACTAGCATAAAGCACCTGTGTTTGCCAAAGGCAATATAGCCTAAAGAAATTAAAAGAAAAGCAGATATTGTAACTGCTTTTGGAGTGCGCTTCCTGAGATCATTATTATTAAACTTCATTACAGAAGTAAGTAATGTGCTAAGAAGAGTAGTTGAAATATTGCTCGGGAACTTGGGTGTGCACCTGCGTTCATTATTATTATAACTAATGGATTTCTTGGAAAACTCTTACTCACTGGACCCTAGAAATTTTTCAGTGTTCAGACTTACCTGTTATTTTTTTAATAAATCCAAAGTGTCATTGGGTAAATTGTCATTTAGTAAGACCATGGGCATTGTTAAAATAGGGATTTTTTTGTTATAAATTCTTATCGACAGCTTTAAAAATAGTAGGCTAAGGCTCTAAGTCTAATCTCACATACCTAATGCCGACAACGCACTATATTCACTCACAACTTAATCTTCTGTACGTACTCGTATAATATGTTGACGGCATGCAACGTAACGTATCTCATGCAAAATCTGCTGATTTCTTAGTTGAGTCACAAATTCAGAAGAAAATTAAAATTTAAGTAGATTAACGTCATGTATATTTTGCAATCTGCAACGTATTTTTGCAATACGGCAATGCGTAACAAACTTTATAATCGTGGAACAAACTTACACTAAACAATGTTCAAAGTTGTTGCAATTATGTTGACCGTGGCCACAAACTTTGTCCCTTTGTACTTAAGCTAACTTACTAAGATGACTGTTGATGAAACTCCAAAGGGTTAACTTTGCACGTTATGCTTCTGTACTGTACCCTCTCATTATTTAATAACCTTATAGTTTCCTCGGCTTGTGTCCTGCTTTACGTGTGGATTTTGGACCCATTATAATGACCTCTTTGCTCTTGTTTTGGGCAATACTTTGTTTCTTCTTCATATATTCATCATTATATACAATAAAAATATATGCTGTTAGATAACTCAAGATTTGGTTTAAAGATAAAAAGCGATGTAGTGTGTTTTCCCAAACTACCCTGAATTACATTAAACATAAAAAAAAAACTTTATAGAAGTGTGCAAAGGTGATCTCTACTATTGTTATTGCAATCTCTACCAGACAACGTATGACTTAAGGATTAATTGATATTTTTTTTCTTAAACTTACAATATGTCTGTTTGATATTAGTATAAAGATATATAATCCAATATAAAACAGACATACTTTATTTTTCGAACGTAAACGAGGTAAGGAATACCTAACTAAACATGTCCTTTTAAGAATTTAAAAAGTGCTTAGTTGTTTTAAATGTTAGTCGTGATAATTTTTATAGAAGTGGTGGAATGATAAATATTAACGCATTTAACTTATTTCTTATAACTTTTTAATATATCGCTATAGTATTTACTAGCGGACGCCCGCGACTTCGTCCGCGTAAAACTTGGTGTAGACTTGAACTCCCGTTTGACCCCTTAGGAGGTGAGCATTAGAAAAAACGTTTCTTGGCGCTCGCTTACGTCATTATAGCTATATAGCAGTCGCCCGCGACTTCGTCCGTGTAAAAACCTCTTAGGTACCATATTAATTTTAAAGACAGACATATTTTCATATAAAGTGTGCTCTTTTCCCACTACTCCTCTCAATTTAATTTTTGTATAGTTTCCCGTGAAGCAATGTCCTCCGTCCCGTCCCGTGTACTAAAGATCTACATTTTTGTTAAACATTGTACGATATTACGGTACATTAACATTAACAATATATATTTATGGCAAGCTGAATATAAATAATAAGCTCATAATAAACAAAATAATTTACAATCCGACATGCAAATCTCGAGATTAGCCCGTTTAAACAAACTAAGAAACTTTTTCGTAAATTATATAAATATGTAAATAAGTGTACTTTTGACGTGACAACGTCTTATAATTCGATAGAGCCGGCTACACGCACGAAAAAACATGACGTCATGCGTCGTTACCTCGCTTTGAGGCGTTCCATGTAAGGCTTGAAGCGCAAGCGAGAGCACGGAACGAGCGACAAAGAAGCACAATCGGCCTTTGCGTTCGGCAGCGTTCGACATCCGTCTATTAAATATAATTATTGAATATATTAATTTTAAATTAAAAATTAATATATTTATTATAAATTTAAAATAAAAATTTATAAAATCAAAATCAATTATTTTATTAATTTAAATTAATATTGATAAAAATATATTTAAATTAAAAATTATAATAACCAATTAAATGCTACCATTCCATCAGAATTTTCTTAAGACATTGTCACGTTCAACTATCGTCAGTAAACCGACTTTACAGACAACCAATTTTTTTTAGAAATTTTGTAATATCTCCGAAACTATATGACTAATAAACATATTGTAAAAGGCAAATCTTATCTCTATAATATTCTTGTGATTATTAAATAATTTATTTTGATAATGATTTAACTTTAGTTGTATAAATAATGACGTAAACTTAAGCATATGAATTAAACGATTTATTACAGAGTCGCACTTTTAAGAAATTTTGTAATATCTCCGAAACTATATAACTAATAAACATACTGTAAAAAGCAAATCTTATCTCTATAATATCCTTGTGATTATTAAATAATTTATTTTGATAAGGGTTTAAGTTTAATTCTATAAATAATGACGAAAACGTAAGCATATGAATTGAATTATTTTTTAAAACACAAAAAGTTATATATCTGCCAAAGTATAAAAGATAGTTATATGCTATTGCGGATTTTTTTATAGAATTTTTTATGATGCATAAAGTTTTCATACAGTGTTTTTAATTTTATCCAATATCTAAGGCAGCGTACGCGCATAAAACTAAATTTAATTAATTTCACGGTCCGACTCGCGCGACAAAGACTATAATTACTCAGGTAATATATACAATACAAATAAAAAATATAGCCTATGACACTCACGGATAACGTAGCATTCTACTGGTGAAAGAATTTTTTAAATCGGATCAGTAGTTCCGAATATTAGCCCCGACAGAACTTTATTTACAAACTTACAAACTTTGTAAGTTTAACTTTACCTCTTTATAAAGATTATATACTTATATATTAGTATAGATTACCTACATATGATTCCAATATATATTTGGTATCTCGTGATCTATTTCCGAAACAAAAAGCACTAATATCTGAACGTAGGTAGCACATATTGTATTAAGGTGATCCGCTTTTCGGAGTCGGACGTGTGTGGCATTTGAGATTAATTTAATTTCCCCGCGCTAAATACCTCGTATTAGGTCGTATTGTACCTTCTACGCCCTTTCATTTAGGTGCCTTTCAATGCATCATTTCAAGCTAATATTTCAATGACAGATATATAATAGGGGCTTTGACCCAACGTAAATGGTAAATAAGTTGCTAAGAAAAGTAAGCCGGTCGGTTTCTCAGGTCTCTACGCGTTAAGATAATGTGTTGGTTTTAAAGATGATCTACAAAGAAAAATTAATGCAGTTTCCTTTCTTCCTTTTAAGTTACAATTAATATATTTTGTCATATCACAGTCATCCTTATAAATTTATTTTAACGAACTATTACAGGGCTGAAAAAGGCTTTAAAAATGAGTTTTTTTACTGACGCCGCTTCAGTTTAGTACAGCTGCCAAAATCAAATTTTTACCGTAAATAAAAGTTTTGTTAATAATTTAAACAAAAAAACCATTTACATAATTAAGTGTAACAATTTTTTTATCATCCAAATGTATTTAATTACAAAAAAGGACCACAACCAATTCCACTCGATTCCCCCAACGCATTGAATATAAGGAGTGAAAGTAAACTTTTGTTTACAAGCAGTTGGAGAGATTTTAATTAAAAGTTGAAAATGTAAACAATGGAGGGCTCTCCGGTCGAGGGGCGGTAAAGACCGGCCGCTGCGTCTTTTATGCCTACAAGTTGTGATTTGTAAATGAGTGGCTGTGAATACTGATTCCGCATGTTTTTCATCACAATTGTTTCTAATGTGAAATTTATTTTTTGTTATTCATGATCTCATGTAGAGCCGCGTTCCTAACTTTACAAGGTCTAACTTCACAAACCTTACACCTTAGTGAAAATATGTAGCTCAGATAAATATCAAATCAGAAAAAGATCATGCGCCATTTTCTCTGACAACTAGATCGTTTTTTTTTAAAACGCCACTGTAATAACTATGAATTTATGTAGGTATACCTATATATTAAAATTATTTAATTTTAGGAAGTAGAAGTATAAACACGCTGGATTTTATCATTACCAGCCTATTAATGACCTACCTACTACAGGGCCAGACCTCGCTCCTTCTAGAAGTGAGGATATAGATCTAAAACCCACGGCGCCGCTGCTCGCGTGCGGTTTGGCGGGCTTAGGGTGATAATGTTAAGTACAATAACAATAATACAATAACAGTCATCATGTTGATGATAGTGACAGGGACCGACGGCTTACCGTGCTGGTGCGGTGTAAAAACCTTGTGATCGAAGCTAACCTCTAGAGCAGTGATTCTCAACCACTGTGCCGCGGCACTTTTGTGTGCCGCCAAATTTCAAAAATGTGCCGCGAAATTTTGCAAATATATAATAATGTTAATATTATTAAATTATATCATTTAAAAAGAAAAATATTTTTAACATGAATATGTATTTAAATCCACAAAAAAATAAATTATTTTATTATTTACTCTCAAAGTTTGTGATTCACTTTGCGTCGCATTTTTCAGGAACACATTAACGACGCAAAGCGGGGTCTTGGTGTATTTAAAATTTTTGTCATAAACTATTTATGCAGTGTGTTGTAGTAAGTAAATAATTTTTATCTTTTTCTTTGTGTGCCGCCAAATTTTGAAATCATTAAATGTGTGCCGCAACAAAAAAAAGGTTGAGAATCACTGCTCTAGAGTCTAAACCAACGAGTCAGCCAACTATACTTGTTATTATTATATTAATATTTTTGTTATTTCACCCATTAGATTCCCGATAGCAGGTTCCATGTTTATACAAAGTATATCAAACATGTCAATTAAATAAGTAATCTCGTTAAGTATTCATAAACATGAAGTGTATTTACCAAACTTAGCCGAACTTTGAATAACTTTACCTCATGCTGACCATCGACCATAACTTTGTAGTTTCATTGTACGTTTCCCAGATATTAGAGAACTTTGTCAGTTTACTAACAATACTAAATTAAACTTGAATATGTTAGTACAGTGAAACGAGAACTGCTTCATTGGATTATTGATTTCATATCTTTATATACCTAGCTATAAAAGCTAAATAGCACTGACGCATCATTAATCGATTTAGTTTTGTGATAGTTCGACAAAAAGTAGCCTAGGTCCTTTCTCAGGCGTCAGACTATCACTGTACCAAATTTCATTTAAATCGGTTCAGTAGTTGAGGCTTGATTGAGCAACAACAAGAGATATTAATATTATTTCTTTCGCATTTATTAATATTAGAAATTAATTAGTTACATATTTCGCGATGTAGACATCATCCGTTGTCAATCATTTTTAAATTGAAGAGCTTCATTGCAATATGAGCGTTAAATAGTTGCTTGCTTGCTAATTTCATATTAAGATGGCATTAGAGGCCTCATACCTGGATATTAGACGTACCGCCAAGCGATTTAGCGTTCCGGTACGATGTCATGTTGAAACCGAAAGAGGTGTGGATTTCATCTTACTCCGTTATAGTTAGCCCGCTTCATCTTCGATCGCATAATCGCTATCAATTAGGTGTGATAGCAGTCAAGGGCCAACTTGTAATTAGATAAGAAATATAAAAATAAAAACATAATTTCAGCACGGACACCTGTCGGACACCGTAGCATAGCGGTAAGACGCTCTGGCCGCGAAATTGTTTTGCTGCTCTGTGCTACTTTGAGCACTAAGTACACAGAACGCACTAGAAATTCAGTAAGATTTATCAGGTGGTTAATTTCCCTCTTTGACAAATAAATCCACTGCTGCAATTATAAAAGCCATTAGAAAAAAAGTAGAAACTCAGAAACACTTCGTATGATTCATTGATGAGGTTGGGTGATTCGATTTTGCCGACGGTACGTGGCGAGCGAACGGGATTAATTCATTTTACTGACCACTGACCAGTGGCTTGGTCACTATTCGTTACGACGTCAGGTTTTATTGACTCAATTCCGTGAACTAAACACGCGACTTGCAATAGGTGAACATGCAACCTTATCTACGAATATGTTAGCGTAAAGTACGCAAAAATAGATTATTTATTAGCTGTATGTAAAAGGCAATATATAAAGGGCAACGAATACTGACTCATCTATCAATGCACAGCGCAAATCACTGAACGGATTGTGGGACACATAACTGTAGGCGTGAGACTAAGAAAGGATTTGCCAAAACTCACCCCAGGGGTGAAATGTGTTTCATGTATATCTACAACAATTTTCATCAGCGAAAAAAATCACGGTCATCCCTTTGATACCTTTACTCATAAATAGTAATTTCCAACTTAAGTTTGTGCATTCAAATATTGTTGTATTAAAACAACACCTACATACAAAAGACATTGCATACATTAATACAAAGAAATACAATCGAGATAGTAGACAATAAAGTAAGAGATTAAATCCCTTTATCTTGAACCTCATTAAAAAGTTATCACAAAGCTAAACGAGCGAATTTATAACAGACTCTTATCTCGCCTGGAGTGCATCCAAAACTTTATAAGGTATGTTCGTAATTACAGTTTTGACGGATCTGGGTCATTAGTTTTATTTGAAACCCCTTTTTTGTAGCAGCTTTTGTGTGCCATTCAGTTTTATCTTTATATTATAAACGGGATATCTTATTTACTCGTAGGTTAACTGCCCTATTAATTTACATTACTAGGTTTATTCAAAGTTTTTAATCTCTAATAAAATATTTGGTATTAATAAACCCAGAGTAAGGGAAAGAGTTTACTAGTCGCATTCTACTTTCGGAATAAAAATGATTATAATTTCAAGTAGCTTTCTATTTACGGGTGGATTATTTTGACTTGGCATGTTAACACATTCACAAGTAATGCTTGTATAGAATATTTAAAATAAATCTAAAAGTGGAACCAAGCAGGCTCACTTATTTAACTTGATGGTAAGAGGAAACTTATCGCCACAAACAGAGTAGCGGGAGGAGATGCATCCATTTTCATGTCTCACAACGCGCTGCCCTACGTCCGCAATCTCTGCAATAAGTTTTTATGCATCATAATCATTATTTGCCGATGGAAGTCCAATGGCCTTTTTATGACTTCCAAGCACCACGGGCTTAACACGCCTGGTCCGGCGGCACCCTAAAACCCGATTGATGTTATTTGTTACGGCCGATCTTCTAGGGGATGTCTAGCAGGAGACATCCCCTAGATGATCGGCCTACATTGTGCTCTCTGATTCATTGTGATAGCAACACTTTGGTTTAATCCTCATTTGCCTCTAATTACCTGAGCAATCAAACCCTTATTATCGGAACTCAGCAGAAATAAGCGGAAGTACGTATTTTCCCCGAATAACTTCCGGAAGAAAGGGTTCTACTACCTACTACTAAAAATGTTTATTACAGGAAAACTGTAAAAAGCTAACGCCCTTAAAACGTAAGAGGAAATGCTAATACAATTGGATTTTGTTCGAGGATTCAATTACGTGCATGTTTGACGTCCTGACCGGAATATGTTACGGGGGCGTGTTGATTTTGTTTTTCAATAAATCCCTTTCCAACTTCCTTTTCCTCCGTGTTTGATAAAACGGAATTGTGATGAAACTTCTTAAAGAAGAAGGCGTAGGTATACTGAGATCATGTATGGTATATCTAATTGCCAACCTCTATATACATTTTCAGATTTATGGCTGTATTTGAAGTTGAATCGATTATTGTCAACAATGATTGTCAAGAATAGTTATGCACTTTTTTGGGAAATAAACTTTTTTGATGGTTATAAGATGCTATTCAACAGTTCTGATTGTCCCAACATCTAGTATTCTAATATTTCACTTCTTCTTTAGGTGCCACTTCTATTTAGGTTAACGGCGATCGTTTTAGCGTTGTGAGTTATTGTGAACTGAATTGTAAATTATGACCAAGTACTAAAACTAGCAGCGCAGGTATTTATTAAGTCAGTATGTATTTTTTCTTTCCCACGTCCTTTTTATCCTGGATGATAAATTGCAATATTTAACTAACTTTTCTTAACAGAAAAAATAAAAAGAATAATTCAAGTAAAGTGAAATATCTGATGCTTTAAAATTTCTGCTATGCACAATACTGAGATAAAACTTGTATTGACGGCATTACTTTTCTTCATTTACCTTCCATCCATCTTGTCAGCAAAATATTTCAGGTTCCATTTTAACCGTGCGTCTACACTAAAAGCGTGGATTTGCGTATGTATACCGACATTGTGTAGTAACAACACATTTGTCCTAAGTAAACTGTTTCCTATTCGAATTTGCATGCGATGCGCTTGCAGTCCCATTCCCGTTCTGAAAAAACCAGACAAACGAGCGTATCGTTTCCAAACGTGCAAGTTAGGGGGTTGGTTTACGCTAAAAAGAATTTACTTTTCGTAAAACGGAACGCAGGGAATCGAATTGGAAGTGAAATTGCACTACCGAACATCGAAACGTACATTCTACAATTCAAACTATCGTTTGTGTTTTTCATAAATACTCACCATCATTATCGACCAAGTCTAGGCCTCCTTCTTTTTGGGAGCTGGTCGCTACCTATGTTTAGATCACGCTGCTTTTATCCAAATTGACGGGCATAGACTTCTTCTTCTTCACTTGGCCAGTAAGTTAGCCGTTGCGCGTGGGTCCCCTGGTGTAGGCTCCGACTGACTTACTCCAGCCAGCCGAGCTAGGGTATACCTGGAGCGAGCTTATCGACTTATAATGTTTAGCGACTTATAATGTTTTTACTTTTGTAACGATCAGTAGTTACCTAATAATAATAATGGAGACTAACGATAACTTGCTCTCTGAGGCACGTAGGTGTAACATTACCAGCCAAGCCAAGCTGAGAATTTCTTGGAAGAAAAGTTCTTTATTTCATAGCCCAGCTCAGTAATCGTACCCAGGACCCGAAGCTATATAGCATAACCTCTAGACCAATGAGACATTATATTCAGATTCATAAAAGAAAAATGGATGGTCAAACGGGACAAATAACGCGTCATAAAATTTCCTTCAGGAGGAATTTTACGTGTCGTAAAAACTCCATAAAAATCACTGCAACGTAATTGATTATCATGGAAATTTATGGTTTTCCTTATCTCCGTATTATGTCTTGTTATTTGACGTTGCTAACTGTAACATAAAATAACACATAAAAGTTACAAGCTGCGCTTCTTGTGCCTATCTATATTTTTATAGAATTCGATGCATTCTAAGCAAATATTACAGGACCAGGCTTTCCTCGTTGTAGGAGTTATACTAATTACACAAATATAAAATAGTTCTTCAGAAATTGATGTTTTTATAGGGTTTATTTTATATTTGGTTTTACAATTTATTTTAATTAAAATTATTTTTGCGATAACAATTCAACAAATGAAAAAATGAAAACCAAGAGTCTTAAAGGATTTTCTTTGAGGCTTATGTTTTTTACTTTATAGGAAAAGAAAAGATCAACCGAATATTATAGTCGTACAAAAATATGAGTTGAATAGTACTTGTACTACATTGCTTACTGCACAGTCGCAGGCGCTTGTCATTTTTTTATGTATGTCTGGCATTTTGCAAAGGCTTATAAAATGTGGATACTATACTATGCATGAAGACAAAAAGAAAATAATAGCATAATAAGAGCAAACTTTATATAGTGAAATGAAATTTAAATAATATAAAATCCTTTATTGATATGGGATTAAAACCCAGGACCTTTCTATTGCAAACCAAGACTTTTATAAGCTGCGTTCAAACTTTAAGTTTGGATCATGACCTAGAGCCGTGTAGAGTATACCGTGGAGCTATTGAGGCTAACGTGAGCTTATTATACAGACGCAGGCGCAGGCGGGGCGGGCGTGCGGCGCGCGGATGCATGGCGCTGCTGTACCGCGCGACGCGGCTCAAGGACCGCGCGGACACGCACGTGTTCACCTTCGTGGTCACCCGCTCCGCCACCCGCGAGCCCGACCGCGACGTCACCTCCAAGGACTTCTGCTGCGCGCACCAGCGATGGGCCGTCGCCTTCAGCCGCACCGAGGCCTCGCTAGGTACCTACATCCGCGTCACACAAGGCGGCCGTATTGTTATGTAGTACACTTAGTGGTCACCCGCTCCGCCACTCGCTAACTTAACCGCTTCGTCACCACTGAAGACCACGAATTGGTCCATCGAGGCAGCGACAAACAAGGTCTAAGCTGAATAATTATTATTTGTACATTTATTTCATGTTCAAGTAAGTGAAAATGCTTAAAGAGTCGATCATTATTTTCGAGAGAGATGTACAATGCGTACTTGAATCATCACTGAAGACCCTTTTGTAACGCGGGTTTTGTTCACAGGCGTGTACCTGGTGTGGCGCGGCGTGTGCGAGGGCATGCGCGTGTACGTCGACTTCACTTTCACGTTGCTTAGCCGCGACCACTTCACCGCTAACGAGGGCTTCTCCGGCAAACAAGTGCGGTTCTACGCGGGGTGCGCGGCGCAAGGCCGGGGTCGCTGCGTGTCGCTCAGCGAACTCAACGCCAAGTTCGCAGACGCTCGCGGTGAATTCCAGCTAGAGCTGAGCATGTCGCGTGTGCGAACCTTATATTCTTGTGAATTGCGAGCTCCTCGACTAGACACGCCGCCGATAGCCTTCGCCGGATTCGACTGGTCGGTGTCAGCGACGGGTGGAGTTGGAAAGGAGCCTTTGACGTTGCGTCTGCAGCGATTGTCCGGCGAAGGTCAACGCTGTCGCGTGCGGTACGCGCTCGCATTGGGAGAAGGCGACCGTCGAGTGCACTCCGGTCCCCTCGAGTGCTTATGCGATGCGGAAGGCGGTACCCCACCTTGGACGCCGCGACCTCCTTCCCGTTTGATTCATAAGGGTATCCGATTGACCGTAGAGTTGGTCTGGGCGAGAGCGTTAGCGGAGTTGGCAGTGCCGGTAGCTGGACGTGCGGCGACGTGCTACGATCGAGATAAACAGGCGTGGGCGCTGCGCTGCGACACACATTCGGAGACCGTGCGATTACACATGCTGTACCGGGACGTGCACCACGTACCACGCAACCACTTGCGCTACGTCAGCTGGTCGGCGTGGCTGGTGCGTGTAGCGCCCGCGCCCGGTGAATCAGAAGCCGACCAGTTACCCGGTGCACCCTTCGAGCACTACTACGCCCAAGAAAGCGCTGACGAGGGGCTCATGATGGAAACAGCGCTAAGGGTAGAAGACGTATCCCGTGCGGGCAGTCCGTTCCTGCACCCGGGCGGAGAACTTCGTGTGCGGCTCGAGTGGAGCGACACATATCTCTTGTTTCAAGCAACCTATCATGTCTACGACGATCTTTGTCGATTACACGCTCACCAAATGAGGTAAGAGTTTATAAAATGGCATTACTTATTGATTCTTAACTGTTATTCATAGTCATGTTTTTTTTAAAGTTGAGAAAACTTTCCTATATTTTAAATTTGCCCTAGAAAGCGCAGTGTTGCTCGACCCTCCACTAGGTACACTGACGACATCTAGCTAATCGTAGGGAACATGTCATCGTCATTGTTATTTATAAAAAGTTGTTGTTTACAAATAGTGTTCTACAGGGGAATTGAATGGCTTTTTTAACATAAGGATACAGAGTTGCAAGCTGTTTCGTCGGACGAGCTAATGTTGGTTGGTTGTTCCAGGCGTGAGATAGCAGCGCTACAGGCGGAGAACTACTCGCTGGAGCGGCAGCTGTTCAGCTACCAGAAGACGCTGGCGTTCGCGCAGGCGCAGGCGGGCGGCGAGGCGGCGGGCGAGGGCGGCCGGCGCTCTCCCGCCGAGCGCTCGCTGTCCACGGACACGGAGTACGCGTGAGACGGGCGCCGGCAGCGTGCACTCAGCCCGCTGACCGCCTTCTCCAAGCCCGCACTCAACCCTTCTATCCTTTCGACTGATTCTAACGTTTTTGAGCGATTTATCTATTTTTCTAAACGTTTTATGGCGAGCTGCGCCCTCGTCCGCACCGCTTCTCGCCGGTCGCCTGCACTCTCGCCGCTCGGATCTATCGATAGCTGATTATTGTATTCGACTACTTTTCTATTTATCTGTACATAAAATATATTTAGATATAATATATTATGTATATTTCTTAACTTGAAACTCGAATTCATATACTACGACAGTCGATTTATGAATAAAATAATTAAAAATATAGCATCTTGTATTATTATTTATTAACTCCCTCAATTAATTAATATCTTAATTAACTTAGGAGAAAACTAAGAAGAATTTGTATGGTGCATATAGTTAGACCGTTTCAAGTCCATGTCAAACTTGATCATCACTTCACTTTACGGAGCCGGTGCAGCGAACCCAACAGTAACTACTTAAATCCTGTAAAATAAAAACCAGTAAGTTAAATAAATACTAGTAAATAAGCTAGAAGGACTTTTAGGGTCTTAAGATCAAAAGTATCTCGTATCTTTCTTTTCACTTCAGTACACCAATTTGCCCATTACTAGGAACCTAATAACTCATGTACATGTTCTCCAAGGCACGGTGGAGTTTTGTGTAACAGAAAATTTGAGGAAAAGAAGTCATATTAGTTCATAGCCCGAACAATTATTCAACTTGCCTGCTCTGAACCAACAAGGTAGTCAGTTTACTATAACCTAAATACATTAATAAATTGATAGGGGAAAAAAGTTTTATTCATTGTCATTATGAGATTAGTAAGGCAGGTAATCGCTAAGCAGATTCTTCCGATTTCTTCTTTCGCAATCCCGCTTTACATCGAGGAATGGAAGGAGAAGAAACACACTGCTAAGCGTCCGATGTACCGGCGCAGGAACATCGGGTTTCATCAATGAATGTTCGAAGACTGGATCGCTATACCCGTAGTGCCACTAGTTTCGGCGACGAGGCTCGTGGCGGGGCGTGGCCACCAGTCCACTCCTGGCACACTTGACTGGTGTGGACCGCAGTGGACTTCCGTCAATGTTGCGCATATCGAGCACGCTCGAGTGTGGCTGTCAGTGGTGGGTGGGTCCAGTCTGAACGGCCGCAGTTGTTGATGCACGGCTTCTACGAAACTGTTCACACGTTCCATTGTGCTGCAGACGCCGCACGCGACGCTCGTTTGTAGCTCCTTTTGCCGTTGCTCCAGATATGGCTTGTTAAATCCCTGGCAGTAGTGCTTGCTCACGTAATCGGCGTAGCACAGCGAGAGGAACCACAGAGTGATGTGGATCTGATGCTGCTACTGCTTAAAGATAGTTGTAAGTGGACCCAGAGGAACCATTTCGTTTTTGCCTAAAAAACTGGCCGTGGTAGTCTCGAGCAGCATACTTGGGCTATCTTTAATAATGGTGTCCAGACAGTACTGAAAGAAGGGCGTGGAGCACACCTAGGGATGGATCATCAGTGCCAGCATCCCGAGCGCCATACTGCAAACAAGACCCTCGTTTAAACACTACTTACAGCGAGACCTGGCCCTGGTCGCCAGTAACAAACACCATCGCCTCGAGCTCGATAAATAACCAATAACGTACATAAAAAAATTAAAAGTACAATACAACACAGTGACAGACACGAGGCTGGTTAAGATTTTTCAAATAGATCCAGCTCTGACTAGTTAACCGTTCCAGTACGATGACGTGTGGAAACCGAAAGGAGTGTGAATATTTTTATTTACTGTCAAGTTCCATCTTAGATTTCTTCAAGTGTGATTGTAGACTAGGAATAACTAGTAATGAATAAAAAATCTTAAAATAAAAAAAAAAACGCAAACTGACATTCATAGGAATGCAAAAACAAAACGCTAACTGCCAATTGTCAATCCCTTGAAGTGACTTTGACATAATGTCAAATCAAACTATATACAAATCAGAATCACATACACATTGCGCACGTTTTTCTCCTTGTTCAGTTGTTCATATATCAAAACAAATACAAATACAAAATGGCCCAAGGCAAAATGAAAGTTAAAAGCAAGGTGCCATCAGGTGCTAAGTCAAAAGTAAAAAAGGCCAAAGGTAAAGCTGTCACGAAGAGAATCAACGCGCCAGTCAAAAGTAAGGCAAAAATTCAGGCGGTTGAACGCAATAAAATGAAGGCTACAGTGACGAAAATGGTTAACGCAGCGGCCGAGCAGCAACTGAGAGCATTAGCCAACGATACTCCACAACTTTCTGAGGCTCAAAAGCGAGTGGCTAGTGCACCTACGGCCCCTGCTCCAGCGAAGTGAAATAACCTCAAAAGTGGACTTCAGTGTTTCACCACAGTGAACTAATGTTGTGTTATATACCTATGCTGTGTATATTATTACGTGATATATATTTTTTAACTCTTTATAAAAACTAACCACATGAAATAAGCATCTAATCATTGAGAATACCAACTCACTTCATACGTTTGCCTCGCTGTGCTATTACCAATGAACTAGAGACGCGATTGGGATGTTAAGTTAGATGTTTTCTTTATGCTATCTATAGTGCTTTTGGATTTCCTCACAGATGGTTGGAGTTTTCACGTATTCATGGATTTCATTGTTATAAGAAATCCAGGGAGCATTACAATTGTAGTATGGGGTACATTTTAAAAATGACATATTTCTCTTTGCCCATTAACTTAGTGAAAGTATTTTATAGATTATAAGCTAGCGCTTGACTGTAATTGTGCCAGATGATATGCAAAGATGCAGCCTATGGTGGAACATGCTTGCCTAGAATATGCCTATTCATCCTAGACTTGAAGATACCCAAATTGTAGGTGTTAAGTAAAATGGTAGCTGGAAGAACATTCTATATCTAGGAATATAATAGGAATAGGGAAAGAAACTGCTTAATTTGTACCGACATTGTTTTTCTGCTTCTCTCAACAACCTCTTTGTGAAGCCTAGCAGTCCTATGTTAGAATGGAGATGGAAGAACGAAATCAGACAGCTACTCAGTACACTCTTCGAAATAACACTCATTCCTGCTTCAATCTTTGAAATTAGGCTCTTGTTAGTGCTTCATTGCCTATGAGCCTTCTAGGCCCTCCATTAAGTAGGTTCAAGTAGTGGGCATCCTACCCACAATAGCTCAACATATAGGAATTGAACCATAAACATAACAAACTTTACTCTGGCCCCTTCTTTGAAGCCATAATACTTTCATAGAAAGACAAATATGCTAAGGCATACTAAGGATTTACTGTGCAGCTACAAAACACATTCATCCAATGAATAAAAATTCTATGGTACCCCTGTTTCCCAAATGCTTATCTTGTGAAGGTGTAATATTAGTGAATGCTTTTAAAAATTAATTCCTATATCAACATATTGTAACATCTTTGTTTGTTTTATAAAAGACTACAATTTTTATATAAAATTCTAAAGTAGTTTAAATTGCTGTGTCATTTGTAAAGAAAGTGCACTAAAATAGAATGTCTAGCAATACACCTGTTGTAAAAGTTGTTTATTTTGTTATATTACACATTTGTAATTTCATTATTGTAGGTGGCTTTTTACACCATCATCAACAATCTGCTTTTTACATATCTAACTGGGGGAAACAAACTAATTTGAAATTGTAAACAATCAAAACATTCAAGTTAGTCTTTATTTATTGCAGATAAGTTAATTTTCTCTTTTACCTTTATTAAAGAGCTTCTGAAATACAAATTGTACAAAACTTACTATATTATAGTTTCACAATATTTTGTAAATTATAATGTTAAGCAATAAATGTTGTTTTCATTGATTATTTGTTTAAATATGATTAAGAGTCCCCTTTTTTACCTAAAGTTTTTACAAAAATGTTGCAAAAACAGTTTTAGGATGGGATATGATATATAGATATGTATCAAAACCCTAAGGTGTAATGGCAGTAACTCATACTGCCATTTAACAAGGAATATTATTTTACTAGCAAACCTTATAATTTTGTGACAATATCTCAAATCTTAAAAATGTAATAATTGTCACATTGTCAGTGTTTGTAAAGTAGTAATGCTAATTTATGTTATATTACCTGACTGCGTCAGAAGGAGGGTAAAGTTTTATTGAGTTGTCATTGGACTATGAGTATGACTAGACCAAAAAATAAAATTTAATCAGACACTTAAATTTCAATCAAACAATATAAATGCATATAATATGCCTTACATTAAAAAAAAACTATTTTTTTAACTATATTCTGTTTGTTTTGGCTTATCTCTGAAACTACCAGTCTCTCTGAGCCAAGGTAACATCGGTTGAATTGTATTCGCACGGAAACGAGAATCACGCGCGTGCATTTGATGGTCCTCCCCTCTCTTATAAGGAGGGAGGCCTGGCCCTGATTCAATAGGCTGATAATGTAGATGTTCACAAAATAGATATTTTTGCTAGCAATTTACGTAATAAAATCTACACCTTTGTTTTAGCGAAATATTTCTATTATCCGTACCAAGAGTTTCTATGTACCCGCCTAGCAACCGTTAATTGGTTTTACGTTACATAATATAGAGGGTTTAATTGCTCTGTTTTGAAGGAAGGTAACTTTCCTTAAACACGACGAAGCCCATTTGCTACTATGAATTTGTAAATTAACTCCCGCCGGGAATCGAACTTCAGACTACCTGTTTATAGCTAAAACATATTTTCTTCAAAGCGGTCACCAAATCATGTTGGCATTTTAGCTACCTAACACTAAATCTACCTAGGGTTGTCACCGGCTTTTGCTAAATATAGTTGGGAGACACTTGTACGAAAGTCAGGAGACAAGTAGCATTTTCAAAAATTATTTATGTATTCAGATTCGTTGTTATTCGTTCTGGTCACAAAGACTGTCTATATTAAGTACCAGTAAGTATTATTAATAATATTATTATATGTATATACTTACCTCTACATAGATCTGCGTCTGTACTCTGTAGATCATGTTCACCGTCGTTCCCGTAATTTATCATTAAGATTTAACTCAATTGTGACTTGTGTTTGACTCATAATTATTATAACTATTATCGGATGTTATTTACAGTGACGGGGACCAATATTTCATGGTCCAATCATCCTCCAGTTTACCTACTCCAATCGTCGACCGCGTAGGTAAACTGAAGTCACATTGGCTAATCATTGGATTAAAGTGGCAGGTAATGTTTAAGGCTGAGAATGATACAGAAGATAATAAGGTACCGATTCTGTGTAAGTATCTGTTCTTAGTGAGCATCTTTACTTGAAATGTATAAAGTTTAAGAGATCTTATGATGATTCTAAACGTCGCGAAATAGGTAAATAGACTAAATTTCAAAAAATAAACTTTTAGATATCTTGTGAAGAGTCAATCGGTCTGTCAGTAGTATTTAGATTGGGTAATATTACGGGTGGCAACCCTAATTTCAACCTGCTTTATATTCGCACGTCCAAATCGATAACGTTAACGAATGCAATTTAATTTATGTGATGTCGCAGCTGAAACTAATTTAAATTATTAATTACGTTCTGCGGGCGACATCATTTTACCCGCTAATTAGTGCCATGTATAATAATTAAGATATCTATTCACGTGGATCTTATACGCCTATAGAACGTAAATTATACAATGGTCATATAAAATCAATGGACTTTGGTGTCCCTAGGTGCTGGAATGGCGATCCGATCGCAGTCGATGGAAAATCCTTGTTGTCTCTATGTAGACTGACATTTTCAAGAGAGTGACAGGGAGTGGCTGGTGGATTTAGGCGGCTCAAGAGTGCCTCAAAAGGTGGCCTCCATGGCGCAGTGGATTTGTAACACAGAAGTCCTGGGTTCGATTCCCGGCTAGACTGATTAAGATTTTCTAAATTGGCCTTACCGACAAACACTTACCGCCAAGTAATTTAGTGATCCGGTACGATGTTATGTCATCATCATTTACCATCAGGTGTGATTGCAGTCAAGGGCTAACATGTAATGAATAAAAAAAGACATGCGTCCAACGGGATAGTCAACGGTTGATTGCACTGGCAACTATACCTTAAGTTTAAATGGATGGGTGACCGACTTTACTTTGTCCTTCTTAATGGATTCTATCTAGTGTATTTAAAACAAGAGGTCAGTGATCCGATTCCTAGTTCTTGCCAGCCAGTAGCATTTTCTATTTTTTAAACTTGTAAGTAGGTAGGTAAATAAAGGATTTTTAGTTTTTCTAAACTCATTGGTAACGAAAATAAAAATTGTGCAATTTTTTCTTCCCTATGATAAATGTAACAGTTGCAGCGAAGGACTTGGAAAACTATAAAGTGAAATGCGAAAATAATTGCATGTTTTCTTCGCAAAAACTAACAAGTCTAAACCAGAAACTATACTAAAACCAAACTCGATTGAGAATGCTTGTCAACAAACAAATTTAAATTTAATTTAAACAAATTTTTTTCTACCTTCACTTTTACTTCGTTTGTTGACAAGCATTCTCAATCGAGTTTGGCTTTAGTATAGTAAATAAGTATTCAAGATTCATTCATTTTAAGTAAGCTTAGTTAAAGCATATTTGGAAACGTCAAGTTCTCTGTGAGTAGTTACTCTACCACGTGGTTCGACAGGCCAAAACTGGACAGGAGTATAATTTTTAGTTTACAAATTCCTAATTCACTATATACATTACACATGACTATGATACGGCGACATGGTTATTGAGTATACGCATTTTACGTAAGGCTACCATTGAGTCCAATCGGACATCAGGAATTGGTCCTGATTGACCCACACAGGGCAAGTTAAAAAAAACTTGTAAAAAGAGCATTTCCTAAATTAACCAAACCGGGTAATGAACCCGGAACCTGTTGCAGCCGCAGCCGAGGCGGGCGGGCACTCGCTGCCGCAGGGGGTTTGTCAAATTGCTTACAATTTGCGCCTCCGAAGACAGGCTTGATTCAAACTTAATTTTACATTCAGTATGCGCCATTTACCTTATATTATAGAGTTGGGTTTGTATGTTTGTACGCGCTAATCTCTGGAATTAACGCGTACCGCTTCGATATAAATGTGTTGTTGGTCTACTGGTTCGGACGTGTGGCTTCGGGTCACGAGGTACTGGGTTCAAATTCTGGGTCATGCTATTTAATATCGAGCTTTTCTTTGTTCCAACAATTCTTTGAAGATAAATGAAGGCTTCTTATACTAATTTCCCCTAAAAATTTGCTTTGCTGCAATGCCTTTGCTGCCATGTCATCGTAATATAATGATTTGTTTTTAGGAGAATCGCAAACACATAAAAATACCTATCATCATCATTATTATCAGCCTATCAACGGCCCACTACAGGGCCAGGACTCCCTCCTTATAGGAGAGGGGAGATGGAGCGTACACGCACCACGCTGCTCCAATGCGGATTGGCGGGCTATACACAAATATAGCACCGAGACGATTTATAAACGCTCACCGGAGATTTACAATAGAAAGGTAGCTTAGGATCTGACTAATAGGTACAGTTTATATAATAATATAGTAGTAATAGGTCTTGCTCTGCGATCGAAACATATGATTAATCTAAAATACAGTTTTCTTGCATACAGATTACACTCAACTACACAACATACATAAATTTAAAACAGAACCTCCTTTTGAAAGTCGGTTAAAAAAAGAATGTTGCTCGTTGAGTAATATTGTTTTAAATAAACATAAACAAAAACTGGCCACAGACATACTGAGAGTAAGGTGGGCCTAAATCGATTCGGCAATCTTTATTTTCGTGCCGAGATTAAATTTTTTTCTGAAGTCACTTCACTGTAATTCGGTGAAGTTTGAGTTTTTTTATTTTTAAATTATATTGCATGTTGCGTATGTGGGTATGGGTAACATATTCAACGCAATGTCGCACGGTGACTGAACGCAATTTTAGTGATGCGGGTTATTCGTTCACGTGATATCGATTTTATCTTTACGCAAATTTGGAAAGACGGCATGAACCCTGTCAGGTAAGGAAGGTCGAGCTACCGAAATCGGGAGTCGATGTTTATAATGTATATTACTCAAAATCACAGACATGAGGTATCTTGGTCAGTTTTTAAGTCTAGACATGCGGTATATGTTTCAGATTTGAGATGGTATTGATGAGAATTATAATACCTTTTTTATTCGGTTTCGGTTAGTCTATATGACTCCGGATTCCAAGCTTTTTCTAGAAGTATCAAGCTTTTTCTAGAAAATTATTGAAAAATGTTACGCTCGGAGTTCAGAAATTGGTGATGTTATTTGCTGCCTCGAAGAGCACTTGAACCGTCGATCATCGGTAATTATTATTTACTTCTGACAGTGATAGGTAGGTAATAAAATAAAAATCATCACCCTAAGATCATTAACCGTGGTCTATACTCTATAATTAATTAATATATCTCCTCTCCTAAAAGGAGGCAGGCCTAGCCCTGTAGTGGGCCGTTAGTAGACTGGTAATGATAATTCTTTCATAATCATTGACGTTTCATAGTTCTCAAAAATTTAATGTTTTCCTAATTTTGGAAAGCTTTAGTGAAGTTATAGTAAATCTGTTTGTTTCGACTAGGTAGTATTGGTTACACTCTCTGTGTAACCGTACACTATGGATAGTATACTGAATACAGACAAATTCAAAACTCGCACTGTCGAGTTATTATTGAAAGACACAGAATAGCGCTATTTGTTCAATACATAAACAATTTAATTGTTGATCTATTGTCAAATGTTAAAGTTTTTTTGTCTACGATCTGTTGTACCATTTTTTTTTGTTTTTTTTTTATCGACTACAAGCTGGCCCTTGACTGCTATCACACCTGATGTTAAGTGATGATGCAGTCTAAGATGGAAGCGGGCTAACTTGTTAGGAGTGGGACGAAAATCCACACCCCTTTCGGTTTCTACACGACATCGTACCGGAACGCTAAATCGCTTGGCGATACGTCTTTGTCGGTAGGGTGGTAACTAGCCACGGCGAAAGCCTTCCACCAGCCAGACCAAGACAAATTAAGAAAAATCTCAATCTGCCCCGCCGGGAATTGAGTCCAGGACCTCCGTCTTATAAATCCACCGCGCATACCACTGCGCCACGGAGGTCGTCAAAACCATAATTGTATATAACCATGTAACGCTCAAGATGGCGCATAAAACATTTTATTAATGAAAAAGTTATTTTATTAACACATAATACCATAGTTGACTTTCTATTTAAAGTTTCAGCAACACTCTTATTGAAGGATTACGTATTAGGTTCGTTGGTCCAGATGCCAAAATATACGTTTAGCTTTGGATCAAGTGGTGTTTCGACGAACGGCGGTGGAGATACACCGCCGTGCCTCGGAGAGTAAGGGGGTGGTAAAACTTACCAATGATAGGTGGTTAGCAAGTAATTACAATTAACATCTGATAATGATCGTTACAAGAATAAAACCTAAGTTCGCAAACTCGTGTTATAGCATCACGGTGACTGTAAGCTCAAGCCTGGCTTTGTAATGAGTGGATAAATAGGCTGATAACGAATATTTCTTTTCGTTTTCTGACTATCCCTATGAAGACTGTAGTTCCAATCCTTACCTTTCAAACATTACAACGGTAAAACGACATCGACATTAGTGTTGAAAAATGCACACCCATCACTGGCCCGAAAGCGGTGTTGTGGGCATCAAGGGAAGCGGGGAGGTGATGCGCCGATTTCTCCGAATAAGATTAATAAATGCAGGCGGGGAGGGGACACTGCGGCTAATGACACGACGCTGCAGATATTTTTTATCGCGAATTTAAAACAAACTGGTTGCGGCGGTAGCTGGACCTCATCCCGCGCCCCGCGCCGCGCGCCGCGCAGGCTCCCGCGCGGACGCGAGCCGATTGTCACACCTACTTAGCCTTTGTTAGGTAAATAGGTTTGCTCGTCACGCCTTGGGTTTCCTTGTCCGTATTTAAATGTTCGGTTAGTCGGCTGTTTAGAAAATGACCACTTTTAGGGTGAAAGAACTATTCTTTTGCTGCTGAATTGATGCCACTTTGTTTGGGAGGTTTTGTTTCTGTATTGTATTAACATTTGACGGAATAGATAAGTTGGAAACCTTCGATCATAAGGGAACAATATTTTATGAGGGAATACGTCATACAAAGTAGAGCGAGGCTCGGACAAAGACTAAGGGTAAGGTGTTCAATCTCGCCTGGGGGCAAGCAACTAGCAAGCAATGCCACCTGGCAGCAAATGAAATGCGCGTCGTAAGAGGTTCTTTTGACAAGTAATTTTTTAGTTAAAGATAATTGACGGCAAAAACAAGTGGTCCGCCTGATATTTAGTGGAAGAGCATCGCCAATAACAGAACATTGCAAGACGTATCCACTAGGAACTGGTCCTGATGAATAAGTTAAGTCTCATGTAGCGGTCCCATAATAATGTCCTATAATTTGAGGCCTAGATTGTTTAACATTCATCATCAATATCTGCCTATTAACGGCCCACTACAAAGCCAGGCATCCCTACTTATATGAGAGAGGTTGTGAAGCGGATACCCGGATGTGGGCTAGATTGTATCAGAAAGCGGACCCCACCTAGTGGGATAACGCTAGGAAGAAGAAGAAGTGAAGCGGATACCCACCACGCTGCTCCAATGCGGATTGACGGGCTTCGGATGATAATGTTCAATTTATTAACGATCAGTCTCAGATGTTGATGAAAGTGACGACTTAACGTGCTCTCCGAGGCAAGGGTGTGTATCACCAACAACTTCCGGGCTTGGAATGTTCTGAAATTTTCATAGAAGAATGAAAACTTAGAATGATTCCGTGATCCAAATCAGAATTATTCGAACCCAGGCCCTGGTGATCGAAATAGGCTAACTGCTAGACCAACGAGACAGTATTCAACATTATGTATCAGTAATTACATCGGCAATCCTTTGGACCGGAACACAAAATTGATGATTAGCGGCCCTAAAATAAGTATGCAGTGCCTGGACGAGTTGTCACATAGAGCTTTTAAAAATATTCCTATAGTAAACAAGATATTTTCCCACACGTAAACTTCCATTAAATTCGAAAATAGAACGGTAAGCAGATTCAAATTGAAGTCCAGTTAACAGAGATGCAAATACGACTGGTTATTAGTAAGATATCAGTCTGTCATGGTCGGGGCGAATGCAAAAAGATTTCCGATGCGATTCAGGCTGAACTAGTTGGTGTAACGGTGCAGGTTTGTATTGCGGACCGTTTTGCCGGTGTATTAGGAAAAAGTGGATTGAATAACGATGTCAACATAGCACTAGGAGCCTAGTAAATGCTGATTGAAACGATTTTATAAAACACTTATTTTGTGCGCGTTATTGCTCAAACGGGGAATTGAATTGACTTAAGTAGGAACACTTGATTGGCTGAATTGATGTATATTTATTAAGGCAGGTAAGTATATAATCAAAATATAAACATCAGTATGGAACTCGACAAATTTTCGCGTAATAGTGCTGGGTTTTGTTATTCATTGTAAGTATATTAAGACTTTTGGCAAAGTCACACTTACTCCGTTTGTGCTCTCTCATTGGAACATGCAGAGAGTTCAAGATCTACCCTCCAAAAGTTTACAGCTTTGCACCGTTGTCGCAGAGTAAGGAAACAGGGAATGTAATTCTAAAGCTTAACCTTTTGCTCACTAAAGAATAAAAATACAATAATGATTTCATAATATATCAAAAAATCTATTAAATTTTTTTTTTAATCTTCAATAAATAATTTTTATGAGATCATCTCCTGCATTTTTTAAAATCATTTTTTGACTAAAAATTATTGTGATATGATATGTTGCTAGAGAATAATATAAAGTTACCTTTATATTATTTTAGTTAAGTCTCAGTTTAGGATGAGTATTTTTAAGCGAATCTACCTTTCTCGGTTAGTAAAGTAAAATAGAAGTCCATACGCCTTCAATGTTAGCATAGCTGAAAATACAACTAGAATAATACATAGTTTTATGCTCTTACGTGAAAGCTCCGCTCCAAAGCTAAAGCTGTTTTCATACAAACATGGTCTGCTCCTGTCTGTTTAGCGAAAATACGAGTATGTGATGATGAAATACAGAGGTTGCAAACTTTAACGTAATATTTAGTAAGTACTAGCAGACGCCCGCGACTTCGCCCGATAGCAAAATTGTATATTGAAATCATCCATGAACACTATAAAACAAGAAAAAAAACGTTACCCCTTTTTTAAGGAAAAATCAGGAGAAATTAGTATAAGCTATTCGTAAAAATTACGACTTCGCGGACTTTTAAATAGTCCTAATAAAGAGGATCAATCTTTCCAAACATTGTTTTGTTATTTCTCAAATTGATAAGGCAGCGAGAATGAAAGCTCCTAGGCTGTGTGACAATTCCAACAATTATCATCATATTTTAGTCAATTTATACAAAACCCTAACAAGTTATGTATTAAGATCTTTCTCAAGAATAACTCAGCTGAGATATAAAAGGATGACTTATGTAATAAAGATTTTGGCAATTTTCACATTAATGAGGAATGTAGAATAGGAACTACATATTCATGGAACACAAATTTTTTTTATTTATTCTAGTCTGAAAACTCAAAACAAAATTGACTGCATATTAATGTAGATATATTAAAACGTATAACTATTACTATCAATATTAAAACAGGAATACGTAATTGTGCTTAAAAGTTTACCCTTTATATCCTTAAATATAACGTCCCACAGTTTACCCAAGTCTCTACAGGTCGAACAGGTCAGTTGACAAGTACCCTGTGGGGGCAGCTCTATGATTTATGTATGTTTCCTTACTCCGCACGCGGAAGACTGCACATTTACTGCCTATTGGTGTATTGTGGCGTACGAAAACAAATCTATTGTTATTTACGAATTATGTTCCGTGCCTCGCAGAATACGTAAAGCCAATTGTTCTGCGGATGATTTCAGTTCGGTTGTTTTGGTTTACCGCGTCATTAGATTTTTAGAGTAAGGAAATGGAGTGCACCCATGTGCATTACAACACCGGCATGTTTCTTTAATAAGTTCAAGGTTCCTATCATGTGCATGCTAATAGAATAAACAGCTTATAGTGTAGGGGATATATAACAGATAAAAAATTACACAAATAACAGAAAAGTTACTACAAGAAACTGGGTACCTGCTCAGTTCTATATTTCAAAATTATATTAAGAGATGGTAATGAAAAAACACACAAACATACACGTCAATCTTATAACACCCGTTTTTTAACCTTGGGGGTTGAAAATTACGCGTCAGTCATAACAATTTAGCACAACGCAACGTTGAGACGTTGTTGTTACGCGTTGAAGTCTTTTATATGCGCTTTCGGTGTGATCTACCTATCAATAAGATCATTAAAGGCAGTGCCAGTGGCCTCATGGACCACACAAATAATGGCATATCTGTTAGCTCTGGAACTAAAACAACCAGACATTAGTAATTTTATAAAAGCTATCAAAATTTGCTCACGGTCTTATGTATGTACCTACCTGCGGTAGGTAACTATTTTTTTTATGGAGGTCATCGTACAAGTATTAATAGGTACTACAAGATTTTTCATAATTTACAAATATTTTTAAAAGTATCTAAGTTACTAATTTTCTAGCTGAGTGCAACAAGGGTGCATAAATGTTAAGTAAATTTTCTGATGTTAATACTATTATTTGCCGCCGTAACTTGAGTTAGCTTTCCAAATTGGCAGAGCAAAGGGCCACTACAAACAGAAAAACTTGATGTTTAAAAATTTCTTGTAAACTAAGCTTTAATTCGTAAGGAAAAAAAATATTAATTTGATTATAGGCACTTAAGGTTTTACATTTAAGCATTTGGTAGACGGGTGCAGGGCAGCTTATATTCCCAACGAAGTAGTGAAATGTTAGTAGCAGATAGAGAGGCGATGGTTCAAGAGACAGCTCTTCCTCTCGTAGCGCCCGTGTGCAACCAATAGTTTGCGCTCTTTAATAGACGCGCTATAATAATGAAGGTTTAGTTTATATGATGCAATTTTAAAAGGTAATAAGAAAGCAATTGTTATGAGTAATTAGTAAATCTATACTAATATTATAAAGAGGTAAAGTTTGTAAATTTGTAAATAAAATTCTGTCGCGGCTAATCTTCGGAACTACTGATCCGATTTTAAAAATTCTTTCATCAGTAGAAACGTTATCGGTGTGTGTTATAGGCTATATTTTATGTTTGTATTGTATATATTACCCGAGTTATCACAGTTTTTGTCGCGCGACTCGGACCGTAAAATTTGTTAAATTTTGGCTTCATTCGCGTACGCTGCCTTAGATATTGGATATAATTGAAAATATTGTGTGAAAACTTTATGCATCTTAAAAAGTTCTACAAAAAGTCCGCGATAGCATATATCTATCTTTTATGTTTTGGCAGATATATAACTTTTTGTGTTTTAAAAAATCATTTACATCATATGCTTACGTTTACGTCATTATTTATACAACTAAACTTAAATCCTTATCATCTTATCATTAAATAAATTATTTAATAATCACAAGGATATTATAGAGATAAGATTTGCCTTTTACAGTATGTTAATTAGTTATATAGTTTCGGAGATATTACAAAATTTCTAAAAAATATAACGCTGCCGCTATATCGTCCAAATTAAGTTGACCTCCTCCGTGTATATGTTATACGTATTGAATAGGGATCAACATTTTGGTTACTATTCTTCTATTCTTTGAGACTTCGATCTTTTATCTTTTCTTTCAAGTTATTTGGCATGGCAGACCATATTTATATAATATACGAAAAAGTTTGTTCGTTTGTTTAAACGGCCTAATCTCTAGATCTGCATGTCGGATTGTAAATTATTTTGTTTGTTATGAAAGCTAGACTCAAAAGTGAAATAGACTATTAAATACACATCAGCTTGCCAAAAATATATATTGTTAATGTTAATGTATTGTAATATCGTACAATGTTTAACAAAAATGTAGATCTTTAGTACACGGGACGGGACGGAGGATATTGCTTCACGGGAAACTTATAATATATAAAAAAATTAAATTGAGAGGGGTAGCGGGGAAAGAGCACACTTTATATGAAAGTCTGTCTTTAAAATTATAAAAATTTTTAACAAAAAATAGAACCGACTCAAAACGCACTAAAAAGTAAAAAATAACTGTGTCATTTAGTTGCTTAAATTTACTTAAGCATACCTATGAAGTCGGTGCCAGCTAAGTTTAAGGAACATTTATTTTAAGTAGTAAAGAAGTTTGTGGGTTCTAGGTAACGTCCTTGAAAGTAGAAACCTTGGCTGGCACCGACTCCTAGATATGCTTAAGTAAATTAAAGGAACTAAATGACACAGTTATTTTTTACTTTTTAGTGCGTTTTGAGTCGGTTCTATTTTTTGTTAAAAATTTTTATTTCTTACTTTTTAGTGATTTATCGCCACATCTCATACTCGTACTATACTGTCATAGTATATTATACGGCACTAGTAGCCAAAAAGCTACCGATACCGAGTCAAAAACCGAAATCGCTGTAAGCGTGCCTCCAAAATTTGAAGAGTTCCTTCAATTTCCCTAGGATATCATGATCAGATCCTAACATGAGGACAATGGGACCACCTTGGATGTATGTCCTTTCTAATAAAAAAAGAATTATCAAAATCGGACAACACTGTAAAAAGTTATGCGTGGTCATACATAAAAAAAAAAAAAAACAAATATACGTGTCGAATTGAGAACCTCCTCCGTTTTTTTTCGTCGGTTAAAAAGGGTACCTAAGAGATTTTCACGCGGACGAAGTCGCGGACGACTGCTATATGGCTATAATGACGTAGGATCTTTGAGACTTCCTTTAGGTCTATACCGGCAGGCAGCACGATGAAACGCCATGTGTGCCGTGCTGACTCGAAAGTCAAGAGAAGTGAGAGACCTTCTCGAAATCCCGAAATAAAAATAAAGGGTCGGGACTTTGAGGGTCATATAGTTTCCGGATGTTCTCATCTTGCTAATAGCAACAGACACAATCAATTAGCCAATATATTCCATCAACAATATTGCTCTTCATTATGGCCTTGTCGATTTCCCTCACTCTGGAGCCCTGACCACCGTTCGCATGAGCTCTTTAGCCCCACTACAGGCAGACGGGATATATTTATAAAATTTCAATAGTGTTTTTTATACTCTATATAAGCATGAAAAAATTTAAAATAGTTGTAAATAAATAAAAGGAAGATAAAATCGGTCGGGTGTTTCAGGGGGAAACGAAACACCTTTGGAAGTGTAGCGAAATCTGCGCATCGCTCCTAGACCCTAAGCTTGGGTACGTTGCACACCTTGCACTATGGCTATATATGGCACTAGGCTGCTACGTTTTTACTTAAGATCAGGAAGGCCATCTGCTTTTTTGTCAAGTATATTACAATTTTAAAAATAAATAAAAAGTGCAGCTGCATAATTCACGATGCACCTCGATGTTTCCAATTATATTCTTGCGCCGATTATAATGATTTTTATTTAAATTTAAATTTTTTTTTTTCAATTATAACGGGTGGAGTAATATGTCAAACTCATACTTTAATTAAAAAACAAAATATGGATTGTTTCATTTGATATGTAGTAAAGAACTTCGAAACAATTAACAGAACAAGTTAGATCACAAGGTACTGTAGTATTTATAGGGACTCTCAAAGGAGGTCACAAATCCGATTTCCATTCATTGAACTTCGCACCCACTTCAAATATAAGCTTTACCATTAGAAAGAAGACCATAGGGAATATTATAAAATTATAAAAATTAAAATATTAGACAGAAATAAAAAAAATAATGAGTTATAAATTTTTAATATACTCTTTTTATATTTATTTGCCTGCTAACAATTTTAGTAGAGGAGCCCAAGAGAGGAATTTTGAAAATACTACAGCGCGGCAGATGAACATAAGGCATTCTCTTAAAATATTAAAAAATCTCTATTATCGGAAATACTCAATAAAACGTCAGATTAAGGCATGATAGGTTAGTAACTAACTAAAGTGTGCATTTCTAAAATCTGATCTGACGTTATTGTTGAGTACCTATTTCTGATGATCTACAGTTTTTAATATTTTACCGAGTTGCTCTGAACGTGTGTCCCTATATAAAAGGCTTATATTTGCTGGAGATATTCAGTAACACGAAAGGTATCGTCTTGTATGTTCATCTGCTATACTCGAGTATTTAAAAAATTCCCTCTTGAGCTCCCCTACTATTACCGTTGCTTGCGTAAAATACAATTTTACAAACACTCAAATTCAACCAAACAATTTGATTCGAACCCATGGGAGCCGTGACATAAATTGTCGCGCAACCCTTGAAACTCCGTATCATCCACTTAGGTTGGCAATTCCAGATCCTTTTAGTACGTTATAAAAGCACTCGGGTCATATTGAGTTTATGCTGTATGAATGTACTCAGCTTTATATGTAATTTCCATTTTTAGTTTTATTTAAAGAAATGCATTTAATGGACCGACTAACTTATTTATGTGACGCTTGTTAACACATACGATGTAAACTATTGCAGCTATAGTTTGAATCGTGTCGTGTAAATGATAAAAAAACCCAAGTTCCATGGTCCTGGTGTAATTTTTAAAGACCTGTGTCTCAGGATTAAACTTAGCTTAAACTTAAAGCGCCATATATGGCATGTTAAACGTCTCTACAAATTGACTCATCACTCTATCTTCTCGTAATTCTGTTTCTTATTTCTTCATATCTCTGGGATACATCCGTTATCTAGTTAGCTTAAATGTAACACATTCCAAATACAGTGAGCTCAACGTAGGCTCACACTAGTTATTCCTCATTAGATCGTGGGGCCAATTGTACTGCATGGAGATTGTGAACGTGTTACAGATACAACCAGTCCCCAAAAGCCCAGTCCATTTACACCCCACTTAACCGTCCGTCTGCGGCATGACAGGAGGTGATATCGACGGGAGACAATAAATCCGGTTCTGCAGCGTTGCAATTAAACTAGTGTCGCGACGAGTTCGCGACCGTGCGAAAGTGAAGCAGGCGAGCGCGGGGGCAGCCGCGGGGCGCGGGAGACACGTGGTAAGGCTGAGAGCACACTGCGCACCTGATTCTGCAGACGGGATGCGTTATAATACGTTATGATCGAGGTCACTGTTCGCCATGCTTTAATCAGATCATTTCAAGTGATGTCCTTTCTTTAAAAGTTGTGATAACGTTATGTCAGGTCATGACAGGTTTAAGTAATGATTGTGTTGCGAGTACCTATGTCATAAGATCACATTAATTCGTGATCTTTTCAAACCATGATCACGTCAAGCGGATGTCTCTATTAGCCACGATTATTTTAAGATCTCTTTAAGTTTATCCATGATTTATTTATGTCAGACCTTATAATATACTCCTATGACCTCATGTTACGGATCAATTTCAGAACGTCTCTAATTGTAATCCATTGTCAACGAGCATTACACATCCTTATTACCGTCCTACTTTGCTGTGTTCTGGTAATAAATGTGCTGTGTAACTAAGAAACATGAGGGTAAACTACCTGGTAGTGCAGGGCAACATATATTGTACTACGTGTTCCTGCATTTTTGTACTAGCATTACCTGAAAAGCAATGCTTTAATATTGGCTAAGGTTTTTCACTTTTATTCAGTTTTTTTAGTTCATCCACTAAATATAACAATAACTGCCAATCGTAAGATTGCACCGTGAACTCAGACCAGTATAATTGTTCTATCTTATCATAAAGCTTTTGCTTTCGTATCTACGAGTATATAGCAACGTCGAGGTTTAGAGTTACTCTTGTTAGGAACGTTTTTCTCATCTTTAAGAGCATGCGCATTTTGGCGAGATCGCATCTGATAGAGCAGTGAAAAAGTTATGAAACAAAAAGTCCTCAGTATGTCGGAGCTTTTAAGCTCGTCCCATCTTGTATCGGTGCGCCAGCGCAGTTCCATACTCGTTCACCAGTCGCCTGTTTGCGCGACGGCCGGTGTCAGTACGCGCGCAGCCGTCGGCGCGGTCGCATGCGCCTCGCGTGCCATGCGTTAGCTCGATGGTGTACCCCGAGGCGGCCCGCTGGGGAGCGCCCGACACGCTCGCGCCCCTCTACGATGACGTATACCGAGGTCAGCACTGCAAGTAGCGCGAATTGCATCCTTTGTTCTAAGCCTGTATAACTTGTCAATATATTATATTTTATTGTTTATTGGTGTTTCTGGTTTTAATCTTATTACTCGTTTGATCAGTAACAATGGCTTCTGCAGTGATAATGACCAAATGTAAGGCAAATGGACACATGTTTTGAAAGATAACTTTAAGTTTATGCAATACTATGGTACCGGTTGGTGAAATTGTAATCCAAAGTGTAACATGTTTTTAAATGGTGTTATTAAAAGCTCTTATATAAAGTCCAACAAACATTTAGTCTAAAACAAAGATATCCTTCTGCGAAACTTAGATAAAATAATAGATTTGCATATATATATATATACTACACTATAATATTTGATAGTGTAGTCAATATGATTGCTATTAAAATCTGTTTCAACCAACTCCAATTAGAACTAAATGGGTACATGCGACTTCCGTTACGTTTATTAAAGCTAAAAACATGTGTACGGATAATGTAACAATAAAACTGGATAACTGTTAGTGGAATCGCGCAAATTGACCGATTAGACGGGTTAAGTAACGTTAACTGAGGTCAGTTACTTGTCTGGTCACCGTTAATAGCACGGCCGATGATTGTTCATCGCGTCATATGTTCCGGCTGTTAGAGAAAGCTGTAATGTGAACCAGATTCAACTTGATTTACTTTTTTTTCGATTTGTTTGTGTGGGAATCTTGGTTATTTGATTTTCTTAGTTAACATCAAATGAGACTTAACTCTTTAATTAATTAATAACTTGATAATATGGATGAACTCGTTGGGAGAGTTCTGTACAATAAAATACGCGTAGTGCTTGTTTATTTTTTTATATTCTTTAGTACCTACGGTGATCAAACATTGTGCTAAAATGGTCTTATCGCTGTACAAATCTATTGCTGAATTATATAATCTTTGATTTATCTTCAGCTAAGTCATATATGTTACTTTATTAATTGTGTGTTTTAATTTTCCATCCATCCAAAAGTAGTTTCTATAATAATTACTGAATTTCTACAAATAATATGTTTTTATTAAAGTTGCATCGGCTAATATTGAGATATGTATTATTTTAAATTCGTATGAATACAGTTTAAAAATAATAATTATCTTAGGCAAACGTCTACTTCCACTCAAAATAATTACCGTGTGAAGGAAATAAATTCAAAACTACTAAACAGATTTCCATACTAATTTGTACAATGTACAGGCGTCCGGCGTCGCAGGACCTCAGTTCATCCTTACCACTTCCGTATCTGGTTATCATCCCCCAACCAAAGCATTTCTTCCACGCAAGGCAAATTGTAGAACTAATTTCTTCATGCGAATACCTCTCCATCACTGACGGTCAGCTTTTGAAGCTTCTCTATGTCCATGGCTCGCGCCCGCCCGTCCACTTCCTTATGTTTTGAATCTATGAAATATTCTCCTCTCTTCCTACTCCTCTTTTACCTGTGATCTTCCACATCGTGATGATCTGCAGGAAGCAGCGTCTATTGTATCTTAAAATATATCCCCGGCAGAAAGAAAATGATGAATAGGGTTGCGTAGGTTTTGTCACAACTTGATGATATATGACAACTCAACAGGAAAACTAACTTAATCAACTAAATAAGTAAATTCGTCAACTTAACTTATAACTTTCGTTTCGTCTGTGACAGATGTACCTAAACTTTATTTTATTTAGCTTTAAGTAAACGGAAGATAAATAAATAATTAAAACAGAAACTTTAAATATCGCATTGTCGTCGTAAATTGTAGTTGAGCAATTTATTTGTGTCTTAACTTGAGAGTTTCTTGTTTCCAATTTTAAAATTTATGGAGTAAGATTTTAATTGGAAATGCTAGAAAAATATTTTTCTTTGTCTTGCTCGGAAATAGGTTCAGCTTTAAATAAAAAGATTAAATAATAATCTGCTCGTTTATTTACTGCCGCTTGCAGGACAACAACTTATTCACCATATCATTAAACATTGTTTAGATTGATAACTATTAATACTTTCTCCGTTTTCGTAGCTTATAAACGAACAAATCACACGAAATATATTTGTTTACTTCTAAATGCTCGATTTAAACAAATCCAACGTTCTAGGGGAATACGAAGACTTATTCCATGAATTAAACTTGGTATATAAGTCTTTAGAATATTTCTTTTTTCTTTTTCTTCAATTACGAATAGGCAAAAATTTCCTTGCATATAATTATAATTACCTGACAATACTCACAACCACGCCCGAAAATGTCTAATACAGTATTAAAACGTAACATTACATCTATTAATTTAAAATAATTGGCTAATTGGCAAAATTTATTACTGGTTCCCACGTCGACGCTTGCACAAAAAACCGCCGGTGCCTCTAAATATAAAAAGTTATATATGCATGATGTAAAAAAGCTATTAGTAACCTGCTATTTCGCATGACAGAATGTCTGCTATAACACGATTTCGTTTATATGTATCATCTTTTATATCTGTTATTTATTTATTTATTTATTTATTTATGTACGCTTCTTTGCTTTCGGGGATTTTGAACCGGTGTTCAGGGCTACAGAGTGAGGAACCTTCTTATAAAACGCACCGTTTCAACAGCCAAGCAATAATTCCTTAAAATGTTCGTTGAAGCTTTTCGCTATAAGGCCATTAGGTACTATATCATGGTGGTAATCTTTTGAACATGGTCAAAGTATGTATTGTATATTATATAGATCTAAAGTTAGGTATTACCTATAACAAACTAGTAACACAATTGCATACGGAACCCACTAAATTAAAACATGCAATGTTGTTTCAAGAAAACCGATAGAAAAAAATAATCCTAACTTGCAATGTTTTAAACTCAGTAAATAGACACATTAGTCTCTCAGTCGGTATTTCTCCCGAAATTGCCGTAATTTTTAAAGGAGCGAAACAAAAAAAGAAGGGCTCAATTCGGCTATATTTTTTACGTATGTTCGGGTAGAAGTCGGTAATGTAAGACATCAGCCTTCCATTACTAAGATTACACGAAACGGTAAAACTATTTCGTTAGCTTCTAGCTAAGCTTACTGAAATATTTCACCAATTTCCAAATCGCTTAGATATTTAATTTTACAAAGGACTAATGTAAAACACCGCCTTATTATTTTTAACACATATTCATACGTTTTTGGAACACTGTCCACAATTATAAGAATCAACAGTTAAAATTGTCTACTAGTAAAAAATTTGCACTACAATTTTTCTATGAAATTTTGTTAAGCGTTTACTAATTGTTATTTGTTTTCACGTCTTTTCATTCTTAATGTTATGTTGTATTTCGTTTAATAGGATCCGACCTAAAATAGCATTTTTTTATGTTCTTATTAACATAATTATCATCGATATCTTAGACACATTAACTAGATATGTATTAAGATACTCCCATATATGAAGTGTTCAAGCTACAGGTACCCAAAGGTTTTTTTAGTTCCCTAAAAGAGGATGACGCATGCTGTGCAAAGCGAATTTGCTTTCAGTGTTGAGATTCTCAGAAAAAGCAAAATGTACTCACCTAGCAGTTACCTGTGCTTTTGATTTTACGTCCGGAAAACCTCGAACCTTTGAAAAACAAAACTTATAGCTTCAAAGAACTAAATTTCAAAGTTCCCTCTTTCATTAAAGTCCTTTTTAAAGTAATTTACAAACATCCTTACTTAGTGAGTCTCTATGGTAACTAACCGAAAATATTCAGCCCGAATTTCAGCGTGCTGGCTTCAGTAAGTTTGCTTAGTTCTTGATATGCCACCGTGATATCGCGTCACATCAACAAATAAGCAACAATAACAAGTATCGGGCTCTGTTTGGAGCTTTTTTCTCTGCCACACGATGGACCCGGCAGGCGCATGGTAAATCTATGGAAACCAAAGATTTTCGTCTCCCTGTGAAAGGTAGAATTCTATCGTAAATTAAATTGAAATGTTAAAAATCCTAGTATTAAAAAATACATGTACAAGTACCTAATGTATAAACATTGCCAGTTAAATAAAAAATAAGAAGGCAATAATTGTATTTCCAGATCGGCAGTTCCCAGAGCGGTTTAATTTTTACGAAACAGATGATAGGTATCAGTTTCACGTCGTATGATGAAAATTTAATAACACGGCTCTACACGTGTTTAGCTTCGGCGCCCGTCGACACAATATTAAAGGAATTTGTATGCTAATATTAGGCCACCGCAAATATTTTGTGAAATAAAATTCTTTGGCCTTGTTTATGCTTGCTATAAATACTGGGTTAAATCTAAAAATATTTTGTGACGCTAGATTTATTACAGTTAAGCCTCAGTTGCTTAGCTTCCAATTGAAATATAAAAGGTCCTAGATTCCGATAGGGTTCCCGAATGGATGTAAAAATATTACTTTTAGAACTTATCTAAATATTCTGGACTATAAGACCAGGGGAAAATTAATAATTTTACTTATTTTTTAATATTATCAATATTTAAATGATGTTTGTTTTCCGCTTTCTGTCTTCCAATCCCTACCCCTTTCACAGCATAACGTGGATATTAAGACATATCTCACGAAACTTTTTGCATCTACATTTTTAATTCACACATCTTAAGAATGAAATGTGACTTACAACACTACCTTGAGGGCAAGAAATGATGTGCAAAGCTCTCCAATTCCAAAACATCTGGACAGCTTTCCATCATCCGAGACTCTAAAAAAACTGTTCAGCATTGTATAATCTATATTATATATTATATATCTGTCTACTAGTACAAATATTTTCTTTTGACGTACCTTGTTACATAAATATGGGATTTTTGCGAACTACTAATGGACAGAGTGATTTATGAGAAATGGTTAGGTATATCCATTATTTTGAGTAAATTGGCTGAAATGTGACTAAATAGTGAAGAAAATCTCATTGATTGACCTTAAGTGGCGATCTCTGCGTATACAAATAAAGCTTAAATATTATTTAATTGTTTCTTTATTTTGTCTAGTTTGACATAAAATATATTATACGATCTGCTTTCCGTAAAAGGATAGATCTATTTTAGTTTTAAAATAAAAGTCAATGCAAGTTAAATTTTACGATATTAAATAGTTCTAATTCAAATTATATTTGCTCAGTAAGAACAATGACTGAGTAGGAACGTCCGTCCCTCAGGCAGCAGGCGTGGGGGTGAATGAATACATCACCCGAGTACTCCTAGAATTTCGACTCACTACATCGACAATATAAATCAGACATTACTATAAAACCATCTACGCTCAAAATATACTCGTACCCAATTACATGAATTCAAATATAAGCTGATTTACTTAAACGGACATGTAGGTAGCATAATTTATTTTGACATGAAATACTTAGATGGGGACTTTTCAATTTTTTAATAGTGTTCTTATTTTTCATCTAGATTTTAAGCGTTGTGTACTCAAGGGGAAAATAGATGGAGATATTAAACTTAAAATTAAAGTTATAAAATTTCCAAATAGTTTTACAAAGTAATATTCCTAACAATTCACAAAGACAATTGTCCGCTTCGGTCAGCCTTCCTTTTAGTTTTGTGAGCGCAAATCCTACAGCGCAGCCCGTTAACACAAATCCTCTAGTTAAGCCTCGGATTGTTAGGACAAGTCCCTGAGAGGGAAACTAACGGCAAAGGCATTGCGGTTTTAGTGTAGTGTGATTCATTTGAATACTACTCTGTAACTTTCGTCTCATAATGAGCAACTAGTCACATCTTGACAACACTAAACTTATTGTTAACATACAACGTTAACTCTTGAACAAATGAAACGGCTTTATAACTTACTATACTTTTATTACCCCCTGATATAATGACAACGAAATGACTGTATAACTTCATACCACATAACACCGATACAATGGCGAGCAAAAGACAAAAGATACAAGTAAAGCGAAAAGTATGATTAATTGCAATTGACCACAGACCACAAACAATATTAATTACACATAAACACAAACAAACTTTATTGTTTTTAGATTATAATATTCATAAATAATTATGATTTACAGCCCTTGAGCTTTCAAACAGCATTTAAGAAACGCTGTGGATCGGTGAAATTTCTATCCTCACAACTCAACACTATAAACATAAAGACGATAAATTGCTAACATATAAATAAACACTACGTACTTAATATGTGTACTATACTACAAGTTTTTTCTCATAAAAGGTATAGCACATAATTTTCTTTATTTAGTCCATTTTATTTAGCTTAGGAAAGCTCAAACTAGGTGAGTACTATCCATCAATCGTACCATTGAAAATATACAATGGCCACTCGAGAAAGCTTTATGTGAAAACTTAACATTTTATTTCAAGCTGCTAGAGTTAAGCATTTCAATTCAACACTCCGCTCTCTTAGGGGTGATAAAGAGATGAATTTACGGAAAAATCTCTATTTCCAGTGTAACAATTTGGGATTTTAAAAAATTAGCCATCTTTTTTGAAATAAATAGTATGTAGTTTAATTATTTTTTTCTTTAACTGACTGGAAGCTTTTTATAACTGGACAGTGTGAGTTTCGGTATGTATAGTGTTAGATTCTTATAACGTCGCTGATATATACGAGATATGAAATAAAGTAACAGGTAATTGACGCTATTAGCTCTCAGGTATTCCGTTTATCTAAGTATTAATAACGATCGACCAACCAACCAACAAACAAAGATCAATCCAAATCACGAGGTACCTAATAAACATGGCTCTCCATCGTTTTTGATGGTTGAGCAGTCGTTTTATTTCATGTTTTCATATAAAACTGATTAACGTTTAATATTTGAAAAACAATTACTCCGGTATGCATTACCCGTATAAAAGCTATTGTACCTACACCTAGACTCTGTAAAGTTCAGTTACTTTTCCCCTAAGTGCGATCTTAATAAAATAAATTGATATTGTTTAATGATTTACCTAAATAATACAGGCAATATTATAATAAAACATAAAACCTCTGCCGTAAATAAGACAACTTCTCTGTGGAAAGCTCCAAACGTGCCATAAAATTGCGTTTAAAAATATTAAACGTGCTTCCACGTTTAGCGCGCTGGTAATTACTAAGTTTCTTCAAGTATAAAGATAGAAATCGGTTCACAAGCGACGGTAGTTTTACAGGAATTAAGAGAGACATTTCCTGAGTTTTAAGACTCAATTATAGCTGAAGTTGATGCGATTGGAATGGTGATTTTATTACGCTAACCGATCTATTCCAGGCGGAGTGTGGCTTGAGTACTAACGCGGTTTATATCTTGGATTACTTTATTAAGGATACCTTTTGCCGTTTTATGGGTGAACGGCGAGGTTATGACATTAGTAATTATGATTTTTTATACATTTCAGTAATAGTAACTTAGTGACTGAACTTTTCGGCGAAATATTATCTTAATTAGTTATTTTTACCATCAGGTAGTATGGTTGCATAGATGGTTACCGTAGAAGTTACTAACCGGTACCTTGTAGTCAAGTGGATAGCTTGTATGTGATTCCGGATCATGTGGTTCTGGATTTGAGTCTTGTCGAGGTCAGGTTGAGTTATAACAAGCTCGAGAATGTTTTCTATCAATTAATCACACTATTATTATAACAGCGAAAGTTTGTGTGGTTACTCCTTCATGTGGTTACTCCTACTATTGATTCGCTGTGGCTATAATTTGGAATACAGATAATTATATCCGCGAATGAAACATAGGACACTTTTTATGCTGATAATCCGTCGGAACCGGGATCTACACCGATGAAACTGCGGTCCATCATTTTGTGGTTCTTTTATAAATAGTATCACACTCGTGACTGACATTTGAGCAAACTTATTTTAAAACCTTTTTGAAAACCACCGTTTTGAAGAACGGTTACCGAGATGGCAATTTCTGCGATTGATTGTATAAATAGAACCTAAGCCGCTAAATAATCCGCTTAGGGATTAAACAGAATATACATTTAGATTTTCAGATTAAATATTTTCCAGCTCTTAACATAATTTCATAAATGTTGGATTCCGTTAGCACCCTTCAGTCAGTAGAAGTACTGAACGGTAGTGTAATTAGGTCAGATTCTTAATTAATTACCAATTATGTGAAGTGAAGGTAAATTTTACTCAAGTTTTTACTCTTCATCTTTTATTTTGATTATGAAGTAGCTACTTAACCTTGTCTTATATCTACCACTACGAATTGTAAAACAAAGTCCTCCACATCGCCTGTCTGTCTGTTCGCAATGAACTCGAGAACAGATTTTCACGCAATTTTCTCCGATTGATAGATTGATAGAATTACGATGATGATCCTGAGGAAGGTTTTAGATTTTTTTTTGATTTCTTAAGGTTTCTTGCAAATTGGCTGAATAATAATTGTTAAGTCTCGGAAAATTTCATGTCGCTTGGGAGCTTTTAACGTAAACGATGTGTGCAACACACTGATTTTCTTGCGGACTAAGAAGCAACCGGTCGTTAGTTTTCAAATAACTGTACAGTTTTAGAGTTTGAATAAGTACTTTAAATAGTTTTGCCATTTTCAAAATAACAGAAAACAAATTAATTATTCTTGAAAATCCCATAAAATTTTTGCATACGACAGAAAACGATAATGGTAATACTCGTTCGCTCTCGCATATTTGTCCTTTGTTTCTTCTGTTGATGGCTAGGCCTTATTTTAGTAAGGACTTATATAACATACTCGTAGTTACTAATTTTTTGCGAATTTGTAGGTTACTTTTCATAAGTTTATATAATATACGTTCGTAAGGCTAATAGAGTAAATAAATACCAGAAGTATATAAATATCTTAAGGATCACGACTTCTAGATTAATAAATTACCGATGTTTCACAATCTGTGGATAGCGCAATAGATTTATGGGACAGATATTCCGCTGGGTAGCTATACTAGTATCTAGTAACGAAGTAGAAATTAAGAGCTAACCTGGATTTTCTAGACGGCTTTACTAATAAATAATTACTGAACAGGTCCTAAATGATTTCCTGGAACCATATTTTATTAAAATTACTAGTTTTACTGGAGAAAAAAGGGCGTGCCGCCGCATTTTTTATTTGAACGCAGATAATCTGTGCGCACTAAACGCAAAAATACTGAATTAACTTTTTATCATTTGCATTTTAAACGGAGTAACTTATAATAAATAGAAGGCTGTGTATCTACGTCTAACAAATCGAACAAATTTCAGTCATGTACCTCAGCATTAGTTAGTAAATAAATCACCAAGTCGTTAGACAGACCGCCTGTGGCCCAGCGTCCTTACCAAGCACGAGTACTTAGCAAAGGATGTAATACCTCAATGAAGCATTGCTGCGAACCGTTAATTCCTTACAGGCATATAATTAAATTACGCTTAAGCGACGTCGCTAATGGCAGAGTATTTGTAAACAGTCAACTGGTGGCTCGCTGCGTGTTCCTATGTTTCTGTTGGCTATTTATAGAGCCTTCTGACTCACTGTACACCTTGCAGATTATTTGCAAGCTCGCATAAGGATACACTATAGTTTCAAGCAAAAATAAAGCTTATATTATTAATGTTAAGGCTTCAATTCCAATATTTATAGAGCATGGTAACGAGTGTATCGAAGTAATACAGCTTAAAAAAGTAATATTAACTTGGAAACGAGGAACATTAAGTCCATTTTTAAATCCAGACATAAAAGGAGGGGTGTGGATGTAAGGGAGACGTGTCTGTCTGTGTATGTGGTAGCATAACTTCTAAACTAATGGACTCGACCAACCAAGCGAAAGCTTCGTGAGCTACTTGTTCGAAGCTTTTCGTTTTAAGATCATTGACTGAAACAAGTATAGGAACAACAATGGTTGACTGAACTTTATTATTACTGTCCATACTGTCAAGTCATTGTTACACAAAAACAGAACAGATTAATTATTACAGCTAAGTATATTATCACATACTTCTTCGCTCATTGACTTGTCTCAATGGTTTTTATCCACCCTTTTTTGTCTCGCATTTTTTTCATATGCGCAAAAAGGACAAATGTAAAATAAATAATAATTAAATTCCGCTCGCTGTCATTAAATGATTAAGTACTAGTTTTTTTGAAGCAAAAAAACTTCGTTATCGGTTATTCACTCCGTTCAGTCTGGACGTTTCGAAAAATTTAATTTAAAAATGGAATTTTTGCATAATTATGACTACCTACCACTACCTACCAGCAAAATCTTTATTCGGCTTTCGTTTGAACATTTGTGTTTTTTATTTACTTAAAAAGTAATTTATAAAACTTAATTGGATGGCATTTTACATATAATTTTTCGTTTGTAACACAATGTAATCACGTATTACAGTTATATTATTAACGTTTGATTACTAAGCTTGATTTATTAAGTATCTATGTACCTAGTTAATCATTTTGTATTAATATTTGCTTACTACCTTTTTGCACAGTGGCGAACCTGTTTTAATAATGAGGTTTTAAATTCAAAGTGTTAGCTTACAAAAATATTGAATTTATTAATGAAGATCTATAGCAGTCTGCAGTTCAAATTTTGGTCGTGGAACAAAAGCGTATTTCGGAGAGATGTTCTGCATTCGTTTTTAAATTTTAATTTCTATAACATCGTTACAGATTCAAATTGTTGTTCATCCTGAGCTCGCCAACCCACATTGAAGCAGCGTGAGTATAAAAGCTCAAATATTTCTGTTTGTCACACAGGTGATGTGCCTCGCCTTGGGCCATTAAATGTAAACTGATTAAATCTCTTCTATTTAACTTGGCAACACCCTAACGCATTGAGTTTTGCCTACGAAAAAGTACATTTCTCTATTATACAATGGCAATTGGGACTTTCTTTCCGACTCACCTCAGTAAGAATCTGTAGTAGTAGTAGTCGGAGGGAAAAGTAGGTACGAGCAGAACATCATTTTTTTTAAATAAAACAAAAACTTCTGTAGGATGTGGATGTCCTACGATGTTTCCGCTTTGAAACTTCTCTTAATACATTTTATTTGAGTCTACAAATACACGATCTCTTCGTTCGAGAAATATAAATTGGTAAAAAGTAAAAATCAGTGCCAAGTTTGTTTTTATTCGAGAGCATTTCCCGTAGTTATCGAATTTTCCTCTTATCCCAATACCCCGAGGCGGAACGAGGTGAGACATTTGCGTTATCGACTTGCATAAACTTGTCGAGTCGTGTACCGGCAAGTGTGGGCGAGGCGCGGTTGGCTGTAATGGGTTCCGCTGAGCTATTCTGAAAGGACGTTTGTGTAAAGGCGGACTTACATTACACCAGGTTCAGACGTGTGTAACGTGTAATGTAATGCGACGTTCACAACGCGCATTATGTTGCACGAAGATCATTGCTTAAGCACATGAACCACTTGCGTCAGCTCTCGCGCTGATCCATGTGTCGTTTCCGTTTTGTGTTGAGTGTGTCTGCCATCCATACATTTCATGTCACACTACATGCGAATCTGTCTCCATTAACATTTTTTATTGTTATGACCACCTACGTTTGCAATCATTCTGGAATAATCCAAGAATGGCTTTAGTGTGACAGTAGATCATGCGCTGGAATACTTGTTGTAGGTTCTTGCTCGTTGTTTTGTACCTTGAGATTCTGAGAGAAGGCTCTTATTTTAGCTCTAACTTTTTGTTCGTTTAATTTAAGCCTACCTTAAACCCAACTAGACGGTAATAGTTTTAAACTCGTCATCTATTTAAAAGCTCAACTCGAGCGATAATCAGTTATGCTTTTCTGTAACTTAGTTTGTACTTAGGTATATTTCGTCAGTGAGTTTCGAATTTGCCTGAACACTCTATCTTACTTAGAATTTTGAATAGTGCATTTAAAATACGATGACTTGAATTAAACCAATTCGAATTTGTATAATATTTCGAAATGAAATACGATATAGAAACAGATCAAATATTTAAACGCACGCTGTCATGTTGTTAAAGTATCTAGAACAACACTGTTGTTCTTTTTAAAATTAGACCTCTAGTCTAAATCTAGACCACTAATCGAAGTGGTGAAGCTGCTTATTACCATATCGCACGTAACAGAGGATGATTTTAAAATCCAGCGCTGTCCAGGAAAAATAAAGCTTTGCCCGGCTGAATCTTTTAGAAGACTATGTGTTTAGTCTTTTGTTTGTTTGAAATGTCACTCAAAACAATTCTTCGTGTTTTGAGAAACAGGATGAAAGCAATATAACGCTTTAGGTACGTATAAAATGCAATGTAAATAATTGGGAAATAAATATTTTATTCAAGCAACACAAGCTTATTTCATTTCCTATTAGTGGCAATAGAAATTAGAAAAACATATAAAGTTACATATTTTTTTGAAAAAATTCTGTTGAAACATTGAAATGTCTAGAACAGTTCTATTACTCTTAAAAATTTTAAACTTCGTGGAGCCCTTTTGATATACGTACTTTATAAGATCCTGCGGTAAATTTTCATCAAAAGTTTATTAATTATGATTTTTTATAACTATTGAATACAAATCTTTAGTTTTTCAATAGTTTTTAAGCCAATTATTTATTACCTTTCATTCCATTGTTTATGCCAATGGAGATTGGGAAAAAATTTGTTAGTTAACAATTGAATAAGTTTTTGAAAAATGATGATTAAACTTTTTTTCTTCAGGGCTCGATTTTTTCAAGTGTTAAGAATATATTTTTATTTTTTTCATCTTATTTTGTTAATAACAATTGCAAATTTTAATCTGCACCAAAATCTTTCAAAAACTTTTTTCTAGAGGTGATTCCGAATCGAATGAGCCATCGCTCATATTTTTAGGACCATTTTTCACGTTTTTGAACTTGCTGACTAGAGTATATACCTAAATCAATTTCAAATTCTTTATCTACAGAAATTTGCAAACGTATAAAACGTTTGAACTGAAAAGAATTCCAATCCGGGGAAGGCTTTGCTCGCACAACTTCTATGAATATTTTCCGAGTGTTGTCCGTGACCGACCGACCAATGTTATTGGATTTCAGGGCGCATTCAGAACTCAAAAGTGCACTTATAGAATACTGTCACTTGAACACTCCTTGAGTTGAATACTTCAGAAAATTGCTTAAAAGGATTTTAAACTATTAATGCAAAATATCTATTAAGTGAAGATCTATTAATATATTGAAGTTTTTTAACTCAATTTCAGTTACCAAGCTACTGTGAGTATTTTGTAGTTTGTCCGTACCGTGACCAACTAACCAATGTTATTGGATTACGTAGTGTATCCTATGTAGGTGACTATGGATCATTAAGTGCTGTCCTGGGTTCGAAATTAGGAATCAAAATAGGGTCAGGCTATAAAATATTTATTTTTCTGCTTGGAGTTGAAAATTTGCTGTAACATTCTCATAACTCAATATTAAGCTGTAAATCCCGTTTTTTTAATTCTCTCATTCATTTGTATTTTATTTTTAAGCCTTGATGTCTCTTGATTGTTGGATCAAGAGCCAAGCGAAAGCTTCCTAAGATGTTGGTCCAAGCTTCTCGCAATAAGACCATTGACTGAAACAACTATTAAAACAATGTCAGTTGATTCAAGAACCCACATGGTGATAATCTTGTGAGAAGAATCCCGGTTATGTTTGCTCTCATTTATTTAAATGCACATTTTTTTATTTCATAAAAATGTTATTTAATATACAAATTTATGTAAAAAATACTATTAAAAAAGTTGTAAAAAACAATCTGCTCCTCGTCATTAAGGAGGTTAACTTTATCATCACAACCAACATTGAAATAGCGTAGTGGTTCTATGAGCACCAACTCCCTTTTCCTATTTGGAATTTCCATAAAATAGGTTGAAAGAGCTGAAGACAAGCTACATTGTTTATACCCTAAGTACTAACAGTTTGAAATATATCTAGGACCACATATATGGCGAAGTTCTCGTCAGGCTTCACTGGATAGAGTAACTATCCATTATTACTAAATCAACATCAGAGCAGTACATATGAACGGCTTCCAGCGAAACATGAGCTCCTGTTCGCATTGATAAGCCAAATTGTTAACAATACAACAACCGAGACGCTACGTGCTCCTAATACTGAACGGGATTATTTTGAGCCATGGCTTAAATCTCTCGTAGGTATACAAGTATTAAAATGTTTGAGAAGTGTAGATATTTAAATGTAAATAAAATTACTCATTATTAAAACATTGACATAGTAAGACTGTTTTTAAAAGAAATTAGTTTTTAAATGTGATCTATATTTAAATTGCCCTCCAATTGAGTAATTGAACTATTTTCTTAACCATACTAACACAAAGTGTGGTGTGTATAGGTACCATACTAACAATAGTTAACACGCTTCGCTTAAGCGTTAAACTGTTGAGTTTAAATAAATAAAATTTCATTTGACTACGATATCAGCTGATGGTAAGTGGCTACACAGTCTAAGATGAAATCGGGATGATTTGTATAAAGGAACATTATTATATTCATACCTGTGATTGGTTTTCACGCAGCCACTATTGAGTAGAACCTAACCAGTGACCAAACTTCAGCTGTGATTAGCCACAACACCAGACCTAGGTCCAAAATCGTCCCGAGATTGACATAAAATTCAACCCTCCTCAGTTATAACTGGCTTTCAAGGCTTCAAGGCTAGCAAGGATTTCCCAACATTCAAAACTCGAAAAATACAGTTTCCAACCTTGACAATTGAGTAAAACTCAAAAATTGTAAATAAAGAGCGAGCAAAATCAAGTGAGGAGCTAGTAGGTAACGTCAATAGGTCACGAGGGTAAATACGCGGCGATTTTGATATTCCCCGCGCGTCGCCGCGTGCGTGTGGAATCGATAAAGCGCCTCTGAATGGAGCCGATGGGGCTGGGGAGCTAATCTTTACCGATTGTGAGATTCGCTGCAGACTGGAGACATGTCAGAAAACTCCGGTTCATAATTACGGTGTTATTTTTTTTGTAAATACGCAATGATTTCCATATTTTCTGCACTTCGCTATGTGCGTGTAGAATCGATAACGCACCTCTGAATTGAGCCGATGTGGCTGGAGAGCTAATCCTTACCGATTGTGAGATTCGCAGTAGGCTGGAGATAGAACAGATTATATTTATATTATTTTCTTGAAATACGCGGCGATCTTTTGCGTCGGAGTTTCTTAGTCAATGTTTTGCACCATTAAAGTGAAATTTATTAATAATTAGGAAAAGATAGTTTCTATATTAGAGTTAGACTTATTATCAGGTAAAAAGTCTGCAGACTGCGGAGGTGATATATTGTAATACTAGTGGTTATATGATATGATTTGTATTGAATATGGTATTTATTTGTGTATGTTGTTAATATATTGTACCATCTTATCAAGTTACCGTTTTTATCGATAGCAATACTTCATTGGATTTATTTAGATAAATGTAACGATATATCGTAGGTAGGCCCTATAATAATTAAATAACTGGTTGACCGAACTTTTCTCTGTATTTCTTTTTTGGAAATTATACATTTTCTTCAACGGCCGACTAGGTACTTAGATTAACTTAAAACTAAGCAGTGCATGCTAAAGCTGACAGTTATCATGTTTTTTTCGATATCTTCAGCAATCTTTGTCAAATTTTTGTCAATTTACAAAAAGCCTAAAATTATTAACCTAAAGCTTCCTCGTGTTTCACTTTGTTAATTGGTGAAACCGTATGAAAATCAGCTAAGCAGTTGTTGAATATTTCACATTCAAATAGACCGATAGGTGGGAAGTGGTGATGATGGTAGTATAAAGAAGGTTATAAACAATATAAACTTTATGTGGTACAAGTATGCCGGCAAAACCTTCGATAATAGTAGAAACATGAAAAAGAAAGTTTTACAACTTCGTACTAAGTAAAAGCGAAGTTTCAAAGTCTGCAACTTAGGTATAACCTTCGCAATCAATCTCAGAGGGAGTTAATATACCGTAGTATATCATACAATACTAACTAACTGGTAATCGCCAAAGTCCAAGTCAAAACATCTTTATTCAGTTAAATGTACAAGATTATTTTGAAAAGTCAATACATAATTTTAAATTGTGTGAGTGTTTGTTTGTTTGTTTTTATTATCACCATCTAACTCAGTTCTTACAGCATTAGTACGATTACCTAGTGATTTCGTTTGGCAATTGATGTTATCGGTTTCGAAAAAAAATGGGTGCATCCCAGTAGTACCCCCTAATTTTAGTTCTATAGAACTGTTGACACACCATATTAAAGAAATGTCGATATCAACATCTTGTTTGTACGTTACAGATAAATTACCTAGTTCTTATAAGTATAATATGGAATCTCTTTTGATTGCAATAATAAATGTCCACAAATAATAAATTTGAGAGTATCTACGCAAACTGAAAAGCATTATGGTGAAGTATCTAAACATACTATATCGAATACAGCTTAAATTGCACAAAACGTCAGCAATATTTTTTCTTTAATTGCTGAAGATTAATTTGGAAATGACGAAAGATTAAAAAAGCTTTCAAAATAGCTTTTGGCGACATGCTAATAGCATTGCACAAGAAGTCAAAGACCGATATGAATCATAAGCGAAACAATTCGATCGATGTGGAGGATTTGGAATTATCTTTTTATACTCATACGTGTGGGGTATTTATAGATAGGTCTTGAAAAATGATATTGAGGTTTCTAATATCATTTTTTTCTAAAATGAATAGTTTGGGCGAAAGATAATTCTAAAGTGGTAAAATGTCCCCCCCCCCTGTAACTTCAAAAATAAGAGAATATTTTTTTAGACACGACTACTACTTGGTTTTAACAACACTTAGCTTTTGTCGCAAGGGACATTTTTCTGTTAAAAACAAAATTAAATATCAATTAAAATACCTAATATTAAGTAAAAAACTATTCTACAGTACTATATAGAACTATTGGGATATAATTTGACAGCCCGGAAAACATCCCAACAGTTAGAACTACGGTATGGGGTACTGCTGGGATGCACTCAAAAAAATTAGGTCAAATTACTTAGTTTTACTTTTTACGTTTTTCTTACAGTCCATACCTTAGACCTCTCGAATTTGAATCCAGCTCCATGACTATTGAAAACATAAAGCTATTGAAATGTAATTCTATAATGTAAACATTTCACATAACAATATTGTTATGGAACTCAGTCAACTCAATTAGCAATTAACTAATATGTTAATAATAACATAAATTACATTTGCATGAATACTCCTGACAATTATCAACCGATAACAATTATAGGATTCCCATATAACATTATTTAGAAATATACTACGATTACTACTGCGACTTTGCTTGCAATTTTTAACCACCGACGAAAAAAGAGGGATGTTATAAGTTTCACGTCGATGTCTGTTTGTTTGTGTCTGTCTGTGGCATCTTAGCGCTCAAACGGATGAATGCGTTAAATTCATTTGAAAGCTTTTGAAGCTTCCTTGCGGTGGTTTTTAGCTATGTTTGATTTATATTGGACAAAATGGCCTCGAAAAAATGGCGTATTACAAAATTATTGTCGGTGGTTTTTAAATTTTTAATTGACCAAAACCTTGACCATGATAATCTGCGTGTTTTACGTCAAAAATTCAACTTTCCCTTGAAACTTATATGGATAAGTATTAATAAAACTTTGCTCCACGATTTTACTAGCGCAAATACTAATTCTGTAAGAATGTCGTAATGAAAAGTTTCCTATATGCTAACAGAAACTATAATCTAACTCCGAAATCCGTTCAGCTGTTACACTGTGATTGGGCAACAAACATTAAAAAACAATCAATATTTTCCAATTTCCTGCGCAATTTTCTCAATTTTTCTTTTCGTAGTAACGATCTACAAAGAAGTAGAAAACATAATATTGACTGTTAGATAAACATTGTAAATATTCATTCGTTGCTTACCTAGAATAAGATTACACTCGATACATATAGGAAATAGAACTTTCTAGTTCAAGAAACTTGAGAAGCTATGAGGCAACGAAACTCGCGCCGGTATATTATATAGGTGAAGAACCCACCGGAAGATTTTCTTGCGCTTCTAAAACGTGAACAAATCGTATTCTATGTATGTAGTACATAAGCAACTACCTACATAGTAAGACTGACGTACTTAATGAACAAGCTGCATGTAAGATGGATCCGGTGTTCCACGCACACAATGAAGGTATAACAATATATGTAATATTAAATTAGAACTATATTATATAACTTAGAACATTTCGTAGGTAGTATCCGGTTCTATTTTAATTTAATTATCGATACGGGTAACGCTTGACTGTAGTTTACAATGAATTTGCGAACCGAATGTGTAAGGATTACAATAAAATTCATTTGTGTGTCATTAGCCGATTCTGGGAATTAACTCATCGTGTCGGAATGGTCATTTGCTGAAGACCTATCTGAAGCCACATTTAAGCTTATTTAGAAAATATAAAGTAATAAATTGCCCGAGCAATGAAATCGTGATATACTCTTTTGCAAACCGCGACATCTTCTTCACGAACTTCTAATGTTGGTACATTAAAAGTTCGTGAATAATATATTTTTTGTACGGTTGTTAAGTCTAGCAGCCATCTCCTAGTCTACAGATATTTGTTATATCATACCGCCATCCGGATACGCAGCTTTCGCTCGAGATGAAAAACATGACATTTTCCTCTTGGAAACTTTCTTGGAAAACGGCGAATCGATTGCATTGAAATTATTTACTTTTCTGCAGGTACTTACGGATATATGCTTCTATAGAGATTAATGGATTTTCGTCTTTCCAAAAATCGAGAAATGATTTCTGTTATTTTTTAAAACATAAATAAGTACTCGTTATTTAATTAGGTAGAGTATGTATGTTTTAAATTTCTAACAATGTTTTAAAAAAAATACGTTGTTGAAAATTTTAAAACAAATCCGGGTTCTCAATCTTTATAGTAGTCAGAGCTCCAGAAAATAGGTAACTATTTTACAATATGTGCCATCTCAAAAGTTACAGCCTTTTGTATCCAATCCGGACACAGTAACAGTTTCTCAAGATATTGTTCGAAGCTTTCCGTATCAGTTGTCTGGGCTCCAGAAAGAGGAATCTATTCACAATAACCGCCATCTCAGAGTTATTGCCTTTTGTGTCCTACGACAGTAACAGTTTTCCGAGATATTGTCGGAAAGACCAATAAGTTACCATTATATTTACACCAAAACCTTCCTCAGGAATAATTTTATCTACTAGTAAAAACCGTATGAAAACTCGTACAGTATTTTAGATATATCAGGGGTTAAAGTATGAAATTGCCGATTTGTACTGAAAAATAAAAACTTGTTTTTTTTTTTAATTTAACATATTTATTTAATCAAAATAATTACTATTATTATCTATACATTGCTGCCATCTAATAGGAAGCTCATTTATCCCTTTGCGATAGAACTCTGGTGATCTAGATTCGACAAACTGTGTGAAAGCATTTGGCACTGCCTCCTGAGAAGAAAACTTTTTATCACGTAGAAAATTGTCCAAATCACGAAAAAAATGGTAGTCCGTTGGAGCAAGGTCTGGCGAATACGGAGGGTGACGAATGGTTTCTAATTGCCGTTCCTGTAGAGTTAAAACGGTTTCTCGTGCTGTATGAGTTCTCGCGTTATCATGGAGCAATAATGGTGAAGATAGATTCATAAGTCGGGGCTGTTTCACTGATAGTTTCGCTATCATTGTTCGGAGTTCAGCGCAGTAGACATCTGCCGTTATTGCTTGACCAGATCGGAGAAAGCTAGAGTGAATAACACCACGCTGAGACCACCAAATAGTTACCATTAGCTTTTTATTGGTAAGCTTTGCTTTAGGATACTGTTGCGGCGTTTGACCTGGGGTCAGCCATTGCATTTTTCGCTTACGATTATCGTAAAGAATCCATTTTTCATCACATGTCACAATTCGATCCAATATTTCTTCATTTCTGTATCGATTCAACAAGGCAACGCAAGTTTTAAAACGCGTTTCTTTCTGCAGATCAGTCAAATCATAAGGCACCCATTTTTCATATTTTTTTTTATTTTATTGATTTGACGCAAATGAGTCAATATTGTTGGTAAAGTAACGTTAAACCATGCCACTAATTCCTGGGTAGTTTGCTTCGTATTGGCTTCCACTATCTCTTTCAAATCATTGTTATTCACCTGTCTGGGCGGTCTTCCACGTGGTTCGTTATTCAAATCGCAGTTTCCATCACGAAAGCGTTTAAATCAAAATCGCACAGTGCGTTCATTAGCAGTTCTCTCTCCAAACGCAACATTAATATTGATAGCTGTTTCTGCCGCGTTAGTTCCGCGTCGTACTCGTATTCAAAAATCACACGAATTTTCGAAGTATCCACATTTATTGTCTAAGCTGAATAAAAAAAACAACTGAAAGTTGATAATCAAATGTTGCACATTTTTTAAAAGAAGAACTACACAGGTGCTGTATGAAAAAAGTTTCACTTTAAAATCTTAAACCATGAGGGTTCTATGTCAATTCGAAGTACCTATTACAATAAAACGGCAATTTCATTCTTTAACCCCTATTATTTTGAGATTATCGCGAACAGACTAGACAAACACGGCGAAAGATTTTGTTGTATAATAATATGTAGTGATAATGGCACCATACATATCAACCAATTCTAGTTACCTACTCGATTCCAGTTGGTGATATCATAGTCCAACATGTCATTCAAAAACTCAATTTCGCAAGCTGATGTTAAATTTTAACTGATTAATTATATTTTATTACGCCGTTATCTGTAAGGTGACATGAAACTTCCCATAAATAATTTTATCGTGGTCTTATAAAAACTATTTTACTGTATTAATTGGAATTATGTAGGTGTACTGCTTTAATATAATACTAGATGATGCACACGGTTCCACCCGCGCAGTTTCCATTCCCGTGAAAGTAAGCTATATCAAAATCTATTCAGTGGTTTTTGTGTGAAAGAGTAACAATTCAAAATTTCAAATCGTTTATTCCTCAAGGCTTATTATAAGCACTTTTGAAAATAAAGTAAAAACTAAAAAATACCTACTTACCTATAATTTTTGGGAATATTTATTTGATAGATTTGAAAATATTCCCAAAAAGGTAATTCTTTACAGTCTTATGTAATAAATTCTCAATTCATGCAGACGAAATCGCAAGCAGATAGTAGGTAAATATAGGTATAGTATACATGTTGACAAAATAGCGCTTTAACATTCCGGATGTCATATTCAAATGAGTCGATGTATCATGACATAAGAATTTCCGGTCAATAAATCATGCCAGTGTAGCGTAAGCTAACTGTTATAACTTTATACTAAGCCTGCAATTAGTTTTATAGTAATAGTTGACAACAAGCAGTTGGCCAAAATAACCACCTGTAATAGAGCAAGTCAATAAGATGTCTTTGTTATTATGTCTGTTTTTCATAGTATTGTTGTCTCTTTCTCAGCCGACGGAGTACTCTCAACGGTGAACGTAGTAGAGGCACTCCAGGAGTTCTGGCAGGTGAAGGCGTCGAGGAACGGCGGTGCGGCGAGCGGCGGCAGCGGCGCTCTCGTCATATACGAGTCCGTGCCCGCCGCGCACCCGCCCTACGTCTGTTACGTCACGCTGCCGGGAGGCGCCTGCTTCGGCAGCTTTCAGGTAACTGTGATAGTTAACATGTAACACGAAAATCTGCGGCAGTGACGTGCTCTATATGATTCCATGCCCGCCGCGCAGCCTCCCTACTTGTGGTACAAAGAATTTACTAAACGAACGATCGCATAAATACGACAGTGTATACTAGTATCTACGTATATTGATACTAGTATAGCATTTTGCATGCATATAACTTTGCATAAATATTTTAAAAATAAATATTATTAAAAATTAAAATAACCCAGATTTTAAGCCCCATTATTTTAATTGTCTCCAACAGAATTGTCCTACAAAAGCGGAGGCGCGGAGAAGTGCAGCGAAAATAGCGCTAATGAACAGCGTGTTCAACGAGCACGAATCGCGGCGCATTTCGGAGCACTTCATCGAGAAGGCGGTGGCGGAAGCGCGCGCCTCGTTCGCAGGGGACGCGGCCGCGCACCATCAAGACCCCAGCGCTGGGATTGCGGCCTTTAGGTAAAGCTCTTTGCCTTTTTTGTGATGGCTGGAAATCACTTAGTCTTCGTCTATCAACTCTTGATAACCCAATGTATCCCTCCAAATATCTCCATTACACTCCGTCAGTATGGCTCATCTCGGGAATATCAAACTGACTGACGTCCGTCACTAGCCCGATTATCGACATTGAGTGCGATTCCTTCACTGTAGACCTAATCAGATTGTTTGTCTCCGCAGGTTTATGCTAGAAGCAAATAAGGGGCGCACGATGCTGGAGTTCCAGGAGCTGATGACAGTATTCCAGCTGCTGCACTGGAACGGTTCGTTACGAGCGATGCGCGAGCGGCAGTGCTCGCGGCAGGAGGTGGTCGCGCACTACTCGGCGCGTGCGCTGGACGACGCTATGCGCGAGCAGATGGCCCGCGAGTGGGCAGCGCGCGAGCGGGAGGCGGGGCCCCCCGGCGTGCTGCGCGGGGAGCTGGCGCGCGCCGAGCGGGAGCTGCGCGCTGCCCGGCTAGCCGCGCGCGAGCTGCGCTACCCCAAGGAGAAGCGCGACATCCTGCTGCTCGCCGCGCGCCTGGCGCCGCCGCAGCAGACACAGTGATCTCACCGCGCCACTACATTTTGTTATTTAAGTATAGTTCTATAGTGTAAGAAATTTAGTCGTTTTATTTAACGTTCCCCAACGGCTTTTCGTGGTAATAAATGGCATAACACGGCCTATCTAATATACAATACATATAGGCTTATAATTAATAGAGCAATTCTAAAATGCGTAAAAGAACACGTACTCATACCTATCACTGCCCTTCATCTGTGCATCTGTGAATCTGAGACATATAAGCCATACGCTAGCAAATGGCGCGCGAGTGGGCAGCACGCCAGCAGGACACTGAACCGCTCGGTGAGCTATGAGCGGATCCCTCTTTTGCGAGCGAGAGCTGCGGGCTGCCTGGCTGGCTGCACGCGAGCTGCGCTACCGCAAGAAGTGCCGCCGTAACAGATACAATCACCGCGCCGAAATATTTTGTTATTTAAATATAGTTCTTTAATGTTAATATTTTGATCGTTTTAGTTAACGCTCCTAAACTAGGTATAACTAACAGAGCCACACTTTAATGTGCGTGCTATGCAATGCTTAATCTGAGTTGCGCGCTGCCCAGCTGACCCGAGGTGAAGCGCGACATCCTGCTGCTGCTATTTTTGTAGCGATCGTAGCAATCGTTGATAGAACGTGATCTACCTGATGTTAAATGAAAAGCTAGGTAGATGTATTTAAAGAACAACCTTTTGCATTGTTTGAAAGGTACGTTTATGCATATGGTTCTGCCTTCTAAAATTCGCTGCCCTTTCTAAACTTTAAAATGTTGCTTTATTCAAACCCATTGGTTTCGCAGTTATCGCAATGAATCTTTGGCGTCCATTTTATCGGGTTAATTCATTCCACAAACAGAACAAATCCGGAACTGCAGAGTTCAGTTCTCAGTAGGTAAGTTCGACGGCTGCGGCTATCAGTCCTCATTCTACACGTTATCAGTAAATCTATTCTATTCTCAACACGTCGGTCGGTGGAACAATAAATCGTTCGCCACGAGCACGCGAGTTTATATACGGAGTGGTTACGTTTGAAATTACGTTACTTTATACTTCCGCAAAACTAATAAATAGCACTGTCATCTGTTATTAAGTAGGTGTCAAAAAGTGTACTCTCGAATCCTTCGGGTTCCCTTCCTGATTTTTCTAAATTCTCTAAGTCTCAGATTTTTCCTTATATCAGATTTATTAAACACAAAGAGATGTAGATCGTCTTTGATTGCTAAAAATTTGGTATGGGGTCCCAAATAATAATAGTTATTTGATAGGTGTGTCGTTATCTTAAAATTAATATGGGTGCCCTTGTGAGTGTGAGTCAAAAGTAACGAAATTTTAATGCTCATACAATTATTTATAGCTGAAATTTCAGTCAGCACATTCTCAAAATACATTCTCAAAAGCTGGATTAACAAGCACAAGATTAATAATTCGTGTTCTTGAATAGACGTTTTGAATGGTAATGAACTGTGTCTGAAGTTAAAATAATAATGAATTAACATTCAATATGTACCCTGTAAGGCACCGGGGTACCTATTACCCCGACTTCTGTATAGGGTTCAACTTTCGACGTTGATTTGGATGGAATGAAATTATGATTGGGAAAAAATTGTCAGTGACAATTTCTTAGAAGATAGAAAGATTGCATCATCTGAATCCAAATAAGATAGATAACCATTGAACCAAGGAGGCAATATTAAAAAATAGGTAGATACTTGTAGAACTTTAAACTATAATATATATATATATATACAAACCTACATATCCGTACCCATTAAATTATTTATTACTTAACAATTTGGAATATTCCATAATTCCCTAAACCTAAACACGTAATACGGACACGCTAATACCACGATTTGACCCAATTTTGGTCGTGATGACGCTCGATATTGCATTTCAATTGAGTTAGCGTGTAAATGGAATCCCCATTTCCATTCCTAATTGCGGAAATCCTGAGCAACCGAGGGATGAGCTTGATTGCCCACTAATAATACACGCTGGAATTTATGTCAATGAAGAAAAAAAGAATTTTAGTTATGTACAAAAAATATGTCTATTATTTTTTTAATAAAATGAGAGCAAAAGAAAGTTCAAACTTTTCACATAAATGAGCCTCTACTTGACCAAAAGGCATGTCTTTAAGGGCATTTTTCATCTCCCGACTTCCCTCCACAACGGTGGCGCCATTCTAAATTCTCTCTGAATATATTCTTTATTTTACATTGTAACGATACAGGCTTTTGTTAGAAAATGCGAACATTTTCCTCCTTGTTTGGCTGTTTGCTGAACGATGTTCCTGATTACTTTCATTCTGAAACTTTTCGTGGCTCTCGTGTTTTGCTGATGGCTCTTCTTCGATTTAATACCTATGTATATTGTATATACAGGAAAACAAAATGGGTTTTATACACGAACAACCTTCGTACTAACTGGTGGCAATATAATAACAAGGAAAATGTCTTCAGTGTTTTTTTGAAGTTCCATTGCTAAGAGAATGTAATATAATCTCTATTTCTCCCAAATGAAGGGTGCGAGTTTGTAGCCCACTACAGACAACAATAGCAGGCATCAACATTACTGATTTTTATGTATTTATATTAAACACATTTGGTGGCGACGACACGTCTTTACTATACAAAAACTTGTAGAGTCGCTGCGACACGTCGTCCGCAGTTGGCTACGAGCTCGCAGTCTAAGGAAATTGTGCTCGTAAGTAAGACTAGGATAAAATGGATAATGTACCTATACGATTCATGTACTATGATACCATGGAACTATCGTAGCTTTAAGTTGTATAAAAGCTGGTGTTAATACCGCACAAATCTCTTCTCCATTAAGAAAAGATGGTCTAGCCCTGTAGACCCTGTAGTACCAAAGCCAGGCAGATGATTATGATATTATTTGCCGGTATTAAGGATTATTATTAGATGTTTGACTATGTAACGATCGTTACCAGAAATAAATAATAGTTACCGGGACCGCCGGCTCTGCGAGACACAAGGATGTAGTAAAACCAACATTCCAAGTCCGGCCAGCTACTGAGAATTTCTTTGACCATTGAAAAGCTCATTATTTCATAACCTTACCCAAGATTCGAACTCAGGACCAACGAGGTAGTCTTCGAGATCAGCAGACTCTTTCAAGCAGCGATCATCGGAAGTACAAGAGAGTGCGGCTGAGTCAACAAAGATGCAAAATGCTTATTCTTAAACTGCTTACTTCGATAGTCCATTACGCGCCTAACGTTTACTTTGTTGCAAGTACAGTGGTCGTGAGAAATTGTAGTATTCGCAGATTTTTATTAGGTAGGTTAGGTAGATAGGGTATAATCAGACAGATAGGATCAATCTACAAATCCTGGATTACGGTTAAGGACCTGATAATTAAAACCCACGTTTAAAAGACATTGCCAAAATTTACCGCAGGCTGTCCAAACTTATGCTCATATTTAACTGTTTTATTCAAATACACAATGAATTTTAAACAACTACCCATGTTTCATAGCAATCAATTGAAAATATATCAAAAAAAAAAAATTTCAATCGATTTTTTGTTCTGAATCACGTGACCGTCGTCGTAGTGTGAAAAGTCAACTTTTTCAACCTTCATAACTTTTTCCTGCGACTGCATAGCTGTATACAACTTTGTTTTTCTATAAATAGAAAATCTGCACTATTTAATGACATATATATCATTACTGGGCAGCCTGGGGTACACTTCCATACAATTTTTGGCAATCGTCTTAGACCTGTCTAAATAAGTGAAGGGTATATGGTTTGCTTATAGATATGATTAAATATCAACGCAAGTACTTAAAAACGATATATTTTGTAATTATATCGGCTTTCAGATAAAGGCCATGGCAAGTAATAATTCAGCAAGGAGTCATTAGCTTGACCGAAAACCAAAGGCTCATGTCAATTTTAAATCAAAGTCTTTAATTAGATAAATCTGATTAACAAAATCAAGCGATCTGACCTACTTTCCATAATATATAAACTTAGTTAAAACGAGCTTATAAGTCCAGCTATAAATTATCGTATCTCAATATTTTTATTTGTAAAGTTTTACTCTTACTGTAGCTTAGAGCAACTAGGTTAGTACAATCCCCGACCACACAGATATACGAGTGCAATTTATAAGTGTTATTTGCGGCCGCCTGTACCCGATCGCGGTGTCTTCCGATAAATTGCACTGATAAAGGTGCTGTAGATCCGCGCATATTTTAGCGCCGCCCGCGCTCTAAATGCGCTGTTTCCCACTTTAGAGCATCGGGAGCGGTGAAACACTTCGCCCCTCGCTCACGCCGGTATACCTACTATGAAATGTTTGGGACCGCAACGGATTTACACTTGGAGGGAAACTCTTATAAGTCTTCTTCCTAATAAAATGGAGACCTACTTTAAGGCCATATAAAAGCTATAAGCTATGTTGCTATAAACTTTAAGGCTATATTAAATGTACTAGAAAGGTGATGTGATGGAAATGGATGGATGTCTGCCCATCGTGGACTGTCTTTCTACAATATTCCATAAATGTTCTTTTTATTATTAACTGAAAGGTTATAAAACTTACAATCGACAACCTCCGTGGCGCAACTGCTTGCGCGTGGGATCATTAAAACGATAGTCTCGGATTCGCGACTGCATATTTGGTCTAGAGGTTAGCGTATGTGGCTCCGTTCACAATGTCTTGGGTTCAAATCCTGGGTCGGGTCCCAAAATAATTCTGAGTTTTTCATTTTTCTATGAAATGTTCAGTAGGTACATTTCAAGCCCGGAGCCGGGAAGTTGGATGGTTTTACACCCCAGTGCCTCGGAGAGCACTTTAAGTAGTCGGTCCCGTTCACTATCAACAACATCTGATAATGGTCATTAATAAATGAAACATTATTACCCTAAGCCCGCCAACCCGCATTGGAGCAGCGTGGTGGGTCTACGCTCCATATTCTCTCTCCTAGACAAGGGAGACCTGGCCTTGTAGTGGGCCGTTATTAGGTTGATAATGAAACTGGAATAACTGAAGCCGAGACTGGACCGATTGAGATATTCTTAATTCGTTTAAATCTGGCTGGTGCAAGGCTTTGGCCGTAACTAGTTACCAACCTACTAACAAGGATTTACCGCCACGTGATTTGAGGTTTCGGTACTATGCCGATTAGTAACCGATAGGGGTGTAGATTTCATTCTCCGAAAACTTTAGCCTGGTACTTAGACTGCATTATCAATTACTATTTTATATGATTGCAATCAAAGGCTGAAGTTAAAATTAATTAATTGTGCGCACCTTTTTCTTGATCCAAACGAACGAATCGAATCTAGGACTTTTAAAGCAACAATATGAACTCTACCGCAGAGGTATTCTCAACGTGATTTCTGACCTAACACAATATTAGATTTTAAAAAACAACAGCGTCTTATATCAGCATAATTAGTATTCCGATCACAAGCGTAGCTAGGCGTCTGATTAGAATTTTTATGTCTTAATTCACATAGTTTTTATACCTACTAGTGTTGATGCGGGATTTTGAAATAATATTCCGATGTCTTCAATATCATTTTATTCTTTCGTTAATCTTTTATCTAACGCCGCCTCGGAAAAAGCAGTCCGTGCCGAGAAAAGACGCGGCCAGAAAAACTCGACACATTCTCTTTTCTCAATTACATATACACATTATTTTACAATAATCATTACACTAAACACGTCATGCATACTTTGTAAAAATAAAATAACAGTAAGTTACACTACTCGCGACTCTTTTGACATAATTTTTTATAATTTATTTTTGCAATTTACAATTATTATAATTTATTTTAGGCCTGGAATCAAGTCCTTTCAGTTATTACATCATCTGATGGTCGCCAGACATTATCTTAGTTACCATAAATAATATCGTGTATGGTAACAATTCTAATATTTTAAAATGATAACACGAAATAGATTTCCACACAATTATGGTGAGCAATGACAAGGTCTAGGTTAAATTATTTTTTTAAGCCAAACTATTTATGTGTATGACGGCAGTTCATCGAATGGGAATCATTACCTAACGGTAAATATGAATCGATCATCGTAAAGTTTTCCGTACTCTTAAGTATACTTCTGTGCAAAAATATTGTATATTTTGTTATGGAATATTGCGCAGAATGGTCGTTACGGGAGCTTATTTTGAGTTTTTTCCTTCTGAACTAAAAGGTCATTTATGTAATACTGCATATTACATCTGAGTAAAAGTTAGTTTTATTCCCTTAGGAACACTTCTCATTCTGGTTCTCTCTACTTATGTCCTTCTCTATACCACTGCAAGTTTGTATAATTATAGTTTGGATTAAAAGAGAGACAGAAAGATAGGTATAATTATTCCATACATACATAACTTATGTACTTTTAAGAGCGCTACAGGGACAGACCTGCCTCCTTATACAAGATGGAATACGGTGCGTAGGCCCAACACGCTGCTCCAATGCGAGTTAACTTTTGTATACTTTTACTAAATAACACTTGTGACGCCATCATACGTAGCCAAACATTCCAAACTAGGTATTGAACGAACAAGCGGTGTCTAGTTAAACAGAAGTCCCCGGTGTAGCCCTTAGCAATTCGTCGCGGCGATGCGATGCTATGGTGCGCAGAACAGGTGAGTCAATATTAGCCTGCACGCGTCCCGCACCTGATTACATACATTGACTTGCAAGTCACAACATTACCTTACAACTATGCATTATCAACAGGTACCTAACAACCCCATGGTACCGCTATTACTTATATAACAACGTTTTTAATATTCGACAGGGTGAGTTTTGAGCTCTTCTCAATCTCTCATCTAACTCGAAACTATAGATGGAGAGAAATAGAGACGACATAAAACCATTATTACACAATACCTTCGCAGGGTATGTACCAATGCAACTTTAGTAGTTTTTTTAAAAAGATACTTCTGAATACACTTTTGAGTAGAGTAATATTATTGTGTTTATTATTAAGTAATATTAATTGTGAATTTTTAACCGACGAAAAAAAACGGAGGAGGTTCTCAATTCGACACGTATATTTGTTTTTTTTTTTTTTTTTTTTTTATGTATGACCACGCATAACTTTTTACAGAGTGGTCCGATTTTGATAATTCTTTTTTTATTAGATAGGGCATACTTCCAAGGTGGTCCCATTGTCATCATGTTAGGACCTGATGAGGATATCCTGGGGAAATTGAAGGAACTCTTCAAATTTTGGAGGCACGCTTGCAGCGATTACTGGCTACTAGTGGCATATAATATACTATGACAGTATAGTACGAGTACGATACGTGGCGATAAATCACTAAAAAGTAAGAAATAAAAATTTTTAACCCAAAACCCACTAAAAAGTAAAAAAAATGCTTTACTACGTAAAATAAAGGTTCCTTAAACTTACCCAGAACCCACAAAATGGCTGGCACCGACTTCATAGATATGCTTAAGTAATTTAAAGCAACTAAATGACACAGTTATTTTTTACTTTTTAATGCGTTTTGAGTCGGTTCTATTTTTATTTAAAAATTTTTATAATAAATCTAAACAACCTTTTAGCAAAATAAAATATTATATTATTAATATTATCCACGTAATGCATAAAAATTGCTTGTTTCAGTCTTTTTACGTAAAAGGCTTCTTTTCTTACCTATTTAGCTGTAATTACAGGAAGCACGCAGGACTTCTAAATAGCTACGTTTGAGCTCAAAGCTTTTCCGCTAGAGTAAACGATTTTACATCTTTTTTGTTCGTAAGGATTCTTACTAAAGGTGAGAGTGCTAAAGATTTTACAGATAGAAAAGAAATTTAATCGATTGTAATATTGGCGTTACTTTGTTGAGTTTTATTACAAATACTTTTTTAAATATGACTAATTCCTATAATTTATCACCATCATTATCAGCCTATTAACGGCCTACTACAGGGTGAGGCCTCCCTCCTTTTAGGAGAGGGGATATGAAACGTAGACCCACCACGCTGCTCGAATGCGGGTTGGCGGGCTTAGGGTGATAATGTTTTATTTATTAATGATCACTATCAGATGTTGATGACAGTGACCGGAACCAACGGCTTAACGTCCTCTCCGAGGCACGGGGGTGTAAAACCACCAACTTCCCGACTCCAGGCTTGGAATGTACTGAGAATTCTATAGAAGAATGAAAAACTCAAAATTATGACCCGATCCAGGATTCAAACCCAGGACCTCGCGACCGAATCCAGATAGGCTAACCACTAGACCACCGAGACAGTCACTAGACAAACGAGGCAGTCGTCTATTCACAATTACCTAATCTCATTCATGACCTTACGGTGTTGGTCCCGGCCCTCTTAATGCAGAAGATATAGAGGTAGCGTGATTGTTTAAATGATTGTCTCAAAAGAGTACAAATTTTATGTGTCACCGAAAGACCATTCCTTAATTTCTTGCTTTCATAACAATCGTTTTATATAAAAAGTTAGTTCGTCAATCGTTTTAAGTAAAAAGAAAGAAAATATCATTCAAACATTCACCTCTTTTATGTACATTCCACAAAGTTATACATTCTGTCATGATGTCACAGTGAGACCCGCGAGACGTTGTGATACTGTTCCAGATCTCCAGCCTCCAGCACCGAGATCAAAAGTTTCCGCTAAGTAGGTCACGTGATAAAAGTTCGACTTGAGCCTTGCGTTTCGACTATGACAGAGATAGTCGACTTTTGTTACTTCTAACTTTGGCGCGACATACTTATATCACATGTCGTCTAAAAGAGTTATGGTACCGTTTTGTAGACTGCATTGAGCAAGAAAATTTTGCAAGCGTTTATTTAACTTGACTTGGTCCGTAATCCCCTCTCCTAAAATTTAGATCTGGTCCTGTAATAGACCGTTAAAAATATCCTAATAATGATGAGTATATATAGAAGGGCTTTTATTACCTTATCTAATGTAAGTACTTAGTTAATGGGTTTAGCTAATTAAACAGTAAACCATCTACTTGTAACGGGACTTATAAGGCGATAAAACCTAACAGGGCACGCTTTTTAAGACCTGTGGTGTGGTACGTGTAAGCCTCATGTGTGTTGTATACCGGCTCAGACCGGGATATAGCGATTCTTACATGTGCAAAATAAAATAAAAAACATTCGCAAAATAAAATCGCAAACAAAAATTAAGATCAAAATGGTGATAGAATATCCTCTAACAAAGTCTTTCACAAAAACATCAAAATTAATTTTTATATGTGATCGTAAGTCACAATCTCACTTACTGTGTGTGAAAACTTACGAGTAGATTAAGGTTATTATTATTTGCAAAGAGGCAGGAAAGAAAATAAATGGAGTATAAGAGTATTGAGAAGAATGAATACAGTAAAACCCACTCAGAGAAGTCACAGAATTAAGAACAGTGTGATAAGATAGCAGTCTGGTATAAAAGATGTAGTGACTAAAATCGACAAAGATATTATTTAAAATAGTGATAGTGAATAATAGAATGAATATAGAAAAACTCACCCAGAGAAGTTACAGAATTAAAAACAGTGTGATAAGAGAGCAGTCTGGTATAAAAGATGTAGTGACTAAACACGACAAAGATATGCTGAGGTGGTTTGGTCTTATAGGGAGAATTTTTTTATCTACAACAAGTTGGCCATTGACTGCTATCACACCTGATGTTAAGTGATGATGCAATTTAAGATGCAAGCGGGATAACTTGTTAGGAGTAGAATGAAATCCACAATCCTAGAATGACTGAAGTGAGATTTAAGAAAGGGATTTAGTAAGGGAAAGACCAAGGCAAATATTCCAGGATCAAATCCAGGACATTCTGATTAAAGGCCATGTCAAAAGTACCCTAAACAGACGTACGTGTATGAAAGGCAAGTGGAAGGCGTGACGGTATATATGTATGTATTATTGATTGCCTTCACCCAGAAACACTTACATTAAGCTATTACTTTTTAATAAATAATAATTAACTATCGAAACATACTGGTAACACGCTGCATTAGTCGGTTAGTGATTCTGATGAAGCTTCTAATACATATAACAAATGACATAACATATACCAACAAAATATAAGTTTAAACAAGGTTTAAAGTTCCAAACAAAAGTTTTTGAGACACGTCCCCGGTCCCAATTAGAGTGACCGCCTGTTCAGGCGCGTTCACCCTTCACCAAAATGGCGGTCGGCAAAAACCACATCAGGCTCCTTAAATTGCAACTGCGATTTTCGAGACAATTATCACTTTTTATCCGCCTTTGATGCGTTTTGTTGACTAAAAAAGTGGTCGCGCGCAAATTTGTTTTTTTTTTCATTATTCTTTAATTTAAAAAATGTCCGCCGTCGTTAGTCAGTACATGGCACTTACAAAAATTAGGTTTTTTGCTGGAAAGTTCGATTCTATAGTTAGTAACAAATCGCACAGATTGCGACAGTGTTTACCTCTGTGAATTACAAAGTATTGAATTTTCGTGCGTTATCCGTCAGTCGTCACAGACCGCTTTCAAATGTAAATGATTAAGACACGGTCAACTACATTACATGTTCTTCGTAATTTCGTGAATCGTCGTCCCCGTAAAATAATCTCAGAAGTAGATCACAGCACGATCCAATGCCACTAGAAATAAAACTATATACTTGCGTACTAAAAACCTGAAAGTCTGCTAGCACGAAATATTCCTCTAAATAAAGATACTCTTATCTTTTAAATGTTGGAAATAGTAAATTCCTTAACGCGTTGGAAAACTGTTTTAGAAGAAAATGCATTAGCGTGAGTCTTCCATTGTTAATGAAGGCGAAACCACACTGCGGATTGAATTGAGATTTTACTCGAGGAAGTTTGTTTCAAGTTTTATCCTACAGTAACTGAATGATTTTTACAATAAATGAAATAAAATTGCTTTTTTATTTACTACAAATTAGCTCTTGACTGCAATACCCCTGCGGTCTAATGCAATCTAATATAGAAGCGGCTAAGAGGTAGCTTGTTAGGAGAAGGATGAAATCCACACCCCTTCAGTTTCTACTCGGCCTTGTACCGGACCGCAAAATCTTTTTGCCGGTAGGGTGGTAACTAGCCAGACCTGGACAAACCAAGAAAATCTCCGACCCAGCCGGGAACTGAACCTCCTCGCATACCGCTACCCTGCGCAGGTTGACGAAAACTTAAATGTAACACTGTCTTTGTCTTTTGGTCGTTGGTTAGGTACTAGCAACTTAAAACCGACTATCTGTGGTCCGCGCGTAGTTGCAAATATTGGTAAATCACAAAATGCTAGTCGTGGAAAGTCCTTGTCGTCGTCGCAATAATTGAATAGCTGTTGCGCTAGTGTAATCACTGAGATTAATTCGGATCATGAGGTCCCGGGTTCGAATCTTAGTTCTTCTCTTGGGGGACATCCTGAGTTTGAGTTTCAGCTCCGGACAATTTTTATAAATTATAAAAAAAATAAATGTGCAATACCAAAGAGACTTCAATCGATAGATTGGAGATTTCTCCCATAATATAGAGACGTTGAAAGTACACAAGCGCTTCTCTGTCGTCCGATAAGAAGAAATTTGCAATACTACAAAAACTTGGGCGGCACGAGTAAGTCAGACCGCTACTCTAGCGTCAGATAAAAGAAATGCCACTACAATCTTTTACAAGTACATAAAAGCGCTACTCTATAGTCCGGTAAAAAGAAATCTGCAAAACATTCACAGTACGTAGATAGCTACGTCAGCGATAAGGCCCCAGCGGCACCAGCATCAATAGAGTTTTGTTTACAAAAAACAAGTTCGCTCGGATCAGACGTTCGTTATCACGTCGTCAATACTCGTCAAATTAGCATCAATGCAGACGGGGTGAGTGGCCGCGTTCGGTTGCCGTGGGAGCGACGCGCGCGCAGTTTTTGCGATAACCATTGCGACGCACTGGCCGCGCCCGCCGCAGGTAGCCGCGATGTAAGGCCCGGTACATAACATTGCAGTAAACCTACATTAACCTAATTCAAAGAACGAGGTTCTATAGATTTCGACCTGTGCTATAGATATTTACATGTACAACACTTAAATAATACAAGATAATACAAAAATATCAAAATAAACATGAAAATGAACAGTATAAAAGAGTACGAAGATGGCCTTATTGCTAAAGCAATCTCTACCAGACAACCTTTTGGATAAAAATACTTACGTTTGAATTTAAAAAAAAACTGCCTCAAACTTATCCTTATGCTTATCCCAAACAACAAAATTCACGTTAAAAACGGTTCATGTTCTTTACTTTTTCTATAATTAAGAATTTAGTTCTATATTTTTTGACTGATCTGACTGCTAAAAAGTAATTGTGACGTCATGAACCCAGATTTTTGTAATTTCCTGGTTAAATTTAATGTTTAAAATATATCATTTGTTTTGTTGATGTGCTAACATAATAAATAAATCCTGGCCTGGCCAAAAAAATCACAGCGATAAATAAGAAACTGATTTCTTCAATTGATATATTACGTACGTACTTCTAAAAAATACCTATTTGTGGCCCCTACAATCCAGCTTTTAAATCTTTTCTTTTCAGGCTATACAATTGACATTTAAGAAATAGCAATATAAATTATCTTACACAAGTGATTTATCATGTAAAGAGCTCTAGGATATTATATAATATGCGGATACTCAATCTATTACAATATTATATTATGTGAAACAAAATATGCATATTATAATACATTTCCTTTGAATATAACATAAATTACAGATGCGAAACAGTGTTCACACTTAAGTGCCATGGATTAAAAAACACTATATATTACAAAAAAAAGTCCTACGCTGCGTTTGTCTGTCTCCGGTCACAATAAACTCAAAAACTACTAAAAAAAGAGAACGGATACTTTTGTGGATCGTCATGAAACCAGTTTTCCGGAGAAAGATTGTAATTTTAATTTATCAAGATCTAGTGGAAATTGGCAGAAATATGACAATAATTATGGGAATCGTCGAAAAAACTCAAGTCACCTGGAAGGTTTTATTGAAAACGTTACCTTTCGCTAGGCTAGTATTGTTTTATTAGAAATACTTACTTGTATAATACTTGTATAATACTTACTTGTAAAATACATACTTGTCTTGGTCTGGCTGGTGGGAGGCTTTCGCCGTGGCTATACCACCCTACCGACAAAGACGTACCGCCAAGCGATTTAGCGTTCCGGTACGATGTCGTGTAGAAACCGATAGGAGTGTGGATTTTCATTCTGCTCCTAACAAGTTGGCCCGCTTCCATCTTGGACTGCATCATTACTTAACATCAGGTGTGATAGCAGTCAAGGGCCAACTTGTAGTTGATAAAAAAAAAAAAAAACTAAAAAGTCTGCGATGGCATATACCTATTATATCCATTCTATCTTTTAAATACAATTTATTACCTACAACATTTTTTTAATTTCGGTTGTTGGAAGGTTGCAATATAATAGTTTTATTGTGAACGAAGTTATAGGCGTCCACTAGTACTAGATAATATGATAAAATATTTAGACGCCGGTCTGCATTCATTAATTTAAAAGTTTTAAACCGGTCAAAGTTATGCATTGTTATTCAACATGTTAATACTAATTCACATAATTTTTGTATAATACCATTTTAGTATGCGAACGAACGCAAGGCCGGTTTTTGACATATTAAGCCGTCGGGCCCGACAGGTACAGAAGAAGATAATATTACATTTATTCGCTTAACATTTGGTTTTCTTTTTAACCGACGAAAAAAAACGGAGGAGGTTCTCAATTTGACTCGTATATATATATTGTTTATGTATGACCACGCATAACTTTTTACAGAGTTGTCCGATTTTGATAATTCTTTTTTTATTAGAAAAGGCATACTTCCAAGGTGGTCCCATTGTCATCATGTTAGGATCTGATGAGGATATCCTGGGGAAATTGAAGGAACTCTTCAAATTTTAGAGGCACGCTTACAGCGATTTCGATTTTTCTCTCGGTATCGGTAGCTTTTTGGCTACTAGTGCCGTATATATACTATAACAGTATAGTCTGAGTACGTTACGTGGCGATAAATCACTAAAAAGTAAAAAATATCTGTGTCATTTAGTTGCTTTAATTTACTTAAGCATATCTAGGAGTCGGTGCCAGCCAAGGTTTCTACTTAAAGAACAACCTAGAACCTACAAACTGCCTTACTACGTAAAATAAAATTTAAACTTGGCTGGCACCGACTTCATAGATATGCTTAAGTAAATTAAAGCAACTAAATGACACAGTTATTTTTTTACTTTTTACTGCGTTTTGAGTCGGTTCTATTTTTTGATATCCATAAAATTTTTATATATCCATAGAAAACGCGTTTTATTTGTAACATTTACAATCATATGTATCTATCATATTGATAAATATATCTGTATAATAACTGTTTGTTTCATGAACTTATTTCTAATTATAGACCAAAAACAATTTATATAATTAATTATGTTTATTATCACACAATTTCGTTTTAAATCTAATTGTACTTGGATATGTTATCTAGGCTTAAACATTAATCCCTTTCTTTCTTAAATATATTACACATCATGACCAGTGTATGTGTCTGTGGTACAGAGTTTTCCTACAATAATTAATAACACTCTTATTTCTACTTATTGTTGTATTTTCGAAATATGGATGTAAAGTTAAAAAGTAATTGACTTTATAATACATATAATAAAATTAATTTATTTCCACTTTAAAGGCTCAATAGCATTAGAGTTAAAGACCCGATTCAAAAACAAGAGCTCTTAGGTGCAACCCTCGCCCATTGAAATATCGCACCCAATCTTACAGGTTGTTTGCTTAGTTAAACGGCAAAGGGAATATTGCTTAAATATATGCCTAATATTCTCTTTTCTTTTGTGCTCAGTAGACTGTGAAGGTGTTTGTGATTAAGCTTAGAAAACTGTACAGTGTGCCCTCAGCTTAACGTCCTTAAAGCGCTATAGCCCAACATATAATAGGTAGGTAATTGGACCAATCATGCGACATTATATTTATACTAATGTGTGTATAAGTTTTTGTTGTTCAAAATCAACAAGTCTGCCCAATGTGTTCGTCCAAATAAAGTTGCAATTCTGCAACAAGATTTTGAAAACAAGTTCGAGGTTCGATCACTTGGGTTCATTATACTTGTGTTATAATAAATGATAAGTCAGATTGTCGGTTCCTAATATAATAGGTTCTGCATATTATACTTGAAATTCAAATTTTAGTGCCACGTTTATTTCCTGCCAAGAAGGATTTAAGTTTTTAAGCGTAGGCTTAAAACATACAATATATTATGAAATGTCACTTTGAGAGTTGAGGTTTTAGGAGTAACAGAAAGTATATTATTTCCGTGATTTCCTATTGCAATACAGTCAGTTTCTATACATATTAACATCGTTATCTTATCTTGAGAAAGTCTTCATTAGTTTTAGTCCTCTCAAGTAACAGTCGAGGAAGATCTCATAGTCGGAATCTTATTTAAGAAAAGTCACATGTGTACAATTCACTGGTAACTAGACTTTAGGAACTCTTTTCAAATGCTCAGTGTCAAATTCCTTGTAAGTGAAATCTATCTAATATATAAAATTCTCGTGTCACAGTTTTCGTTGCCATACTCCTCCGAAACGGCTTGACCGATTGTTACCAAATTTTGTATGCATATTCAGCAGGTCTGAGGATCGGCTACTATCTAATTTTCATCTAAATTTTTTTAAATTATTAATGCAAAACAACGTTTGCCGGGTACAGCTAGTCTATACTAATATTATAAAGAGGAAAACTTTGTTTGTTTGTTTGTTTGTTTGGTTGTAATGAATAGGCTCAAAAACTACTGGACCGTTTTTAAAAATTCTTTCACCATTCGAAAGCTACATTATCCACGAGTAACATAGGCTAAATTTTATTTTGGAAAAAATTAGGGTTCCGTAAATATTCTATATAATAATTAATAATTGGCTCAATAAGGGAATAAACATGTAATTTCAAGCATCATTCACTTACTAATATTTATTTTACTACTTACTCAACTACGAAGTTAATACATTTAGGAAGATTGTATCAAATACAATGCGTCATTAAAACCTCATTCGGTTTTACTTATTTGCTTACAGAACCCAAAAACTCGATCAATCTTGATACTTATTTCTTATTTAATATAAGATGCAGTTTCGTTAATAAACTTTTTTGCAACATACTCTTATTTACAGCTAACAGTAAGTAATTACTTGTTTAAAATATTAAACAGAGGAAAACTATCTATACTAATATTATAAATGCTAAAGTAACTCTGTCAGTCTGTCTCGCTTTTACGCTAAAACTACTGAACCGATTGAAATGAAATTTAGTATAGAGATCAACAGAGATAGTCTAGACTGAGAGCATGAGAAAGGACAGACTACTTTTTATCGAATTATCACAAAACAGAATTTCTCGCGGAGAGAGTCTCGGGTGTCCGCTAGTACCAAATAATGCATTTAGTGAAATACCTACTGTGTATAATTATTATCATATACTTAATTACATTTTTTTAATTAACAACAAACTACTTTTTGCTAAGGAAAGCCTAACCTTTTCGGAAAGGAAAACGTAGGAGTCTGAAAAGCATTTATTTGCAGTCGGTAAACTATTTGCGATATGTCGATGTATGTGGTCAACAGTTTTCCTATAGCAAACTTGTGTTTGTACCAATATGGATTAGTACAAATATAAACCGTATTATTGTTAGAGTACATTTTCGTTTAAGTGTGGGTTTTTATATTTTATGAACATTTTTTAATTAATTAAATTTTAAGTAGATATCTAAGACTAGAGGAGGCCTGCGGTTTCACCCGCGTATTTCTATTTCCCGTGGGAATTCCAGGGTAAATATGGCCTTTTTTTGTAAATGTGGACTGAATAGGCTCGCGCTTGGCTACGATCACACCTGTTGGTAAGCGAAGATGCTGTCTACGTTAGAATGCGTCAGCTTAGAAGGTGCCTATTCAAGAATCTTGAAGATACCCACATTGTAGGTGGTAGGGAAAACGAAAGATGGAAGGGCATTCCATAATTTCGCAGTTTGAATCAGAAACGAGGAACCAAAACGTTTTATGATCGTCCATGGGATATCGACTACGTATGGATGCAGACGACTGCGATGCCTAGCAGTACAGTGTTAGAAAGGTGTGGGCGGAACTAGATCGAAATGTCCCTGAGCACCAACAGAGGCAACTTTTCGGCGATGATCTAGTATCTATTTGCAATTTTGCATTGCATACCGCCTCGTTACCAATGATCCTTTTAGCACGGCGATCCACCGAATCCAATGCAGCAAGCTGGTATTTAGTGGAACTATCCCAAGAATGGGAACAGTACACAATGCACTAGCGTATCTGAGCTTGATAAAAGTCAGAAGCTGCTCCGGTGTGAAGTACTGTTTTACCTTATTAAGGATACCGAGCTTCTTGTCGGCTGTTTCTGCCTTGGATTCAATGCATTGCCCGAAGTTGTGCTGAGGCGATATGGTAATTCCAAGAAGCTCAATACTGTCGGTTATCGGATCAGATAAAAGTAGGAGTCAGGTGAAAAATACTCCGTTTCGCGGTGAATAAGCACGCCTGTGTTCACCCCAGTCAAACACTTCGTTGAGGGTCAGATTAATGCATGTGTGTTATTCCGAACTGTGTAAGCTAATATTATTGTCAAATTTCATCAAAATCCATTTAGAAAGTTTAGCGTGAAAGAGTAACAAATATCCATCGTTACATACAAACTTTCGCCCATATTAGTTAGGATAGCCCACATCCATAGTGTACACGTATGAGGCTCAAGGTGTGTTTTAACTTGAAAGCTTTTGTAGCTTGCGTGCATCCCTCGATAAAACGTCTTCAACAAGCAAACATTTTAGTAGATTGCCTCGTACAGTGCATCGCCTTGATTAACGATAATGTTACAATATTAAACTAAATGCATACATTATACAATTATAATGAAGTGGAAACTCCGCGATAAAATCACAGGTATGTTTCAGAAAAAATTCAAAGACTTTGTTAAGCGCAAGTCTATAGACAAATCTTATTAAGTACAATGTAAAGGAACGATAAAAAAGCTTGGGAATGTACTATATAATTAAGTACTAAGCTCCAAACGATATTGTTAAATGGTGATGGGCTCTTGGCTCTTCTCGGACCAAGGCGCGTTTGGAACGCTAAGCCTAAAACTTGTTAAAAATGAATTTGACTTTGAATTTACTAATTAGAATAACCAATATTAAAAGTTCTGACGAAGTGTAACACCCCCAACTTCCCAAACATTTTTCAGTAAATCCCGGACTTTGAAGGAGTTCAGGATCAAAAGTCTCTGAGACTCACCATTATAACCAAGCAATTACGAAACCATCGTGACGATTATGCATAAACAATAAAAAATGTAAGTTAATAAAAACACTAACGTATTTTCAAGTTATTGTCTACATGCGATGGGATATAGACTTATTATGCGCACGGTCAGAACAAAATTAAAACTAGGTATAGTCTTTAGTTTAGCCGCGGTGAATGTACGACGAAGGTCGGGCGAGTATCAAGCGGGTCGTCTCGACATCTATATAATATAGGATTGCCAAATGGTGATTCATAATATTTATTTTATTAACTCTTTTAGAACATTTTGTTGTAATAAATCTAACTTTGTCACAAAAGAGCGTTTGAGGACTTACATTGATGATGTATCTCGATACTAGTGTTATGAATAAGGCCTGTGTGCACCAAGATATTGGTTATCATAACCAACGGTTAACATAACTTTACTATAAATTTACTGTTCACGACAACCCGTACGGCGTACAGGTTGTTGTGAACAGTAAATTTTACGTTAAGCTTATGTTAACCGTTGGTTATGATAACCGAAATCTTGGTGCACACAGGCCTACCAACGCGAAGATTTGAATGAATTTTTGTTAAAAAATCACACCCGTGGCTGAATGTATATACACATGGGCGTGTGTATATACAATTACTATAGTTGTAACAGTAAATAAACAACCAAACGGCATATTTCTATTAAGATGCAGCTTTTGAGAAGTTAGAGTAAAATAAGAAGCTGGGCTCTACATGACTATTTGACGATGCGAGTCAGATATTTACGTTTCGGCAAACCCTTACAAAGCCTTACTATTGTACATGCAAAGTATTTTTTAAATCGCATTAGTAGTATTTCGAAGATTACCCCCAACAAACTAATTTACAAACTTATCAATTTTACCTCGTTATAACATTAGAATAGATAAAAGCTATGTATTATTTATATATGACTCATAAGAGCTGATTCTTTTTATCACAACCTTCAAACTACGGGCAAAGGGGTCGTTTCATTTCTGGCCAGGTCATAGTACAGTATATCAAAAAACAGTAAAAAATCACGGGAATAAAAATAAATTATACTTTTTAGTGGTTTCAAATGAAATAATTTGATAAAAATATAATTGCAAAACCTATAAATCTATCTCATCTAAGCCCGTAAACTAAATGTCATGTGTGAAGCCTGTGTTAATGACAGTGTCAATGTCAATGTTCCATCATCGACTACGCCATTGTATTGCCTATACGGCTTTATAGAAATCATTTTTACAATACGAAATAGGACTATTTCGTAAGAAATAAACTATAATTAACGTTTAGTTTATTACTCTAAACACACTGAATTACTGTACATATACCTCCTGGCCAAGACGCCATACAAATCTGAAACAACCCCTTTGTTTACAGATAAAGGGAAAATTATAATCAAAGCGCAAATGTTGCTAGTTTCTTTAAAGTCGAAGGCACAATTAAACTTTAGCGAGAATAAAGTACGGTAACACTGTAAACTTGTTCTTTATTGCTGTTTGGCTCCTTTCATTGAGTTCTAGAGCTAGCTCGCTTCTCGTAATGGTGTTACACTGCAATAAAAACAACATTGTATTATTTTTTATTTAACGATAGGTTAGCTTTAATATCTCACGTGTTGATACCTATAGTCTAAGGTAACTTGGAAACTTGGCAAAATTCATAATTTATAAGCCATAGACTCTCATAGTGTCTTCGTAATGGCCTTTACAGCAAAGTTGCCTCCTAACAAAACTGTGCGCAACCTCTACCAGACCAAATACGAGTATGACCTAATCTAATTTACAAAATATATGAATTAAATTCTATAACTGGGAATCGAACTCAAAACCTTTCAGTTGCGAAGCATGACATGTCCATCTTCGTCAGAGAGTTTCTTGTGGATGTCAAAATAACCAACAGCCTTGCTCGATTGTACCTTTGTGTTCTTTTCAGTTCCTCCAATTTTTAACCACGGGTCTCCTCTTTATAGTAAGCTAGCAGTCGCTCGCGACTTCGTTCGCGTGAGAACCTCTTAGGTGCCCTTCTAATTTTAAAGATAGACTTTCATATAATGTGTGCGATATACGACATTTCAATGCATTAACATTAAAAATATATGGCAAGCTGATGGGTATAAATTGATATTAAATAGTATATTTCACTCTTGAGTCTAGCCTTCAGAATAAACAAAAATAATTTTACAATTCGACACGCAGATAGAGATTAGCCCGTTTAAACAAACGAACAAACTATTCCGTTTACTATATAGGTATTTGAACAAAGATCGAATTCTAAATCCATCATCATATTAACGTTTCTATCATGTAAGTACCAAAATGCTGACCTCTATTCAGTACGTATAATACGAAGGAGGTCAACTAAATTTGGAGGCCATAGCGGCAGGGCCGCGCTTTTTAGAAATTTTGTAATATATCCGAAAATATATAACTAATTAACATACTGTAAAAGACAAATCTTATCTCAAGAACATTCTTAAGATTATTAAATATTTAATTTTGATAAGGATTAAGTTTAGTTGGATAAATATAAACTAAATGATTTATTACAGTGTCGCAATTTTTAGAAATTTTGTAATATCTCCGAAACTATAAAACTAATTAACATACTGTAAAAAGGCAAATCTTATCTTTATAATATCCTTGTTATTGTTAAATAATTTATTTTGATATGAATTTAAGTTTAGTTGAATAAATAATGACGTACACGTAAGCATATATGAATTAAATGATTTTTTAAAATACAAAATATATCTGCCAAAATATAAAAGACTTATGCTATTGCAGACTTTATTGTATTACTTTTTAAGATGCTCAAAGTTTTCATACAATGTATCAATTATATATCCAATAGCTAAGCCAGCGCACGCACATAAAGCCGATTTAATAAATTTCACGGTCCGACTCGCGCGACAAAAACTGTGATAACTCGGGTAATATATACAATACAAATATAAAATACAACCTATATTACACTCACTGATAACGTAGCATTCTACTGGTTTTAAATCGGATCAGTAGTTTCAAAGATTAGCCCCGACAAATCTTTATTTACAATCTTACAAACTTACAATCTTACAAACTTACAAACTTTACCTCTTTATAATATTAGTATAGATCAAGGGTTTTTGGAGCTTAAACTTACCACGCTGCTCTAATGCAGACCATAAGGTGGTTTGATCGCTGTCAGTAGGTTTCGATGGCTCTCAGATGTTAATGATTTACTTAGGCTTGTGTACACCAAGATTTCGGTTATCATAACCAAGAACGTAAGCTCGGTTAAGATAACCGCCCGGTTTTCGTTCTTAACCGGCATACGGGTTGTCGTGAACAGTAAATGTATAGTAAAGTTATGTTAACCGTTAGTTATGATAACCGAAATCTTGGTGCACACAGGCTTAAGTATATATACGTGGTCTGGCCTTGTAGAGAGCCGTTAAATAGGCTGATTTAAAAATACTTTTAAAGTACGAAATACTCGAAAAACAAACAATACGCGCTGCAAAGTCAATGAGCTAAGAATCTTCGCTTAATGAATGTATTTACAGGGCTGGTTGCTTTCCCAAACGCGTTCGCTTTGATTTGATTCCGCAAGACCCAATAAAAGTAAACGAGTGGAATCCGAAACTGGTTGTGAAAAGTTCCAAATTTCGTTGTAGCTATTATAGTCAGCCCACGCGCGGCTTTGCCTGATTTGCGTTTCGGTTATTGCCCTGTTAATGAACGTATGATTCAGAGCTTCTTATTATACCAGTAATAAGGCTCTCTGTCTATTTGTCATCATTGTCAGCCTATGTTTATGGCCACTACAGGACCAGCGCCGAAACACTCAGTGGGACAATTGCGAAGGATTGTCATAAAGAGTGGCGATTATGACAAACAAAATACTATGATGAACGTATAAAAAATCATACTGAAATACTGAAGTGACGGTGAAGTGGAGGGAATTAGAAGCCTACCTGCCAAAAATCAAATCATTAAAATTTGTCGAGTCGTTTTAAAGAAGTGTGCCCATAAAAGCGTAACACGAAATTTTTGTGTATCTAATGTGTACTTGGATGAATAAAATGCGTCTCCTGCTGTCTCTTACAGCAACTGTGGTCCAAAAGCTGTAATTTCCTGCCGTAGGAGCAATGACGAAGGACGGACTGGCCATTACAGACTCGCTAAGAACTTGCCATCAAAAATGAAATAAAATATATTACCTACTTATTGCTAAACCTAGTAAATAGCTACTACATTCGAAGCTCAGTCAATAAATCATATTCGACCGCCCGGTGAAGATATTTCATACTCAATGAGTAGTATAGAATAAGTTCTGCTTGTCATTCATATGATGAGGCTTTTTGCGATCCGATCTTTGGCTTAGCTGTATTTTATGAAAGCGCCAGGGGAAATACAATGTTATTGTATACGGCGAATTGAGATAAATTGCCTGGAATTATTTAATTTCCATCTATTGAGAATAGGGTAATTTAGAAAATAGACAACAGATAATCTTTTAATATTATGTACCTTATTTCAGTCTACAGATATAGTTTATGATAAAGAAAAACTGAAAATGAAATTTATATTAATATAATAAATGCAAAAGTAACTCTGTCTGTCTGTCTCGCTTTCACGCCAAAAGTACTGAACAGATTGACAAAGATAGTCTAGAGCATGTGAAAGGACATTTTTTCGAATTATCACAAAGCACAATTTATCGCGGACGATGTCGCGGGCATACGCCAGTCCTTAATAAATCTGTGTTGATGAAATCAAATTCAAATCGTTAATGAGTCAAATCTTATATAAAAAACTCGTCGTATTCAACCTCGACTGTTTTTTTGTGTATCTGGGTCGCGATAAACTAAAAAAATTACTGAATCGCTTTTCATGCAATTTTAATTAATAGACGGAGTAATTCCCGAAGAAGGTTTTAGTATTTAATTTGTCAGGATTGTGTATTTTGTGAATTGTCGGTAAATCTCAAGCGACCTGTGAGAGATCTGTGTTAAATAATTATTTACATTATCCAACCGCAAATGATTTTTCTTCAAGAATATACTGATGTTACTTACATAGATAGATACTTACATCTTACAAAATGGACGCTAAGATAAAATACAGTGTTCACAACTCAGCGGTATTGTTTTATGAGAGCCATAATATGTGCGCTGCGTACAATTTGGACCGTCCCTCATTTTGAAAAGAGATAAAGATATTTAAAAGTAGGGATACCAGATATCTTCTAAATTTTAGGACACGTCCATAATGGCGGGATTTATGATTTTTTTACAGAACAAGTAGAATTTATAGTAAAGAATTGAAAACCTTTGCTGTAACTACATCAGTCCACAAGGCACGCTTAGAACCTCAATCTAAGTAAAGTTCTCCACAGCCGTCAACAAAAGAAGTACTTTTACTGTGTACACCCACAACTTGACAGATTTAGAAACATTTGGAAATTGGAAAAAAGAATTTCTTGCTTTGCTTGCTTGCTTTAGAAATAAATTATACTCCGGATTAAAACGCAGGCTACATTTATCCCAGTATTCCCACAGGCACGAGAACTATGCTTATGTAGACGCGAGTACGGATATTATTAACAACCTCGTAAAAAATGTTTCAGGATATTTACTTTTGTAAAAATAACGAGAGACGAAGGAAGAAGACAATGAGAGGAAAAAGGTCACACAAAATGTCGCTCTACATTGTAATAAAAAGGTAATAATAGATCTGTAATTAAAATAATTACCATTGTATCAGAGTATGGTTACCTTGTTATAGGTGCGAGTTGTAGAACCGGCCGGTGCTCTTCAATTCACCTCTCCGAGGCGAGAGACCCTTATTATAACATCCAGCCTTTCAGAGAAAAGTTTATGAACCATGTAAATTTCAGAGGTTGAAGGACAGGTTGGTTCGTAAGGGCATTGCAAATCAAATTAGAGATTCTATGTCGTGTGGTCACCCTTATTACAGCATAGTACGGCCGCCCAAGGGAAATCTGTCGCTGTCCTTTGTGTCTCGGATTTCGAAGTAAAAACTAACAGAAGTTTTAATAAAAATATCTGTTATATTTTTATACCGCCTCACTTGAAGCGTACGAGCTGCATACTGGCGTATTATACTAACGTTCTGTCATCTTGTTTTGTTATATTATGATAGTTTTCACAAAGTGGCGTGCATAAGAGTTTTGAGCAGAACAGGCACAAAATTTACAGGTACATAAAACAAAGTTATTATTCTTAAAGCGTATAGAAGGAATATAACATGTAATAATGTCCCTGCGACGCATCTTAGGTACAGATCATGCACAGGATCGAAAGCTTTAAGTTCTCAGCGAGCCACGAGGATTTGCCAACACCTACCACTTACTAACTCCAGGCATGCCTTTCAGATTTTTATCGAAAGAAATATTCGCATACTTTTTCTTGATGGCGTGACCTGAAACTCTTCCCCTGAAACTCATTATCATTTTACTAGCTAAACAGTACATGGAGATGACTGCGATGTAATGATAGAGTGATTAGGTATTCCATACTTTTGTCTGAACATGGCGTATATTAACTCGCTAAAAATAGACTATTCTTTTATTCGTTTTTATTCAAAATATTGGAAGAAAGTTGAAAAAGTGTCTGAAGCTAATTTCGCAAACAAATCTATAAAGATAATATTATAAAAAGGTAAAGTTTGTAAATAAAACTCTGTCGGGGCTAATCTTCGGAACTTCTGATCCGATTTTAAAAATTATTTCACCAGTAGAATGCTACGTCATCGGTGAGTGTCATAGGTTATATTTTATATTTATATTGTATCTATTACCTGAGTTATCATAGTTTTTGTCGCGCGAGTCGGACCGTGAATTTAATGAAATTTAGCTTTATGCGCGTACGCTGCCTTAGATATTGGACAAAATTGAAAACAGCGTATGTAAACTTTATGCATCATAAAAAGTTCTATATAAAAGTCCGCAATAGCATATATCTATCTTTTATACTTTGGCAGATATATAACTTTTTGTGTTTTAAAAAATCATTTAATTCATATGCTTACGTTTACATAATTATTTATAGAACTAAACTTAAATCCTTATCAAAATAAAATATTTAATAATCCCAAGAATATTATAGGGATAGTATATGCCTTTTACAGTATGTTAATTAGTTATATAGTTTCGGAGGCATTAAAAAATTTCTAAAAAGTGCGACTCTGTAATAAATCATTTAATTCATATGCTTAAGTTTACGTCATTATTTACAGAACTAAACTTAAATCCTTATCAAAATAAATTTTTTAACAATCTTAAAGATATTATAGAGATAAGAATTGCCTTTTACAGTATGTTAATTAGTTATATAGTTTCGGAGATATTACAAAATTTCTAACAAACATGACAATGCCGCTATATCGTCCAAATTAAGTTGACCTGCGTGTTGTCATACGTACTGAATAGGGGTCAACATTTTGGTACTGATATTTTTTGAGAATTCGATCTTTGATCTTTTCTTTCAATTTATTTGGCATGACCATATTTATATCATATACGAAAAAGTTTGTGTTTGTGTAAATTATTTTGTTTATTATGAAAGCTAGACTCAAAAGTGAAATAGACTAATGAAAGCTATACACATCAGCTTGCCATAAATATACATTGTTAATATTAATGTAATAGTGTAATACTGTACAATGTTTTACAAAAATGTAGATCTTTAGTACACGGGACGGGGCGGAGGATATTGTTTACGGAAACTATAAAAAATTAAATTGAGAGGGGTAGCGGGAAAAAAGCACACTTTATATAAAAGTATGTCTTTAAAATGAAAAGACTATAGATTAGGTTTTCACGCGGACGAAATCGCGGGCGACTGCTAGTTAGAAAATAAATTAAAAGCCACATTTTAACTAGTGGTAGAGAAATTGTTGCTGGGCTAACGTGTTATGCCTGACTCCGTTAGAGAAAGTTCGTTTCTATTTATAGATTCCATACATTCTAGACATAAAATATTTAAGGTGCAATTTACGAGTAAAAGGTATAAGAAAATGCAGTTTGAAAAACGATCGTACCAAAATTCTACAACACATGTTAAATAAGAACTTTAAGAAGTATTAAGAACAGTAATGCTGCAATTTACTTTTTAATTTCATACCGCATGTAGATAGATAATCTACTTACATCATTATGATTATTATTTTTTAAATTCATAATTAAGTGAGGTCTTATATAAGAGAAGATGAAAATTTTAATGATGCGACCATTAAAATAGAGTTCCATTTGTATATTGTGCAGTAAAATAACTGTAAAGGCTTGTAAAGAAGAAGAAGAAGAAGAAGAAACACTTTATTGCACATAAAAATAGATATAACAGATACAAAAAAAAGGATTAAAATAAACATGCAAAGGCGGCCTTATTGCTAGAAGCAATCTCTTACAGGCAACCTATTGATAGGACATTTGAGTATCGTAAGCGGGGTGGTGCAATGAGAAGAAATTTCTTAAATTTATTATAAATATAATATTTAAAAATATAAGTAAATAAATAAACTACATAAAAAAGTAAACATAATATATAAATGTATATAAACAATACCAATATATAAAAAATACATATAATTATTTTCTATTTAACGACAAATAGTAGCTTTTCAAGCGAGACTTAAAAATGGGCAGCGAAGTACTCGCGCGGACCTCGGATGGCAGATTGTTCCACAGCTTAATAGATTTGGAAGTGAAAGAGTTACTGTAAAATTTCGAATTAGAGAAAGGTAATAAAGGTAAAAAGAAAGGTAATAGTAAAGGTGTCGCGAGTGTTCCACACTTGTTACAATATTATCACACGGAATATTCAATTTTACCGGCACACGTCGGAAAAAGAATAATGCATGGCTGCTCCACACCTCAAGATATGAGAGTTGCGCGATTTGACGTTATGAACAGCTGCTTTTTAGCGTATTTGTATTTTGAAAGAAAAGTTAATGGAAGAATATCTAGTTTTTTTTCTGATTGTTATGATAGAGCTCTTTTTGGGCTAGCTCACCGCTTTATCTTTATATCGCCTTCAAAGTTGGCGGTAGAGGTAGCTAGTGAAATAGCAGAAAAATTGAAGAAGTCGGTGCCGGCCAAGGTTTCTACTTTAAGGACGTTACTTAGAACCCACAAACTGCTTTACTTTGTTAGATAAACGTTCCTTAATCTTGGCTGGCGCCGACTTTATAGATATGCATAAGTAAATGAGAGCAACTAAATGACGCAGTTATTTTTTAATTTTTAGTGCGTTATGAGTCGGTTTAATATTTTTACTAAAAATTTTATTCTATAAAAAAATTATGAATGCTTGTATTCGTCCATCTAGCCGTCTGTTACTTTTGTGGATTCGGATCACAAATTCATTTTGAATCCAGAAAGAAAAGTCCAAGTAGCTCAGTAAAAATTCCAAGCCCGCAATTGGAGATTTGATATTATACCCTCGTGACTTGAAAAATACGTAAAACCCGATTATATTAATTATTATTGTGTATTGTGATAGCGATATTTAAAAAATGTACAAATTAATCATTATCGTAACAAAGCCCGCCTACCTGCGTTGGAGCGTCTAAGATCAATATCCCCTCTCTATAGGTCTATACCTCTAGTGGGGCTTGAAAATAGGCTGTTAATGCTGATGATACGTTCACCTCAACCAATGGTGTATAGACACTACAAAGACGCTTTCCGCTTGCAACTTAAAGACGTAGCGTATAGTAGTTAGTTTATGCACACACCTCCCGCTGCCCGCCAGCCTCATTGTGCCATATCTGTCACCGCGTTCATACTAGCACACCGACATGTTGTCTTGTCCGAACTTTGTTCCTCACATTCATTATTCATGAACTTAGGATTTTTTTTGTAAACTCCAGTCCTCCTCAGTCCAGTAGTTAGCCTCGATCCATCCAGCTATGTGGCCACGGATCACGAGATCCTGAAAACGTGTTATATTTTTAACTAAAAATAATTTGATCTTTGTTTAAATTATCAGAGAGTGGTCATTAACATCTGGTACTAATCGTTATAAAAGATATCAACAATTTTAAAATTTTTGTAAATGTTTATTATAATATATATTTAAGTAAGCCCACTCTTAAATCTTATCTTGTCTTGTCCGTATATATTTTTTTGTTTGTTTTTTTTTATATGTGTTCGCGCATTACTTCGTCTTTAATTTAGTTGGGCTGTAGGTGTACGGTAGTAGTAACTGTCATTGAGGGTCTGGTGATGAAGACGAAGAACAGTTAAAGGAGCTCCGTAACGGCTTACAGTAGCTCTATGAGAACTTTACATTTAGCTCGAGCTTTCTACTTTAAAGACGTTACCCAAACTTGGATGGCACCGACTTCATAGATGTGGTTAAGTAAATTAAAGTAACTAAATAACGCGGTTATTTTGTACTTTTTAGTGCGTTTTGAAGGCGTTTTTATTTTTTGTTAAAAAATTTTTTCATTAGCAAGACTAACTTTTCCGCAACAAAGGCGATTCAGTGCGCCACAGCACTTGCTTCGCAAGTCTTTGACAGTTGTCTTGTTTGCGAGCTCTGGGTTATAACGCAAGATATTTCCACCTGCGTCAAAGGCCGTCGTAATCGACTCTTCTCACTAGATGACTTGGTATTTCGCTCGTGAGGCTATCACATTTCTGTAGCCACCCGAGCGACCCACCCGTAACCGCAGCTACAAACGACGCTTTGAAGCTAACCAGCTATTTGTGTACTACACACCATTAAGGAATTCCTATTTATAATTTTCTATAAACAAAAAGGGTATCCAGTGAGCTATGTTTAATGCGATGGGTACAAGACATTTTTTATGAGTAATTATTTGAGCATTAAAAAACAATTAACGTTTATAAGGTGTCATAAGACGTCTGATGACACCTCTTCAATTTTTTTTATTCACTAGGTCGAACCTAGGACCTTCATGATAAATCCACTGCGCATACCGCTGCACCACAGAGCTTTCAAAAAAATGTATTTATTTGAAATTGAAAATAATGTAAAAGTTGTTTTTTTATGTTCTGGTAGTTCTTCTATGGCCCCAATTGGCAGGTAACAATTTTTTTCTATATAGGCTGGCGTTTGATCCCTGACGCTACGAGTAGTATGTGGTCTTAGATGGAACACACTTGCTTAGTTAGATAATTATTCATTCTTGTTTCAAACCAGTACACCCTAGCAATGAGTAGTGGAAAAGAAGACTCATCTTGTTCAAGAAAATTGTATCCAAAGTTTCAACTCTCTCATTCATAATATAGAGATAGCATAAATGTTTGTATGTACATACGGTCTCGCCACAGTCGGTGTGCTGCTGCGAGTGACAGCGCAGGCCGCCTCTGTTTACACTGGCCTGCAAACAACGAGAAACGCCGCCGACTAGAAGCCGTTCTCTACCTTTTTTTTTAAATGGTAAAAATTAACCTGGCTCAACCCACTGAAGGAGAGAAGCCTCGTAAATGATTTACACAAAAAAAAGGTAAGACCGCTAGGTCAGGTTAAGACATTACATTAAAAAGCTAACTGCAGGTTAGAACACGACAAACACAAACGACAGTCATCCAAACGCAACAGAATGACGTACGTGTCCCTTCAAACTGGAACAACCTCAGGTGATATTGATTCTAGAATATTTTAAGCGGTAATATATATACCTTTTCGTCCTGAACCGTGGGTCCAAAGAAATAACCTCCTTTCCTTCTTCGTTCCATTATGATTAACTGCGCTCTTTCAGTTCTGGCCCACTGGATACTTCTAACAGCACTGGCAGCTAGTAAGTATATTCTATTTCCTTAAATTTCTTTGTTGGAGACCGTCCTGTTACAGGATTAACAGTAGGTGTCAACATCATCCATGTAGATCTATCATACGCCCGAAAAGGTATCGTTACGTTGGGCGAGGGGGATGCTACGTTTCCTATTTCGTCTATTTTAAATAACGTTAGCCTTTGATTTTTTCCACACGATATATCTTTTTCGTGCGTATCTAAGGCTTATTAGAGTCTCGCAGACGCATAGCTTATCGTGTCTTCACACTCAGTGCGGCAGTCAGCCAGCCGTACGCGTGTGGTCGGGTTAAGTATGTATTAGTTTTGGGCATATTGTCGACTGGATGTTCTAACTTTTATTTTATTTATGTGCGTCCATTAGGGTTCATTTGAGTTGTGCGGACAAATTTGAGTAAAGTAGTGTTGGGCGCCGGTAACAGGGTAATATCTACAACGCGCAGTTTTCACAACTTGCAAAAATTTTATATCAAGTTTTATTATATCCAAACCGTTTCAATAAAGCTTTTGGTGGAATGGTTTTGTGATCGATGCATGTAACCTTTGCTGGGTCCGGGTTTTAAGGATATTCTTGTGAAGTTACAGGCACACCATGAGGCTTAACATTGTCTCAAATATTTAGACAGTTGTAGGCGTTTTATGGGTTGATTATTTATAAGGCTCTATTGAATGAAATTGAACCTATGACCTCTCGGTGTTGGGTCCAATCTACAACTAAGGAGCTTAAGTAATTAAATAGTATCTTCTTATAAAGAACTAAAACAATGTTAAACAGTATAATCTTTCGCAAACTAACACCTTATTAATGAAATGAAAATAATAAATGATCTCATATTACGCCGCAAGCCGACAACATACCGATCTACTTATAGGCCTGCATCCAGACAGACGACAAAAATTCCTACAACTGCTAATAGTTACAACTTACATGCTGCTACGAGTGTTAAGCTATTAAGTGCCACGCTTGTTTGGTATTGAAAGAATGCACAACTTATTACACAAGAATGAACACACGTTAAAAACCCGCAATAAACAAAGTAATTCATTTTGATAATCGTAATTTGGGCCAATATCTCGCCTCTTCAACTAAATTTTGTGCTAGGGGAATAGGTACGACTATAGTACAATAGAACAAGTTACTTTCCACTTTGTCCGGTCTAGGGCGTCTGATTTTTTGAGTTTGTGGCTCTCATATCAGTGCACAGGATGTCAAGCCAGCGCTTTTAGGGGCGACCTGCGGGTTAAGTGGCAGGGACTGCGATGTTAAGACACCTGTTTCCGAAGTAACTCTGCGGACGTCGTGCGACATGGCTCCAATGTGTCAGGCATTGAGCCTACTGCGATTGTGATCGTTACGTTGACGGTCACATCGAGTGGTGTTACACATCCACAGTAGCATTTTCATCTCCGTGAGTCGGAGTTCCTGCACTCGTTAAGGCTGGCCAAGTCTCACAGCCGTATAGCAGAAGCGGCCGGATGACATATTTGTTGTTGTCTCTTTAGCTTTAGCGCAAGATAGATACGTTGTTTTGAATTAACTCACAAGGACACAACTACATTTTAGACTAAAGCTCCCAGGCGGCTTACGTTTTTCCGATAGCTACCAATTCACTAGGTAGCAATTTAATCGTCACATTTCACTTATTTTAAACTAAACCTACCCAAATTATATAATTATACTAACACCTCCCTCAAGACTAGAATGACTCTACCACGTGAAAATTTGTTTAGTAAGGCTTAACTCAGACTGGCGCACAGGCGAAGGGAAGCGACGCGTCATCATTTTTGCCAATATCATATTCAAATCTATTTTCCTGTCACTAAAGTACAAAGTTATATTTTATATTTAAAATGGAGCCAAGCCTCGATGCGCTGCTTCATTTTTGTTTATTCCATACTACTATTTTTTGCTACTCGTACTTAAATAAGTAAATAATTTATTTTGTACCTTAGCGATTTGTAACGTAGACATGAATATTATAACTTGTAATTAACAGACTTGACGCGGCGCTTCGTTTCCAGTCTGACCGTTTTACGTTTTAGTTTACTGCGAATAGAACAGAGGAACAAAGGAGTGAGGACTTTATTTTATAATATGTTGTGACTGGAATGACTCTGCCACGTGAAAATTTGTTTAGTAAGGCTTAACTCAGACTGGCGCACAGGCGAAGGGAAGCGACGCGTCATCATTTTTGCCAATATCATATTCAAATCTATTTTCCTGTCACTAAAGTACAGAGTTATATTTTATATTTAAAATGGAGCCAAGCCTCGATGCACTGCTTCATTTTTGTTTATTCCATACTACTATTTTTTGCTACTCGTACTTAAATAAGTAAATAATTTATTTTGTACCTTAGCGATTTGTAACGTAGACATGAATATTATAACTTGTAATTAACAGACTTGACGCGGCGCTTCGTTTCCAGTCTGACCGTTTTACGTTTTAGTTTACTGCGAACAGAACAGAGGCGGCAAAGGAGTGAGGACTTTATTTTATAATATGTTGTGACGTTAATATGATAATGTTAATTTCAGTCGAAAAGTTTCAAGTTTCGGCCCTTATTCGTAGCTACTTTGTTGTCCCGCATCAAGTGGTATCAATCATAATTGGTTGGTTTTTGCGAGGCTCAGTGCGTGCACGCACTGCGGGTGCGGGCACGGGAGGGGCGCGGGGCGCGGGGCGGCGGGCGGGTGTCACTGTGCAAATGCACTCGTAAACCTGGCGCGGGGTCAACGCACACCCCGCCGCGCGCCGCACCCCGCCGCTATAAAAACTACTACAAATATTAGTTCGCTTCATAGATTAGGGACGGTAGACTAAGCTTTGGGAAAAGAGCTTTTTCTTGAGAACGAGGATTCAAGAGTTATTTGCGCTAGTGAAGGTTCTGGAGGACGTACGACTCAAGTCCAGTCTAGTCAAAAGTAAATTGTGGTACCTTTTGAAGATGATATTTTTAATTGTATGGGAAACAATGACGTTTTACTAAACAACGTATTATTAGGTATTCGATGATTTACAAGAACACGTTTCGATGTAATTAAATAATTATAGTTGACAATCTTGGTGTCAGGTATCTAAATGAAGCTTTAAGGAGTGATTGGTCATTAAATAATTCCGTCAGGATATTTATTATCACTAGATACTTTACTGCTAAAAAACATTCGAAAATAATAAAATATCTTGCGGACAAAGTCGTGGGCGTCTAGTAGTCTTAAGAAGGTGATTTCACGTGACACAGAGAGACATAAAATTCGATTGTATGGATTACATTAGATCTGTATGCCACACTAACGGCTTAGGTACTTTATATATAGTTTGACTTACAAGAGAGACCAGTCAACGCACAAACAGATGGACAATGAAGTGATCCTATAGACACGAGTATAAGGTTTCGTAGTTTAGTATTCACCCCTATTTTTTCAACAGTAAACTTGCCGTGTATTCTTGTTTTCTAATTAAAAAGTTGTTATCTTAACATAATGATCTTACAACATCTATCAGCCATCTTTCTGATCTTGGGAACTGCGAGAGTTATGAGAAATTCACATTATTCAATAATAAATCATTTACGAAACCGACTCAAGTCGATTTCACCGTGATAATCTCACTTAGAAACTAAAGAAAGTCTTGATCTAGACAGATATCCTAGGTACCTGAATTGCATTGCCGCGTTTTTTTATTCCTTTTATCTTGCCCTGTGGATTTAACTTCGAAGATTGTATTGGAAGTTAAATCCACTAAATTAGCTTAGCTTCCTGAATTTCCTACAACCTATTTGGTAACATTGCAGTGGCGTGGAACAATAGAGCTGGCCTGGCGATGTACTTCATCCATAGGAAGGAGTAAACTGTACAAGATTAATCGTCTAGAGCATATTAAAGTTCATTTGTTTTTGAAAACACAGGAATACTGTGGTCCAATGTTAGTTTTATCATAGAAGACATCATAGTTTGTGTATAATCTGGGCAATCAGGGCAAATGTCCCGGACCACGCAAACTTTCTAATTTATTCAGGTTATCGTAAAGTTAGGCAAATCGTCGCCTATAAAAACGCAACACTTTTTTGTGTATGAAAGCGATACACATCCTGCTATGTGTTGCTCTATGTCACAAAATGTTCTATTAATACTGGGGTTACAGGAGAGCCGAGAGGGCATAATATGTACCATAGAGCCACAATAGAGCATAACCTCCAAAGCACAGGAATGTATCGCCATAAACTTCCTAATTCCGAGTCAAGAATTTATACTGAAAATTTCTTGGAAGAAAGAAAAGTTCAGCATTTCATAGGCTGACCCAGGATTTAAGGGGGCATATGTGCATAGACTCATCAAAGAGTTACTTGGTCTCCGAATCACAGGAGTGTTACGCCATAAGCTTTCCAATTCCGAGGTGAGAATTTACACCGGAAAATTCTTAAAGAAGAAAAGATAAGCTCAGTTTTTCACCGCTTGACCCACGACTCAGTCCCAGACCTCGTGATCCTAATCTACATAAGCTAACCACCAACGAGAAGTTAAATATTAGTAGGATTAACAAAATAAATAAATGAGCATGGGTCTCACGGAGTGCGCCAACGCATGTCGGTCGGCGGCGGCGGGGCGAACGCCCTCGCGGGAAACAATACACCTCCTATTATTTACGATTACCGAGTTACTCGTACTCCGACATGACCCTATTAGCTCCTTCACAAACCTATAACCGGACGTCGCGGGCGTCCGCTCTCATGTTATGCTATCAGGCCTTATATTCCTGTTGTGTTGTGTAGACAGGAGCTTACAGCAAAGTCTCGTTTCTTGGACTATGGGACTAGTATGACCAGGGCGTAGCGACCACTGCGACCGTTATTATATTCTACTAGAACCATTTTCTTGTGAATTTGGAATAGGATCCCAATTGGGTTGGCAGCTGCATTGCAGTTCACTTGAGCCTGAATGCTGAAAGTACTAGTTGAATAACTTAACGTACCTTTCAAAGCCTGTCCTGTGAAACTTGTCACAGATTATAGAGACACGACCCTGGACACGAAACTCATGATTTGCAAATCCAGGGTAAGCCAGAGACATTAGAATTTTTTACGTTTAAAATTTTTTTTTATAAGCCATTCAGCCCTGAATGGAAATTTGGTAGTAGCTAAGGGCTCTCGTTATGTCGATGGTTACGGTACCAATCAAATGAGTTTGAGTAGGTAAATAAAATTAAAGAATAACATTATCACTCTTATTCAGATAGCCCAAGTTATTCCTTCTCTCTAATACTTAACAGAAAATACTGTTCTGGAGAACGACCTCAAGTATGAACTGATGATAAATGGTATTAGTAAAAGAATACCTATTTCACACCCGTGCCCAGCTGATTGTGTTCGTATGCGCAACGATTTACTATCCCCGATATTGTCTAAACGACAAGCGCAGGTACAACTTGCCTACGCGTTTGCTGAGTGCGATGACACATGGATCCATTTGAGTTATATGAGTCATGAGATATGTACATCGCATCGCTATATGTTATGAACTTTATGATTAGGGTCATTATTTTAGCCAGTTGATAGACTGATGCGGGCTAAATGGAAACTGATGTTTATTATTTTATCTGGAAGTAGGTGTAAAAGTATCCTTTGTTCCTTTCTAGGGTGCAGTTTTCCAAATTGTATTTTTTTTAAGGGTAGAACATTGATAGTAATCTTTATGGTACGACAAAAGTAGGCTCATCCGAACATGAAATTTTGCATGCACATGTTTATTGGTTGCGTTGCATTTTGCTATGTCGGTAGGTTTTCCTCTTAACTTTTGATAGAATGAGCTTTGATTATATATCAAAGAGAGTACGTTAACTATTACCTACTAAAAAAGCCTATTTATACCTATGTACCTAGTTGTCTATGCAAGATTAAAATGTAAGTATGTAGCATCGGCGCATCAGTCAATAGACCCAGCTACCATTTATAGAAGAAACCCAAAATATAATTAACACATGCTCACCACAAAGGCCGGGAACAAACATGGTTTCGACATATCCTACCAGGAAATAAAGCGGCTTCTTAAATGGTCGGAACCGTGCAATCTCTATTAAGAGCATAATAGCCCAGCGCCGCGGCCGAACAAACACCGACTCAACTCAAGTCCATAACGCGTCGCATCTCAGAACTTACCGCAAAGTAAATTCTACTTAGCGTTGCCTCCATTCAAGAGCTTATATTTATCTTTTGCTGATATTTCCTAACTCTATGTAGGTACATAAAACAAAGCTAGAGAGTTAGTTATTTCTTCAGGACAACGAACGGATGTGGACGAAATTTAACACAGGCAGATTACCTACGCTGGAAAAGCACAAAGGCTATTTTATATCTGGATTAATTCGCCGGTGCTAAATTGGAATCATCTTCAAGTCAATTTTAGTTTTATAATTAGCTAGTAGGAGGCTTTGGACGTGGCTGGTTACCACCCTAGACATATCGCCAAGCGATTTAGCGTTCCAACACGATGTAGTGTAGAAACCGAAAGGGGTGTAAATTTTATCTGACTTCTAACAAGTTAGCCCGCTTCCATCTTAGATTGCACCATCACTTACCATCAGGCGTGATTGCAGTCAAAGGCTTACTTCTAATGAACAAAAAAACTAGATTTGTACCCCCTAAGCAAGCCGTGCATTGTCAAAAAATTAAAAATGTAAATAAATGATAAAAAAATATTTAAAAGCTTTAAAATAAAATTAATTATTTGGATCTCTTAAACCAACATCGAGTATTAATCGGCACGGCCCCGACGAGACAATCACATTTTATCATTTAAACAGGCGTTTATAACGCCCTTTAAAGCTTCAGATTATGGATCTACCATAATGTCTGATATGATAATTATTTTACACAATATAATACATCTATTAAATAGGTAAACTGATAATAATAATAATTAATGTGTCTTTGGTAAAAGTTACTTAAAAAACCTGACAATAATGTAATGTTTGACATGGTCCAAGAGTAGTAAAGTAAAAATAGCTCGGAAAACTTTATCAAAAAATAATAAAAGATTTCAAAAAAGCTGCTTCCGATTCCGAATGATATTGAAATAAATAGTTTTGTAATTTTGAAACCATGAAATTGAATAAGATTCAAGTATGAATACATACAGCGCCATCTAACGCTAACTTTAATCATTACGTGCTAGATTGCCTTAGTTCTTCGCTAGATGGTGTAAGCAAAACTAAAAAATATATTTTTTTTAATATTGATCTCAACATTAACATTTCTTTCTATAACACATTTTGAAAAATAGTTAATATAAATCATTTATATAACATTTATAAATAAAATGAAAAATTGATCAAATTAATTTCTATTAGCAACATCGTAGAACTTTTTTCTTCGTGTATAGTAACACTGAAATGAACCATCAATGTCAAAATGAACTTGTCACCTTTTTTTTCAATATTTTGACGGCTTCACCAAAACGATCTTTGTTTGTCAGTGTCAATTCATGCGGCAAAGAGCGGTTGTGGTGTATTTTGTATTTTAAATAAATGTTGTTAATACGATGCGTTTAAACCATGTGCTAAATAAAATAAGTTGTTCATGTTTTTAACATAGTAAACATAAAGTAATATTCGTAATTAATATTATACTCCATCAGTGGATTAATTTTATTAAAATAGTGAAAGATGGACGGAAATCACAGCCTGTGTTAATTTAGCGTATCGTTTTGCCGTCGTGATAGAAATGTGGACTATTTAAGTAATTAATAGGAGAAAAGTGAAGATTGTACAGTGCATTGTAAGTCAATTAAACTATTAAATAATGTATGTGCTCGGAACTCGGTAGATATCATGTTGGTCAATAACAGTTGTTATCAGTTTTTTTTTGTAGTAACTTGTAATCAATCATCTTGAAGTTTGATTTGGATGCTCTCTAGCGAATCGGTAGTTCTGTTTCTTGATAATATATTTTTTTATTGTTAAACTTATTTAGTTATCTACTTTAAAGAATTTTTTTTAAATAATAAATATTTGAACCAATTTATAATTAATTTTATTTAATAAATGTTAAAACACATTTATTTTAAATTCCATTTATTTATAACATTGGGTTTGCCCCTATTCCTTGTATATAACTCTAAAATTATATAGTTTTAGGAAAATGTTAACTTGAAAATATTTGTTTGTAAAATCAGGTAGAGTGGTTACTTTTTAAATACTCATGCATATGTTAGACATTGAAAAATTAACATTTGTAATTATAAATGTACTTCACGTAATTTAGAGAACAAAAGGGTATAGAAGTCTGAAAGTTATAAATAAAACCACCTTCCCCCTACTTATTGAATGTATAATATTATATAAGTCCAATAGGGAATCACTGGATTCAATATATTTTGAGACAAATCTTTGAAAGTCTACAGAAAACCTATACCTACTAATGGCCACCTATCAGCTGTAATTGTACCAATGATAACAAACAAAAACACACAGAGAAATATTTGCAGAAACAAAATGTTGAACTCACAAAAAGTTTTGCTTTTCTTTAAAGTTTTTGATTAAATAATTTCTTGTTGTTATATGTCATTGTCTTTTTGCAGATCAAATGCAGTTATGGCTAGCGATGAGTCCAGTGTGCGAGTTGCGGTCAGGTCAGTCATCAAATTAAGTTTTATAACTACATAATCACCATCATCACATCAGCCGAAGAGCATACACTGCTGAACATAGGCCTTGTTCAAGACAGGGCATCCGGTTCCAAGAGCTGATGGACATTGGGGGTGCAAGCTGCTAGAATGGAGACCCAGCACCAGAGAGAGCAGTGTCAGTCAACTCCCAAATAGGTAGAGTGACAACATTAAACATGTCACAGAAAACTGTTGGAATCAAATGGCTTAGGAACTTCCTTCCTTACCTAGGAAGAAGTTCTTGCCTTGAAAAACTAAAGCTTTAAGCAATAAAAAATACTTTAATGTCAAAAGAACAATCAAAAACATAACACATCTTGGCAGTAGGGTAGTCCAAAAATTTTTTGAATGCTATCTGGTTTAGTAATTTTTGTCTGTTGACTGTCATATCCTACGAGTAATTTTTATGACATTACATTACCTAATACATAAATATTGATTGCTAATAAAAGAATACAAATATACTGTCACATTTATCAAAATCAGTGACACTGTTCTTAGACAGTTGAATACTGCACTATCCTTTTCTTGTCTTACCACATTTGGTTAAAATCAGCTACTTATTTCCAAATAAGCTACTTGACTGACAAAAGAACAAATAGCATGACTTCTAAGCACAAGTTAAACAACATTTTCCAAACAGTTACCTAATATTTGACACATTTATGCAAATTCAACTTCACCTACCTATGCCATTTGTAATACTTAAATAAACATTACAAAAAGAAGCAACTTGCAGTGAGGTAAATTGTGTAAGGGCGCGTTCTCACTAAAGCGTGACGACAGATTGCCATGCAGTTTGATGTATCTTGTTGTGTATATTTTAATTATATATGTTCACATATAAGATGGCACGACAAACGACACGACACGAAAGCCGCCCACCAGCCAGACCAAGACAAATTAAGATGTCTCAATCTGCCCCACCGGGAATCGAACCCAGGACCTCCGTCTTACAAATCCACCGCGCATACCACTGCGCCACGGAGGTCGTCAAAATAGTTATAGTATAGCGTTCCATTATTCTTTTTGGGGTATTATTTTATGGTACATCATAATATTGCTTGCACCTACAATGATATTTAAAGTAGCATTATTTCTGTGGCTAATTTTTCAAATTATATTAGTCAAGAACTTTGCTCTTTTTTCAGTACTTAATCTCACATATAAATATTTACCTACTTAGTTAAATATTTCCACAGGCGTCCAAATTTTTATTATCATTCAACAAAAGCGTCATAAGTCAACTAATTATAGTAATAAATAATTAGGAATATACTTACCCACTTTTGTATTCTGATCAATATGTTTGTTCAGTTAAAGGCCAAGCTCCAATTAGTTAATAAGTACTTATTATCTTTTAATACCTGTTTGGTTATATGGAAATGAATAACAATTATTATTATTATTATTCTAAGAGGAGCTTAATAATGAAGGCACAGTATAGGCATATTCATTAACATTTAATGTTCCATTCCATAGACCATAGTTCCATAGACTCAATGTTTGTATGACCGAATAAACAATTGTATTACATGTCCTACAGAAAGGTTATTTTGTAATTTCTATTTTGCAAAACATACACCAGCAGTAGCCTTGTGCAGCTTTGAAGCACAGGATTCTGGTTGAGCATTTCTTAGAAGAAAATAAAACGTAAAATTCCCGAGAACTCTGAAATTTTTCTTCTTGAAAATGTTCAGTAGCAGCCAAGGAATTTGGTAGTGTTACATACTCCCTTGCCTTTGAAAGCATGTTAGCGGTGGGTCCTGGTCTACTGACCAGTATCATAAACACACTGTTTAGTTTATGTTACAATGATAATAAAAGTTACAAATTTAAACCTATGCCCTAATCCCCAATATCTCCATTAGTTCTAAACCCCCTACTAGCCCTGCAGTACCCCAATTGAATTAAAATTTGCTGATAATTATGATCTTCAGTATTATAACAACCAGTGTAAGCCCTCAAATCGTACCTTAGCTATGTCATGCTTAGCTAGCGTATTTATACCTTAGCTAAAAAACCGATCTTTATAATTACGGGAACTTTTTTTAGGTGTACTGGTGCACTTAATTTTAACCCCAGTTTCATGAAAGTGTTTACTCGAGTCACGACCGGTGTTTCCCGTCAAATGGACGGATAAAATCGCCCTTTCTATAGGCGCCTGCAGGACGGGCGACGGGACCGCGCTTGGCAACCGCGCCCTACCCCAATAGACCCTTCCCTACTTAATGTGATATCCTGTGACTTATATTAATCAGGATATGGTTGTTGGTGTTGCGTGTACAGCAACTTATTGATTTTTTTATTATTCTACTGTTTTAATAAACTTTTCCGATTATGACTGCGTTCCGAGCCGGTGGTAGATATAGAGTCACTTTAAACAGATGAATTTAACGTTTCAAACGTGCTTGTTAACCCTAATTAACTAAACTAAATAACCCTACTTGAAAATTTTTTTATTAATTAATCGGATACGATATTTTTTTTTGTTGATTTAATATTGTTGAAGAGCTGACTGATGTTATTCATGAATATATCTGCCGATGGACCCGACCGCTACGCCAAATAATGGAGTCAAATGAAAATCAAGCAGGGACCCATTCAAACACATGTGCATAAAATTTCATCAATACCGGTGCAGCACTTTCAAAGTGATGCGCGTACTTTGAAAGTGCTAAGCATAATTATAATTGTTTTAGTAAGTAATAAAGTAATAAGTTATAAGCATAATTACTTTTTGTTTGGGTAGGTATATATGGATACAAAAAGAAATGTATTTACACTAAAGCCAAACTCGATTGAGAATGCTTGTCAACAAATAAATTAAAAATGAAGGTAGAAATCACCAGTCATTTTACACCTATTTTTTTTTAAATTAACTACGTAATGACGAATTCGTGACAATAAATTAGATTAGTAAGCTTAAAGCTAATTAATATATTCAATACCTTTTAAATACGATTTTGTTTTAATGACAAAACATAATTTTAAATTTATTAGGCATAAAATGTGTTGAATTTTCTACCTTTAATTTAAAATTTGTTTGTTGACAAGCATTCTCAATCGAGTTTGGCTTTAGTATAAATTATTACTTCCTTCTACTCTCGGTTAAAGCTAACAGGCACCTATTATAATCGTAAATGATAAGTTAAGCACTTAAATGCATTGCTATAAAATTACGCTCGAGTGAAATCACGCTTTTTATCGCCAAAGTAATCGTTGCATTGCCCAACACAAAGACTAAGTATACCGTGCTGAAGTTTCCTAACATTTTAGAAGCACTAAAAATTCTATTTGTTCATACAATACTGAATAAAAAGAGAAAGAGGTTACGCAACTATATAAATTGCTTAATTTTCATCACAATGGGCAATAATTTTGAGCGGCGATAGTGTGCTGTCTTTGTTTTGTTTCGTATGTTTCTAATCTGCTATCTTTTGATCGGTGTTGGGCAACACGCCCTCTTATTGATTGCCAAAACTGATTTTCCCAGACATTAAAGCCTTAATAAGCGAGAGGTTTTTCAATTCGAGCCGAATGTATTGCGTGGTTATATTTTTTAATATGGTTAACTGTTGTTAAGATGTTAAGTGATGACGCGATCTCAGATGGTAGCGGGCTAATTTTTTAGGAGTAGGATGAAATCTATACCCCTTTCGGTTTCTAACGCTACGCTAAATGCGTCTTTGTTGGCAGGGTGGTAACGGCGAAAGCCCCCCACCAGCCGGACCAAGACAAATTAATAAGAAAAATCTCAATCTGCCCCGTCAGGAATCGAACCCAGGACCTCAGTCTTACAAATCTATCGCACATACCACTGCGCCACAAAGGCCTCCGCAGAATACTTTACTGTTTGGTTACAGAAATAAACAAAAATTTACAATGCGCTCGTCAGCCTGAGGTTGGTATAGATTTCAAAACTCAACTTAAGGGAAGTAATTACTCAAGCAGCCATTTCATCATCAAACTGAAACAACTTAACGTACCTACAAAACAACTATAATACACAGTACACGCTGTCACTATAATAGATTTTATATAAACGAGTGAAACAAGTGTTATCCTACGAACAGCTTCCATCCATCAAATAATATGACATCCGTTAATGGTTTGGTTCGTCATCTATGGCAGCCGATCACCGTGAACTAATGACCTCTAGACACGATGTTTGAAAACACGGATCACTAAAGTTATTATTTTATTAAACTTACTGGTTTTAAGTAGCGGCAGGTAGTAACTGGTTATTTTGTTACATCATCGTTAATTAAAATTTGTGATTAAAAGAAACCCATGTCAGATTTACAATCTTTGAAATCATCGACAATAATCCTAGCTCTCAACATTTTATATTTAAGTTTTTATCAAGCAAAGTTACAAAAAGTCCTAATCCTAATATGACATTAAGAATTTCAAGTAAGTAATTTTTTTATGATCTCCTGTTTTTTAGAAAATTTTTAATGAAATCCTGAAAAAAAACGGAGGACATTCTCAATTCGACACGTATATATATATTTTTTATATGTATGACCACGCATAACTTTTTACAGAGTTGTCCGATTTTGATAATTCTTTTTTTAGAAAGGGCTTAGTTCCAAGGTCGTCCCATTGTCATCATGTTAGGATCGGATGATGATATCCTGAGAAAATTGGAAGGACCCCTTCAAATTTTGGAGGCACGCTTACAGCGATTTCGCTTTTTGTCTCGGTATCGATAGCTTTTTGACTATGGTTTCTACTTTAAGGACGTTACCTAGAACCCACAAACTGCTTTACTATGTTAAATAAATGTTCCTTAAACTTGGCTGGCACCGACTTCATAGATATGCTTAAGTAAACTAAACCAACTAAATGACGCAGTTATTTTTTACTTTTTAGTGCGTTTTGAGTCGGTTCTATTTTGTGATAAAAATTTTATTATTTTACAATTAAAATAAAACAGTAAGTAACCAAAACCAATATAAAATTAAAACGCCATTTGAATTTTGAACAATTTGCTATTGACACTTGTATTCATTTTAAGAGCCCCACATATAAAAAAAAATTTGCCCGTGACTCCGTTGATTTATCAAGCAAGTCTTGGCCGCATTTCGCGCGTTGCGATTGCAGATAAATCAGTGTGAGCGCTTGTAGCGGGTACCGAAGTGCCGGCAAGATGTATTGCACAAATTGAATTCACCCTGACCGCCGGAGACATGACTGCCCAGTGGTTAGCTTGTGTGGTTTCCGATTAGGAGATCCTGTGACGGGCTATAGTACATTACTGATTTAAAAAAAAAAAATAAGCCGGAAAGTTGGTGATGAATTACAAGCCCAAGTGCCTAGAAGAGCGACTTAAGCCGTCGGCCCCGGCCATTATCACCAACAATTGATAATCCTATATTAACTGACACCCTAAGTCCGCCAACTCGCAATAGCACAGCGTGGGGGGGTCTAAGTTCCCCTATAGGTAAGGAGGGAAGCCTTGCCCTGTGATAGGCCGTTAATAGGCTGATAATGATGAAGCGCAAACTATTTGAGATATATAGGTATGTTCAATTTCCAAATCATTTTTTTCAAGTAGGCTTAATGTACAAGCACTTTCGAAACTTCATGTACGTTTACGGCCGGCAAGAAACTCTACAGTTGTCTTTGCTCAACATCTATAAGTTATATTATGTTCCGCTTTTCTAAACTTAGTTAAAAGTGAATTATGAGATCGTAGATAAATTACTGTGACTTCTAGTAGTACTAAAGCGCCAGCTTGATGTATTGCACAAATTGAATTCACCGTGACCGCTGGAGATATTCAGACGCATTGCGAATTAGTGCAGTTATCCTTGGTCGGTATGTCGATTGTAACCGTGATACCTAATCATAGATTCCGCACCTAGTTTAGATATTCGGCTATTTAGTTCAGTAAAATTAAGTTTGCAATTCCAGTAAATCCAGTAAAATTTTACTTATAACTTTGCAATATATATAATGTAATATCAAAGAAACTAGAAGAATGTGTTAATGTTTAAAACCCCTGGCAATGGTAGATAAAAAATGGGAAAGTATTTTTTCGTGATCACCCGAAAACGGCGAAGGTTATACAAATTTTTTCCAATAAATATAGTAGAGCTTGAAATTTTACTAAAAAAAGTAGTTACCTTGATAATTTTCCTTCCTTCGAAATATTCTTGAAAAACAAAAAGCCTAAAGTGCTTCCAATTTTAATTTGTGTCTAGCGTTAAAATAAAAAGTAACTTATTTTTATTGCGTAACTTTAGTTTTTTTTAACATTCGGTCATCTGCATATTCGAACGTGGTCGCCTGTGCCGACAATTTACGACCTCTGCGAAGGATGTTTGGAACGTGATTTACATCGAAAACTGTTACTGCCACGTGGATCTCGTAGAATACACGACGCTATGCATGCCATAAACCATACACTAATAAACAATAATATAAATTCTAAGACGAGAACTACAGCCGCCCTTTGGCAAAAAAAGTCAAGAAATTTCGTCGACGAAAATCGTTAGTCTAAAATGAGCGGGAAATGGAGAGTCTATTAGCAGAAGTACCTAGTCTGTCTAAAACTATCGAGAAAAACCGTAAGCCCACAATCTAGGTCAAGCTCTATTAATTATTCTACGCTATATACACAGCCCTTCATAATGCATCTAAGTTGACTGTGATCTTTTGATAGTTATTAATAAAAATCTCTGAATGATAAACTGTAAAAATTATTTCGTAATTTTTGTCAATATATCTATTTTATTTCAAATGGTTTGAAGATAAGCAAGAAAAGCTTTTAACGATTTCTCTTAGGGAACTTGTAAAGGTAAAAAGTATGTGGGAAAGTTTTGCCGGCAAAGACAACTGTACGCGAAGACAGTACTCACTCAGGCGCGAGTGGGCTAGATACTCAAAAGTTACACTCGACTTGCGAGCATACTCGTAAAGTCTGTCATGTAGCAAAGAAACAGCCGCGGAGTTCATAACGACTGAGCGAGGTAAGTAAGCAAACGGATAAAGCAATCCTAACATAAAATAACGTTATCTTAATAAGTTCAGTGCTATAATTTTCCATGAATCAATGTTAAAGTCTTTATCGTACACCTCACAGTTTTATATACTTTTTTATGTTATACTAACTACTATAGGTCCTGGTTTAAGGATGTTCTCAAAAGGGCCTGGTTTTTAAAATGCTGTTAACACTATTTTCAACTTCACCTTACAGTTTTTATACTTCAACGGCCTAGAATTTCAGAATATAATACTTTCTCAAATCACCACGTCAGTTCAGTGATTCAACCTTCAAATCAGACAAATGATAATAAAATATGCGCTTCCACAATAAAGTCACACTCACCAAACCAACAAGGTAATTTGTAGGCAATGTCCCGAGTCCGCATCTGAATATTTGAAGCCAAATGTAACGCGGCCGCTATTGATCGGAATCCAACTTGTGTCATCTATTATTTGCTGTCCACGTATCTAACTAGAAAGTTGTTATTATTCATATTTAATGTCGACCACCCGAACAGACAGTAAAGAATCGATTTCAGAAATCGTTTAATATCTGAAGCTGTTTATAATGACATGGTTTCCTTTACAATAGGAGGAATGACTCACAGTTTTGTAATAATGTGCACTTGAATGAGAAATCTGGTTGGTAAAATCATAGATATAGAGAGTTGAGTATCATACCGTGGATTCACCGTTTGGGTGCCGGGTCCATCCGATGTGTTTTGTTGACGTTAAGTCTCAGAGTTCGAGACTCTAAGTTCCGAGTTTAGATTTAAAACGCTTTGTGACGCTATACTCCTCTGCAGTTGCTTTTCTTTCTAATATGGAGCTTGCTGCATTGCTTCTAAATATATCTAGATTAAAACATTACGTGAAATGGTTGAAATACTCTACTTACGTTGAAACTCAGGATGAATGTTCCAAGCTTAAAAGCGCCTTTGATGGAGGCTAGGTTAGGCCTATACTTACCACGCTACTTTAATGCAGGTTGGTGGGCTTAGGGTGATAATGTTTTGACTCTGTTGGGAACACTATAAAAATATATTAATTACTTATTAACGTGCTCTTTAAGGACGGGAATGTGATAACGCAATATTTCGTAGCCTGACCGAAGACTCGAACCTATACTTCCTATAAAACCGCATTTAGGCAAACTACAGAAGCAACTAATTAGAGCCTTTGTATGTAGAGTCAGTTGTAGTGCAGTTTTAAAGTAATTTAATCATACCATGTAAAACAATTGACAAACTATATATATATTGCAAATTGCACGGTTGTAGAAGTTGATGCTATTATGCTAATCTGTTTCGTTGACCTTAATAAGCTGGTTTTATGGCGCATATAGTTAATCGCACGACAACCTTTGCCCCTACGGACTGGACTAGAGTCGGGCTTGGCTTAGTGTTGCGACATTCAAGAAAGAAACAGTTTTCTTGGATAGTGTGAAATGATTACAACTAACTAAACTGGTTCAGTGACCTGACGGTCCTAAACTATGATGACACGAGTTAACTTTCGCTAACTAATACTACCTACAACTTAGGATTTAGGATTTTTTTTAAACGCATATTTCTATTTAGGATTTTTACTTGCTCAGAAACTCTTTATTTATACTTTTATACTTATACTCTTTATTTATACATATACTTTTAGTTATAAAAGATTCACTGAAATAAAAAAACATTCCTCTACCAACTACAGTTTTGACCCGAAAATGTTACAAATGACAGACGGGACTCACTCCAAATAGATCCCACAAAATACCCTCATTGCTCGTTTCATACGTGCCGTTATTTCCACAAAAATTAAAATTAATACTATCGAGGAAAGTAAATATACAACGGTATTTTATGTCATTGCTCATCATGGACTCCCTGAAAGTACGCTCCTATTTAATAGACTTTCAAGTCTGTTTTCAATTAATTATTTATTAGGTATTTTTAACAGTTTTGATTTAACATCACTGGTTTTTATGCATGTACTCTTGTGTCCTGAAATTTTGCAATCAAAATTTCGCCGTCTGCCACTGGCTAACATGCTGGTTGGAAACATACGTTTGGAGGCAGAGAATGGTGACTATACCATTAACGATTTATCATGCATAGCAAGCATATGAGTATCAAACGAAGGTTGAACAAAACACAATAATTGTTCTTATAAAATACGAGTATTTATTAGTCAACAAATAGATATTTCATCCGAGAACAGAGCAGTCCAACCTTAGATAGAGTACCCACTCGTTTTCGCGCGATTAAACTCGAATGACAGCGAGGGGCCGCACACCAAGGTTTTCTTACGACATTTTTTCCGACTTATGCTAAGTTTCCATTTGTAACCGAGTCGAGATAAACATAGCTCTATGTTTTTGTAATGTTTTGACTTGCAGAAATATTTTTTGTCGTGTTATGTATACGAATAGAGGTTTGTCATATTTTTTATCTAAGAACCCTTATACGTACACTATTCTTGGTTTTGTATCTATTGATTTGCCTTTATAATATTATTTTGATTACGAATTAAAATATAGACTGTATTTAAAGTGTCTGTTCAATCAATTAATTATTATTGTTGAATTAACTATAATACATTAACGAGTTTACCTAAAATAATTTATTGAAAATAACTTATTTTTATACTAAGTAATAATCTGTCGTTATGCGGACAAAAATTTTTGTTGTCACAGTTATCTTTCGATGTTAGGAATTCTTAGCATCTCAAACTTGCCGTAAAGCAATTGTCGCAAACTATAATCACACTATTTTGTAGAAAAGTTTTTACTATAAAGACCTCTTAACTAAAACGTAGAAATTTTGTGAATACACGTTTGACTACATTTAATAGATCATTCAGAAACTCAATAATAACTCGCATACAAGAGGCACACCGGTTTGATGAGGACCTTGCTACATTTACACTTCATTCACAAAACCAGCCGCCGTGAGGCTTTAGTGGCCCACGCAATTGCGTAGTGGGCGAAGATCAAAATAGCGATTGTAAACGAGTGTTCATACCTAACATAAAGTCAGCAGCCTGTGAGCAGGTACATTTTAATTTCTAATATGCGTTCAGACGCTCGTACTATTTAAATAATTTAAATAGTAGTGAAAAACAAAAGAACAAGCTTTAGGTACGATTTAAACCTAAATTGTCACCACTGATTCGGTGCACCTACCTTACTCAAAACGCTGTCGCTTGTGCAAGATAGTTCTTCCACTATGAATGTTCCTTCCGCCCAATGGTGTCGCTGTATTCCGGTCCGAGTATAGTTGCAGGTGTAATTATTACAGACTTAATATCTAAGCATTCCGTTGACAGGCGCAAGGCAGTCCCATTTCTAGCATATCCTGAAACATATTGCTTTGTTACATGCGGATTGTTATCCACTTAAAAACAGGTGGAACACAGTTGTAAAGCTTTTCTGTACGAGCTCGATAAAGGGAAAAAAGCTCTACTGTCTATTAAGTAGTATCTTAATTTTAAAATTAATCTGCATTTAATGCTTGTTTCAATAATATTGATGATTTAATGACAATATAAACTCTTAACTATTACGTAAACCGATGACTTCAAGTTGATGTGAACGCTACCTAAATCGCCCACTCGTGTTCCATTTAGCCTTTACCAGCTCTTTACAAATTTAAACACCTTAATATAGTTGTTAAAAACATATAAGCGTAACATTTGCTTATATAGCGTATTGGAATGAATAATGATGCGAAATCTTTGTAATTTTATTATTATAGGTGTCTCTTTAGATAGCACTGTTGACTTGATTAAAAATTCGCATTAGACAATAATAATAATACAGCCATGACCTATTTTAACATGGTTTTATTGGGTTTTTATTTATTGGGTAGCTATTAATTCTTTGGTATTTCTGACAGCGTGTACGCAAAATTTTGTTGCGGCGTAAACTAGTGGATGCTCGCGGTTTCACCCGCGTATTTCATGTGCCCGTGGGACTATCAGGATACAAATGAGCTTATCACTCCTCATGAGTAGATGTGGCTACCACAACTATTTTGTTTGCAATCCGACTGGTAGTTTCAAAGATTAGCCGAATCAAACAGGGAGCCAGACCGAGAAAAATATACCTTAATGTCATATTCATTAAGTGAAAAGCTGCTAATTTGAAATCACAAACAGACAAACTTAGACTTATTTTCTTTTTTTGGTTTTGTGATTTGGTTATTAGAAACATTAATAACATAATAATAAAATCACTATCTACACTGATATCATATTAGTAATGGTAACCTATGTTAAACTTGAGTTTAATTTCCTGTTGCAATTTTGCTTTTTCATCACATTTTGCCGCATTGCCCGTTAAGAAAATTCTCCCCTAATGATGATTACTTAGCTTTTCTATCCTTACCGTCAAACGGAAAATGTACAAAGCCATTTGTTACTGTTAATGCCCCACTAACCTTTACCCTAGTTCCGTACGTGTCACAAATCTCCATTTTGTTCATTGTTTTATTAGTAAAAATGATCTAATGATGAACTATTAAAAAAAAACTAAATCAAGGCAAGGTATCAGATACAAATTGGATTATAATTTTAACAAGGAAATAATGATTAAAATAGTTTAAATATAACATAACTCTTATTAAACTACTAGTCTCACCGGAAAGTTCTTTTGCAGGCAATCGTAAGCATACGGTTATTTATTCCTAATTCCTAACGTTTTCCCGCATTTTTGAAGGTGGATTCTATACCACCTTTATGCCATACCGCCGCTAGAGGACATTAAGGATAAGCTCATTCACATCTTATCAATCGTAACCGTCGTAATCGGAGTTTCACAGGAGACATCCTTAAAGATTAATACCTAACCTAATCTAACCTGTGTTTTTCTAATCTGCCGGTTGGACTCTAGCATAGCTTCTGAACTCAACCTTCTGGTGACGCTTCTACCTTTCCAATATAAGATACACAATCAAGAGAGTGTTTTTCAATTCAGCAATGCTGTTTGGACGAACTCGAAACCGGCCATAATGAAAATACCACACGAGTTACGCATTCCGTCAACAAAGACGCTGTTAATTTAACTATATCAGTCTAGACTTTTGACTCATAGCGTCTGTGTCTCTGACTCGAGACGTGACTGGAGAAATGCGCACGTTCTGAATGTCTGTAGGTCTACAATTAGTGGAGTAGTAGAGGTGAAGTATTATAACTATAGTGCCTTATTTGGTGGATATTCTTATTTGAATCAATTTCAGAGTATTTTTCTGTATTTAATTCTCTGCCTTTTCTCCATGGGGCTGTTTTGTTTGTATCGTTGTACTATAGATTATCTAAGGGATTCAACTGAATCGAGGATTATTATATATATTTGTTATACTTAGATACACTATTATACCTACACTTCTCTTCTAAATTACTTTTTTTGTAGTCGCATCTCTACAGTTTAATGTCGTCATTCTTATCTTTGTCAACCAGAGGCTGTTTTCCCCAATGTATTCCCTTCTTACAATAATCATGGAAATAAAAACTATGGCCTGTCAGAATCTACTAATAAGAAGCCAAATCTTCACATGGTAGTGGACGTGAATTTTTTATCTAATTCTATTAATATCATCATTATTCGCATATTAAGGGTCCACTACAGGGCTAGGCTTATCAATGTTAGCACTTTCAATTTTGTGTAAAGCATTTCCACGTAGGCGTCAAAATAATAAGTTTTACTTAAAAGTGTTAATAAACATCAATCTATAATCACTCATTTTCGCTCTTATAAAACAAATGTAATGGTAGGATTTCAGTGAGTTTCGCACGCTCAAATTCTTTGTTAATTCAAAATTAATTAAAACTTCCTACTTACCAACCAGTGCGAATAGATTAATGCTTGCAAAAAAAATTGTAGAAGCATCGCGTGGCGCGCGGCTGCCGGCCATCTTCTATAGTTCGCGTGCTATATTGTGTAAGCATTGTCCGAGTACAATAGCCTCGTCTGAAAACAAGCAGGCATAAGTACACAGTGGACTACTTACGAACTGCATGTTGACGGTTAAACATTTGATACGGCATTGCTAGATACTTCCGCCTTTGTTTAGCTGCGGCAAAGTCCAGACTACGCAGGGACGTTTATTTACTTGTCAGAGGACGCCCGCGGTTTCACACGCTTAGTTCCCGTACCCGTTAAAATTTCGGGATAAAAAGTATTATTAATAATAAGTATAAGTTAAAGTTATTAACTGACGAAAAAAACCGGAGGAGGTTCTCAATTCGATACGTATATATATATTTTTTTTTTATTTATGACCACGCATAACTTTTTACAGAGTTGTCCGATTTTGATAATTCTTTTTTTATTAGAAAGGGCACACTTCCAAGTGGTCGCATTGTCGTCACGTTAGGATCTAATGATAATATCATGAGAAAATTGAAGGAACTCTTCAAATTGTATAGGCACACTTGCAGCGATTTCGGTTTTAGTGTACGTATCGGTAGCTTTTTGGCTACAAGTGCCGTATAATATATTATGACAGTATAGTACGAGTATGTTACGTGGCGATAAATCACTAAAAAGTAAGAAATAAAATTTTTTAACAAAAAATAGAACTGACTGAAACGCACTAAAAAGTAAAACATAACTGTGTCATTTAGTTGCTTTAATTTACTTAAGCATATCTAGGAGTCGGTGCCAGCCAAAGTTTCTACTTTAAGAACATTACCTAGAACCCACAAACTTTACTTTACTACGTTAAATAAATGTTCCTTAAACTTGCTGGCACCGACTCCTAGATATGCTTTAGTAAATTAAAGCAACTAAATGACACAGTTATATTTTTACTTTTTAGTGCGTTTTGAGTCCGCTCTATTTTTTAATGTATAAGCTTTATTATTGTAAAGTTTAATCATAATCCATGCAATAGTTTTTTCGTAAAAGAGTAACAAACATCCATCCGTTTATAATATTAATAGGATTTGTACCAAAATACTTCGATTTGTGAGGAATACATGAAGAAGGGACAAGTACCGTTTCTCTTACAAGTCATACAATTATCGATAACTTAACTATGAGATATCTCATCCAAATATTTTGATTGAAAAGTTTTTACGTCATAAAATAAAAATGAATTTTTTTAACAAAATATAGAACCGACTCAAAACGCACTCAAAAGTAAAAAATAACTGTGTCATTTAAATGCTTTACTTTACTTAATTACAAAAGTATATTATACGGCACTTGTAGCCAAAAAGCTACCGATACCGAGACAAAGACTGAAATCGCTGTAAGCGTGCCTCCAAAATTTGAAGAGTTCCTTGAATATCCCCAGAATATCATCATCAGATCCTAACATGATGACAATAGGACCACCTTGGAAGTGTGCCCTTTCTAATAAAAAAAGAATTATCAAAATCGGACAACTCTGTAAAAAGTTATGCGTGGTCATACATTAAAAAAAAATACGTGTCGAATTGAGAACCTCCTCCGTTTTTTTCGTCGGTTAATGATGCTGCATAACTATAAAGCATATCTAATTGTGCAACTAAAAAAAATAATTATGTATGCAATTTAAATTAGATGAAATGTGTGAGAAAAATAATGTATGGTATTCGTTCTATTTTGGTTTGGTAAAAAATTTTAAATGTCTAATTTTGAATACATGTAGAATTCGTTTGGTAGGTATACTTCATCATCAGCATCTCTTCATCAGCATACTTCATCAGTAGTACGTGAAATTTGACGCTACCTAAAACTGCTCTACACGTTAAAAACAACTTGAACTATGAACATGACTGATGTGTTATCTCTTAATAAAGATTTTTAGTAATAGATGCTCCGGTAATGGATTGTGGTTGAATTTGTTTGACATGCTTTAAAAGTTGAAATCGTGAGGAAATCTGCATAGTAAAAATAAACCTAAGATTCGAAAAATCAAACCACGGAAAAAGTTGATTTCGTTTGGAACTATCTTTAAACCGTCCCATACACAAAACTGTGATAACTTCAAAAGAACAAAAAAAACAACGCGTCTCGTAATCCACAAAGAGATTTAATTATAAACATTTAATTAGGTCGGGTCATTGAACTCGTGCAGTCAAACGTATTTTCGAAGGACCACGTTTGGTAAACAGAACATGTGACCGTTTATGTCAGCCGCATCCGTCCATTAACGTTCGGAAGGGCCAGTTAACGTTACGTGCTATATCCGAAAGGTATGGTAATACAATTTAAAGAAATAACACTGTTGCTAGACTTATGGGGCATACAAGATATACTGATGGTACTTTTTTTTTATCGACTACAAGTTGGCCCTTGACTGCTATCACATCTGATGTTAAGTGATGATGTAATCTAAGCTAGCTTGTTAGGAGTCGGATAAAATCCACACCCCTTTCGGTTTCTACACGACATCGTACCGGAACGCTAAATCGCTTGGCGGTACGTCTTTGTCGTAGTATAGTAAGTAAATTTAAATTATTGTAACATAACTTCTGGATTGTGCGTACTGTTAGCAAAGATGACTATATCATCTGCAAAGAGTATAAATTTTTTTAACAAAAAATAGAACCAAGGTTTCTACTTTAAGGACGTTACCTACTTCGTGAAATAAATGTTTCTTAAACTTGGCTGGCACCGACTTCTAGATATGATTAAGTAAATTAAAGCAACTAAATGACACAGTTATTTTTTACTTTTTAGTGCGTTTTGAGTCGGTTCTATGTTTTTGTTAAAAAAATTTATTAATTACTTTTTAGTGATTTATCGTCACGTAACGTACTTGTACTATACTGTCATAGTATATTATACATAGAGATGGGCGACGGGTAAATACCCAAAAGGTAAAAATTGGGTATTTACCCAAAATGGGTAACAACCCGGTATTTACCGGGTAAATACCCAAATCATGGGTTTTTTCGTTTTTTACAGTAAATACAACACCTTTTATTAAATTTTTCATTCTTATGAACAAATGCAATATAAACTATACCTTCATTATTTTGCGAGGTATGAATAAACTGAGGTTTGATTAAAAAATGTGTAAATAATGAGATAAAAGGAAATAAAATAAAGCCAATATTGTTTAAATATAACTATTCAACAAAAGAAATGTACATTTTTCCATATTAAGTGTTACAAGCGCGGTTCCAGGGGGGGGGGGTCATGACCCCCATGACCCCTCCCCCCCCCCCTTCGCTAGAAAACAGCTAGAAAACGCTGTGAATCTTCCGAATTTTGCAAACGTCCTTAGGTAGCATCAAAATCGCCGGCCTGACCTGACCTGATTGACCGCGGTGGACTCGTATTGCGCTTTACCACTGCGATGCTTGCCAGATTTTATATGAAATTCGTTAATCCTCGGATATTCGCGCGTCACCTTTGGCTGCGTCAAATCCACCGCCCAGCATCTCATCATCATCTTTCCTTTCTTTTGGATTACGTCCTGCACTTTGCAACTGTGATGCCCCCATACCTGTCTCAATTCCAATGTAGAATTAGTGAATCCCCGAAAATTAGCACGCGACCTTCGGTCGCCGACAGCCGCAGGATTCCTCTCGTTTTCTTTCGGACACTACCTTGCACCAAAGCTCTGCGATGCCCCGTGCCCGACTCATATTTATGTGGAATCCGTTAATCCCCGAATTGCGGCCTCTTCCCTGCGGTCGGGGGCTCACTCATCTTTCTTTAGGTTTTCGTCCTGTGCCTGACAATTGTGACACCCCATGCTTATTTCAATTTTAATGTGAAATCAGTAAATCGCAGAGTATTCGCCGTATCCCATGGTCGCGTGAAAGGTTCCACCCATGGGTCGGAAGTTTGCTCTCTTTTTCTTCGGATTTCACTCCGCGTCAAACACTTCTGATGCTCATGCCTGATGCCTCATGCCTGCCTGACAGGGCCCCCTGTCATTTTTGATGTGAAATCCGTTAATCCACCAATTTTAGCACGCGACCTACGATTGCGTGAAAGCTTCTACCCTGCTGTTAGGGGTTTGTCTTCTCTTATATCTTTTGGATTAGCCAGATAACTGAGATGCCTCCATCTCTCTTCCAAATTTAATGAAAAATCAGTGAAATCCCGAAAATTTGCGCGTACCTTCGGTCGCGCCGGTCTCCTATCTCCAGTCACAGGTTTTCTCTTCTTTTCTTTTGGATCCTGCCCTGCGCTAGAGCTGAAATCCGTTAACCCACCGATTTTGACTATCAAAGGTTTACTCTCCATTCTTTTGGATTACGTCCTGCGCTTGACAACTGTGGTGCCCCCTGCTCTTCCAATTTTAATGTAAAATCAATAAAATGCTGAAAATTTGCGCGCGACCTTCGGTCGCACCAACCTCCGACCTCTAGCCACAAGATTGTTCTTACTTTCTTTCAGATCCCGCCCTTAGCCAGAGATCTATGATGCCCCCGTTCCGATCACACTTTTAATGTGTAATCAGTTACCTCCGATTTTGGCGCGTGGAAGGCTCAAATCAGTGATTTGGGGGTTTTCTGTTCGTTCTATCAAACACAGTTGTGCGCCTGAGTTCTGCGATGCTCCCGTTCCCGTCTTAATGTAGAATTCGTAAAAAAAATTGCTATTACTGTTATACTTATAAAATTACGTACGCGTTGAACGCGTTCACTTGACCAGGCGTGAATGAATGAGTGAGTGAGTTAGTTATTATAATAAAATGTTATGTACCATGACTATGTGACCCCCTCTCCCCTGATTTGAAAGCTGGATCCGCCGGTGAAGTGTAACATATTAATCACTGTGATCACTTTCATTATCACAATCTTTTTTTACACTAAATTACGGGGTTATGATTAAGGAGGTTTACGGGGCAAGGTAGGGCGGAGTTGGTGGTTTGCTTTTGTTCGGCGATTACTAGTCTCTATTGTTAAAATTGTTTGCGCCGTTTGCGCGCTTTGTTGTTGGCAAGGCAACGCTGGAAAGCGACAAAAGAAGTGCCGGAGCCCGCATAAGGAGCTATCGACAACTTCAAAGACTCTGCATGCGCTGGTCAGTCTCAGGACACATTGATGAGTCAAACATTAAATCGTTTCAACACAAAAGTTTAAGAATCTATAATTGTAAAAATAGTTCGGGAAGATACCCGAATATTTACCCAATATGGTATTTTCCCTGGTATTTTCCCGGGTATTTACCCGAATTCGGTAAAATATTTACCGGGTAAAATCCCATCTCTAATTATACAGCACAAAAAGTTACCGATACCGAGACAAAAACCGAAATCGCTGTAAGCGTGCCTCCAAAATTTCAAGAGTTCCTTCAATTTCCCCAGGATATCATCATCAGATCCTAACATGATGACAATGGGACCACCTTGGATGTATGCCCTTTTAATAAAAAAAGAGTTATCAAAATCGGACAACTCTGTAAAAAGTTATGCGTGGACATACATAAAAAAAAATCGTGTCGAATTGAGAACCTTCTCCGTTTTTTTTCGTCGGTTAAAAATGACTTACGTAGTCTCTGTTATTTTTCATTCTCTTCGTAAACCTGTCCACTTGTCTGAACACTAATGCTGACTATACCGTGGCAAACATTTGTGGTGACTGGGTCTCTTGTCGAACACCTTTTTTATGGGAAACTCCTTGGTTTTTCAAAGATACAAGCTAGAGTACTTCCTTAAGAATTTCACTCTGATAAATAATCATAAATATTTTATTAATTTTTAACCTACTTTAGACTATAAGTACATGTCGGACTCCTTTACTTAAATTAGGTATCCAATTTTCCGGTTTCAAGGTCCCGTAGATTAAGTTTTTAATGTATGTGAGTAGCATAACCGCTATTTATTCATAACATTGAGTAGTTTTTTAAAGTATTAAATATCATAAAACTTACTATAAAAACCTTATGTCTAATGTGAACGCACGCACTATCATTACCGACCCATAAGGCATAAATATTCCCACGCTGGTATAATTGCCTTACATTCAATGCAATTGCTAAACCATCTGATTTTACTGGTTAGTAGATTCACTCTTACATAACGCCCATGTATCAGATCAACAAAAACCTATTAGTTATATCCAACAATAGTACACTATAAACCTATAAAGCTCGTTTTTAAACGACTTCAAAAAAAAAGGAGTTTCTCAATTCGACCGTATATTTTTTTTTTTTTTTTTTTTTTATGTGTGTTCGCGCATAACTTCGTCGTTTATGAACCGATTTTGATAATTCTTTTATTGTTGGAAAGTAGATAGTCCGGTGGTGGTACCATGACATGGAAACCAGGATCTGATGATGGGATCCTGGAGAAAACGAGGGGAACTTTCAAAAATTGTAGGGACAATAAGTACGTTTATTAATTTTTCCGGTAAGTATTTAAAAACACTACAATTTGATGAAGGTCTGGAGTCGATCTGATGATGGAGCCGATCTATATATAAGAGAACTCCGTAACGTTTTATAGTAGCTACCTTGTGTTTGGGCTCGATTAATTTGTCTCAGTGAGAACTTTACATTTAGATGGGCGGTGACTGTCATTGAGGGTCTGGTGATGAAGAGGAAATACAGTTAAGGGAGCTCCGTAACGTTTTACAGTAGCTACCTTGTGTTTGGGCTCGATTAATTTGTCTCAATGAAAACTTTACATTTAGATAGGCTGTGACTGTCATTAAGGGTCTGGTGATGAAGATGAAGTACAGTTAAGGGAGCTCCGTAACGTTTTACCGTAGCTACCTTGTGTTTGGGCTCGATTAGTTTGTCTCAATGAGAACTTTACATTTAGATGGGCTGTGACTGTCATTGAGGGTCTGGTGATGAAGAGGAAATACAGTTAAGGGAGCTCCGTAACGTTTTACAGTAGCTACCTTGTGTTTGGGCTCGATTAATTTGTCTCAATGAAAACTTTACATTTAGATAGGCTGTGACTGTCATTAAGGGTCTGGCGATGAAGACGAGGGACAGCTGAGGGAGCTCTTTAACGGTTTACAGTAGCTACCTTGTGTTTGGGCTCGATTAATTTGTCTCAGTGAGAACTTTACATTTAGATGGGCTGTGACTGTCATTGAGGGTCTGGTGATAAAGACGAAGTACAGTTAAGGGAGCTCCGTAACGTTTTACAGTAGCTACCTTGTGTTTGGGCTCGATTAATTTGTCTCAATGAGAACTTTACATTTAGATGGGCTGTGACTGTCATTGAGGGTCTTGTGATGAAGACGAAATACAGTTAAGGGAGCTCCGTAACGTTTTACAGTAGCTACCTTGTGTTTGGGCTCGATTAATTTGTCTCAATGAGAACTTTACATTTAGATGGGCTGTGACTGTCATAAAGGGTCTGGCGATGAAGACGAGGGACAGCTGAGGGAGCTCTTTAACGGTTTACAGTAGCTACCTTGTGTTTGGGCTCGATTAATTTGTCTCAATGAGAACTTTATATTTAGATGGGTGGGACTGTCATTGAGGGTCTGGCGATGAAGAAGAGGGACAGTTGAGGGAGCTCTTTAATGGTTTACAGTAGCTACCTTCTGTTTGGGCTCGATTAATTTGTCTCAATGAGAACTTTATATTTAGATGGGTGGGACTGTCATTGAGGGTCTGGCGATGAAGAAGAAGGATAGTTGAGGGAGCTCTTTAATGGTTTACAGTAGCTACCTTGTGTTTGGGCTCGATTAATTTGTCTCAATGAGAACTTTATATTTAGATGGGTGGGACTGTCAATGAGGGTCTGGCGATGAAGAAGAAGGACAGTTGAGGGAGCTCTTTAACGGTTTACAGTAGCTGCTTTCTGTTTGGGCTCGATTAATTTGTCTCAATGAGAACTTTATATTTAGATGGGTGGGACTGTCATTGAGGGTCTGGCGATGAAGAAGAAGGACAGTTGAGGGAGCTCTTTAACGGTTTACAGTAGCTACTTTCTGTTTGGGCTCGATTAATTTGTCTCAATGAGAACTTTATATTTAGATGGGTGGGACTGTCATTGAGGGTCTGGCGATGAAGAAGAAGGACTGTTGAGGGAGCTCTTTAACGGTTTACAGTAGCTACTTTGTGATTGGGCTCGATTAATATGTCTCAATGAAAAGTTTGAAAGGTTATAGTTTCCAGTTAGTTTAATGTTTACTATGTCATGATCCAATGATGAGATCTACGAAAACTCGAGGAAACTCTTCAAACTTTATATGCCCTTTTGCAGGGACGTCGGAATGTTATAAGTATCTAGAGAATATTGGTACTTATGGTTTAGTTCGAGTAGGTTTATAAGTACGTTCGTTGTTGATAAAGCACTAAAAAGTATGAAATAAAAAAATTTTAACAAAAAATAAAAACGCCTTCAAAACGCACTAAAAAGTAAAAAATAACTACGTCATTTACTTACTTTTATTTACTTCACACATTATGAAGTCGGTGCCACCCGAGCTTTCTACTTTAAAGTCTTTACCTAAACTTGGATGGCACCGACTTCATAGATGTGTGAAGTAAATTAAAGTAAGTAAATGACGTAGTTATTTTTTACTTTTTAGTGCGTTTTGAAGGCGTTTTTATTTTTTGTTAAAATTTTTTTATTCTACGAGCTTAAGATAAACAGTGTCATCTGAGCATTCACTGATAGGAATAGCCCTTGACTCGATGAACTTTTAATCCCAAAGCTTACCGTGAGAAATGAATGACTGAGGTTAAATTTCATCATCGCCTTTTACAGACGTGTATTGTTCACACATATTATTATAGCCTATTGAAAACTGGTTCCTACTTTGAGGCTTCTTTAACACTCATATTACACAAGTATAACACATAGACTACACGCCCATAAAAAGTAGAGAAATTTTTACCTAAGCTCTCTAAAACACCTCCAGCTAATACACTGTAGCATACAGTATCTTAGACCTCTAATTCTAAAGACCCAGCTGGCGCTGCTTTATTTATTCTGTGATAAAGAGTAATCTAGCGCAAATGTGTGCACTACCAGTGAAATTACATGCAAACCGAAATTAGCCACTAAGTAATCGTAGCTAAAGCACACCTCAACAAAGAATTTATATACGTATGCTTACTGCAAACATCTTTTCATATTTTGTTAAATCTAGCGCATTAAGAATTCTACAAAGTGAAAGGAACTTCTCGGCTTAAACGATCGTACGTTTAATATCGCCAGTATAGTAAACACGTCCTTACAACAGCGGTAATCGCACGCGCAACCGCAACCTCTGTTCTCAGACTGCGTGGCGTGTGTATTGGATAATATTGTATCCCGCTCAGATGCATTGATCGTTATGTTATTACAATAGTCTTTCTCTTTCTGTTTTTAAAGCTTATAATATTTTACTTCTGGTTTTAACCATTATCAATCTATTAAGAGAATTCGTTTAGCTGCTTTACGATACTCTTTCTCCTTCGTGGTTTGTTATTTAAATTTTATCATATTTATTCTATCTGGCTTTGATAATATTGATCTATTGATATGAATTGTCTCGTCGATCTATGTGGCTTCGATCAAGGGGTCCTAGATAGAGTCCTAGATCGTGTTGTACAATAATGCTGAACTTATCTTTCTTTCAGAAATTCTCAGTAAATTTTAAGCCCGAAGTCAGGGCGTTAGTAGTGTTGTACCTTCTTGCCTCGAAGAGCACGTTAGGTTTCTATTTACGTTATCTATTTGTCCCTTAAAAATGTCTAGGCATGAATCTGCGCTATTGATACGTATTGAATGTTCAATGAACGAAACGCTTTCCTTCCTAGTTTCTGATGCGCATTGATCTGGAATGCCCTTCCGACTTCCGTTTTCTGATTCATCGTTCAGGTCTAACTATTGCTGCATAATCACATGCGAACATACTCGATACGCATCCCATTAAAGGACATTTTTTGTATTTAAATATTATTTTTAAATATTAACAGGTTTAAACAGCAAGTCATCATGATCTGACGATGGTGATTTTTGGGAGGCGATTTGAAGTTTAGGCCGCACTCATGACCTGATGATCCAGCACGGCTATTCTAAATGTAGCCAACAAATGTGCCAATATTGTACAGCGCCATTGAACCGAGCATGTAGTTATAATAAATTGCGTACGCGCAGCCCCGGCCGATCGCACTCGCATCAGACTGCGCGGCGACTGTTGTGCTGATGTGCTCACACTTGACGGAACGTTTAATTATAGTATTCAAGTTTATTATAAGGGGTCAATTGAATTACTCGTCTTGACAATACAGTGAAACTTGACAAAACAACATTCGAAATATAACTATGTGCCCTATTGGTCATTGGTTATTGTAGTTTTTTGTAATTATTCATTTAATGTAGGCTCTCATTAAAATACTTTAGCAACATCCCCCAAAGAATAGAAAAACATAAGGGACGGAATTACCTAAGAACATCTATTGTAAGAGCCTGATCTTGTTTTAGAGGAGCTTTATGATTTATGGCGTTTTTTGTCTGAGTGACATCATTCTTGATACTCCGTTGATCTCACTGACCGTGGTAGAAATCCCTGTCTGTGTGGTCTAAATTGAGGGCTCTTGGCATAATGGGGCAATCTATAGTTATGACGTCATTTTTGTTTTAAAGGATATTTTTCGATGTTGTTCGTTGCATAGCCAAGTTGGTAGCTCGAGTTACTTTCTGGTATAATGAATTTCGTTTCTGCAACTGCGCTTCAGAATTTTTAATTTCTGATGGTAAACTCATAAACAAAAATACAAAACTTTTAATCAAATCTGTCTATCTAGTATCGGTCAACCAGGTACTAAGTATTTAATTAAGTAAGTACGTACTAGTTTCATAATGGTAAAAACAGTAGGTACCTATTTGTATTTTAGGCTAAAAAGTCAACCTATTTTAATTTCTGTTCTCCTGGCGACAATTTCATGATTGTGTTAAACTGTGAAGGCGTAAGAGACAAAAATACACACATCTGGTCATTTACGACTAACTTCATGAAAGGCTGAGTAGTTAAGCTCTGAAGACGTAAGAAACAAACAAATACGCTTCATTAACGACTACGCTTTCGATTTGTCTAACTCTTTAACTTGTATAACTCGCACTTTATAAGTACTTTAGCGCATTATTTACTATTACTTTTACCAATACCACCTACCAAAACAAACATACAGAGTTACTTTCCATTAGCTGCAAACCGCAAACTTGTCGTTTATGCAAATGCCGACAAGTATAATGAATTTTCTTTCAATGTCTTATCGATCACTACATTTTACATGATGCAGACTGAGAAATGATTCAGTTACTTTCAGACAACGATTTAAGTTTCATTAGTTAGTCAATTATTCAACCAAAATAGTATACGTAATATCTATTTCCATGCATATATATATTATTTATATATATTATTTACATAAAAAGTTTTTAACTTACGGCTAGATACTACTTACTGCTATTGCTACGTGTATTTTTTCAACTATTTTTGATGAAACGAATTTGCTATGAAGAATTATGTCAAATCCAGTAACGGTTGCATTGTTTTCAGGATTTTTCGGAAAGTTCTTAAAGCTATGTGTACAATTTTTACTAGGTTTAGATATAATAAAAGTAATTTCTGACAGAAGATTAGTTCTCATTTATAGGCTGACGCAGTGTTATCAAGAGAAATGTTTAATTTTAATAATGTTTATATAAGAAGAACAATCAGTACCCTGGGACCAAGAGCACACGAGTTCGTCAAACACACAGGGCGTTGTGTAAATGGTGTAATTTGCATGCGGTGTGACACGCTCCGTTTATCTGTAAGGCCCATCAGAACTCCGCAATAATACTAATTACACATCTGAATACGCCTAACATATGCATCGCATATTACAATCTCGACTGGCTATATTCTACATACATTTATTTAAATTTATAATTGAAAACGAACTTGAATGTTAAACAGATTTGATTTGACCATGATACTATTAAAATTGGTAAGAATTAATTACATTTTATATATCTACCGAATCTACTTTTTTAAAAAACTTGTGCTGCCATTTTATAAAAGTTCCTGTTCAAAAGACCGTATAAATTTACCGATCATCAAAATTCCTACAAACATATCAAGTGATTTAATAGATGATTAAATTTCATTTATCTCATTCTGTTTTGTACAGGATCCGCCCCCAAACGCCAGCGGAAGTGGTGGACGGGTGCGGCGTGTGCGCGCGCGCAGGCGGTGCGGCGGGCGACGGCGGCATCGCCCTGGGTGCCGAGCGCGCTTTCACCTTCGACTACGCCTTCGAACCGACCGCCGACCAGCAGGATGTCTACGATACCTGCGTCAGGAAGCTCGTGGAGGCGGCCCTCGATGGGTACAACGCTACCGTGCTCGCTTATGGACAGGTTTGTTACCCACACTTATTTTCTCTTATCTTCTATATTCGACTCTTTAACTTACTAGATAATGGCAACCAAACGACAAGACTTTCTTGACGGCGGGCGACGACGGTATCGCGGTGGTTGTCGAGCGCACGATCACCATTGACTACGCCTTCCAGTCACTACGCCGATAACCATAACGTTAAAGTTACCTCACCAACTTTATACGTGATACAAATTACGAAATTCTGAATAGTTATGCTCGCTGATTTAATACGTGGGAGGCGTAAATTGGGTCTTAAATCTTCTTCACATCTTACCAACACGATTCGTACATCGACCTTATTATTTCCGTTGAAATCACACTTAGTTGTAGTTTCATCATAAACATTTTGAGCAACAACGAGTTCTTTCTAATATTTACATAGTATTTTATCATGATCACATTTCAGACTAAGTAATGCCACGTAATACATAACGTACTTAACTATCACACAGTGAGATATTTACGCGCCTACATTTTTATAGGAGTTACTTATTCGCTTGCTAACTGTTGTCAGTGATTTCGTCCCGCAATCCTGTGTAATTCGACTTGAATATTTTTTCGGATAATAACAGGTATCTGATATTTCGTATCCATTAATTGCGAATTGTTGGGTCCTTGTGAACAAGGATCAATCTATATCTACAACATTGTATCTAAATTGGCTAAACTTAGAAACTTTCATGTTTAATCGCTCTTAATCAATCATACCACTATCATATCAGTAAATTGCTTGAATGTTTGACTTATAATTATATTTAATAGCTATGGTGGTCGAAATCGATAACTTTCAAGGCTAAGTTACATCGACAGTTTCTTACTAGACACAACTTACTAGACTTAGTTTCTTACTAGACTAGAAGAAAATATATACGGTCGAATAGAGAAACTTCTTTTTTTGAAGTCGTTTAAAAAGATACCATCGCTCGATACCTTTTATCTTAACTCAGACCACACCAATCCACCCGATGATAAATTTAATTCTGCACTCCTGAATTCTACCGTTCGTAAAACGAGCCGGATTGAAAATGCCACTCGTATGCACTATAGAGTGTGTCCTTCCCAACTGAACGCACTATTGCATCGCGTTCCCCCACGATGTTTGAAAGTCGACCGGCGCCGGTTTAATTAAACGCTCAGCGGTTTCCGTTACCCTCACCTTTTACCTTTGAGACACTCGGCAATTGCTTTTTAAGTTTTCCAACGAGATGAAAGCGAAAGTGAGCAGCGAAACAATGGGAAGGCTCCTTCTCTACTGTTTTAATGATATCTTTGCGATCATTATTGTACAGCTGCGTTCGGAAATGCAAAATTTGCAATCAGTCGTTTCCAAGCGTTTAAATACTGCATTGTTCACAGAGTTCACTGTTACCTTTGAATTTGTATTATTTTGAGACTTAATAGTTGGTCCAATCAAAGACCTTGGTTTTCCATTATACCCGTAGATAGTAATATCCTTGTAATAAAACTCATAATTAACCGGAATATTCTCCTGTTTTATTTTATCAAAAAACACACAACAAAACAACAATATAAAACTTTTCTAACGTAATGGGCAATGTGCTTTACAGCAAGCCTCTGCAATTGACATTTTTTTCTCAATCTTGTAAGTTGTAACATTCAGTTTTTGGTATAAAATAATTAAAAAAAAATAATTGCCATCAAGTCGTCCTCTGGACGATGCACTTGGGCTTCGGAGTGAAATATACGGATAAGTTGTCGGCGTTTTGTCAAATAGGTAGGGCAGGTATTAACGCACGAATTTTCACATTTTTATTAATAGTTTTCAAATTTACATTTTAATTAAAAGGTACAAAAAATTATTATAAAGTGAACCAAAAACATTTGTTGTTTCTTTATATGGATTATAAGTACGAATGCAGACGTCTCATTCGGTCACTTGTGGCGCATGCAGCTGAAATGTCCGCCTGCCGTATTGTCGGCCGGCACGCAACCGGCGTCGGTGTAATAATTAAGCCGACAGCCGAACAATTGCCGCCTCGCCTTGCCGTGGGCTGATGTAACACGGGGTTAGGGAACTCCGCTTAAGTTTGCAGAACTGAAAAAAACAATGGCACTTGCCTCATTTAAAATTCACCTATTTCTTATTGCCGGTCGCCTTTGCACGAACGAACGGGCTGCAGTTGAGGGGATTTAGAACTCGCCATACTGTACCTACGTAGCCTACCTACGTACTGTATACTGGAGCCCTGGGGAAACTACGAGATTTCTTTATAAGACTTCTGATTGATTCAAAGTAGATAGCTTAACTAAGTATTGATGGTATCATGCAATTTAACAAGCATAATAATGAGATGATAAGTCAAAACTAAAGTAGAAAACCATGAACTATATCAAAGCTTTATTAGAAATCTTGACGTTTGAAAGCCTACAAATTGAGCCTACATCTTGAGCTTCATGTGCCTGTAGTTTTCATTTTCGCCTTTAATCATACCGCAACACAGCGATTATTATAAATAAATAAAGTTTACAAAAATAAAAATCTTTACATACTATAAAATGAAAACGCTTTAGCTGTTTTCAACAATAGATTAAGTGATTCAAGAGGAAGGTACAACTTAATAAAGAATATCGTAGTTCAGGGTTAGTACAAAAATAAAAAAAAATTAATAAAGTTATGTAACAAAGGAACCTACGTGCATTTAAAAAACCGGGCCATTATCTTATTCCATCGATGGACGTCCACATATCGATAAGCCGTACATTCTCTTAAAAAAAAAATAAACAGAAGCAGCTAAACTATGCAGTATTTGCAACACCAACTTACCTTTCAATTAAAATCTTAAGTACTTATGCACAAACCTGTGCAAAAACTGGAACGGTCAAATACCCTTGTTTCACGTAGTACTGCAAAGTATGTAAGGCGTAGTAAAGGGCCTGTATCATGTAACGGCTGCTATTCTATTGAAACAGCGTGAAGGCTACAGATAATTGCTTGCATAGATTCAATTATAATTACGTTTGGTTAACTAATGGAAAATATTTGCGGCTTTGCATTGCAGCATGCAGAAATGACAAAGGATAATCTGAACAATAACAACGGCAGAGTTTCTTTCAGTTGTTCTTAGTAGAAACCTGGTGGTAGTGTCAATACAGCTTTGCTTGACTTTAAACATTGCTTCAAACATTTTTGTTATTTCTTATAGCTTACAATTCGACGTTACGATCATTAGCTCATTAAACATTTAAACTGGATCTTCTCTCTTACAAAACATAGAGCTTTTATTATGATAAAAGTTGCTAGTTTGCCTCTGGGTAAACTAGCAAATCTACACACAGCCGCTGACACTAATTTCGTCTTTCAATATTATCCAACTCTTTTTCCTTTTATTAATATGTATTTATTGATTTATTAGAAAGAAGAGACGAATTCGTGACTATTTTATTTATAGAATAAAATAAAATATATACTACGTGTCGTGTTGCGAATCTACTAAAACCCAGGCTACTCAAAATACACGACTTTGCTGTCGTTCTAGCAGTTCTATTGTCCGCAAGTATACTTGAAATTGCGAAGTTTAAACGTCATTACGAACAGAGTAGCCACATGTACCAGTAACTGCTTGTTCCATTATCCGCTCTCCGAACATTGTGTTGACAATTGACCACACGCGCACACGGAAATTTACACGAACTCATGAATAAGCATGAGGTGCAAGGTGCCTATTGAGCGCCGCCATATTAGTGTCTAGTGTGGTACGATCATCCTAATAGGACCCGGTTTCAAGTCTTTATGACATTTCTTGTAGTTAATGTAGTCTCTACAGTCTAATAAGAAAGTTTTTCAAGCATTACATCTTACGATTCAGCGTGCTATTTCATGCAATTTAACACATATGGTGTCATTTGAATTGTCTGAGTTGAGTGAGTAAACATAATTATGCTGTTAAACCACCTTGAAAAAGTATGATGTTTTTCATGTGGAATTCAGTCACAAAGATTAAAGATAAACATTGCAGAAATTCCTTTTTTGCTTGACGGGCCATCTTTTATAGGTGGCGAGCAGACTACTAGGCAACTTGTCATCACATCTGTACCCTAGGGTCGCTAACGACCCAAGTCCGGCTTATTTGCACCCGCCTATTATTTTTATTATTTTCTCTACAAAACGTGTTGGCAGCTGACTCGCTGTCACGTCGTCAATAAGTTAATTTTAGAGAAGAAAAAATAAGCTAAGTTGGTCTTTTATTTTTTCCGGCCGCAGCTCGCCTGCAGTGGTGTTAATAAAAGAAAAGATACAATAGCTTAGCCAGCAGAATGCGGAAACGACTTGATTGTGTAGGTATAAAATAATATTATGATGCTGCAAATAGTGCTGCTATAATAGGTTTTAGTAAAATTCTGAGTACGTAAGTAATAAGTATAAGTATATTCAATATTGATAAATTCTGAGAAATTCTGTCTTGTGATTGTTCGAAAAAAGTAGCCTATGTCCTTTCTTAGGCTCTGGACTATGTCTGTAGCAAATTTCATTTAAATCGCTTTAATAGTTTAGGCGTGATTGAGTGACAAACAGACAGTTACTTTCGTATTTTTATATTAGTATAGTTGTTTACTACAGTATAAACTTACTAGGTAGATAGAATGAATTGTTGCATGCAACTGTTACGTTAGTCTATTGTCTCATTTAGCTACGCACCTCGCGGGTAGAAGTCGTAAAAAATAAATAAAATGCATAGTCAACAAAGCTCCCTCTAAAACGCTCGCACTTGTCAGTGACATCATGACCGACAAACACCTGTCGCGTTTACGTTTTTGCCAAAAATCTAACGATACTTTTCTGTCTGTACCAACGAAACTATTATAATACTAACCCGATACGTTATACATCCAGTAAGTTAACAAACTAACCTGAAGCGCTTCCAGTCAATGCTTACTGGAATAAAGATCAGCCAAGTTGTACCTTAGAATGCGGAATACCCACAAACGCCATATATGTCTGTTTGTCACGATGGCAGCACGTTTTCCTTGCTTTGTTCCACATTCTATTCAGATGGGAAATAATGTTGTTTACAATTTTAATTATTCGAACGTTTTGCTCGTTAACATTAACAAAGTGATTTACACGTGAATCGGAGATTCGAAACAATATAGCAATACTTAGCAGAGGACAATATTTTAACCGACTGTAAAAACTGGTCGAATTGCACGGTTGTTTGTGCGCGATAATCTTAAAGTTTACTGATTCGTTGTTTTTAATCATCAATCACTCAATCAATTATCAGAAAATAATTTAGAATATAATTGGAGTTGGGTTATTCTTGAAAATAGTTCATATATTACAGTTTTCTTCATACAACGATCCTAGCGGAAAAGTTGTAAACCAAAAGTCGTATTGGCTCGTAATGTTCGACTTTAATTTGATTTATATTAAGTGCAATTTGCTTTGACGTTAATTTATTACTACATTCGATTACGGCACTACTATGTACTATTCTGTACTATAAATATAGAGTCGAGAACAGCAAAGATAGTCTATGCAAACTGTTATGAACAGTAATTTTCTCAACATTAACTCTTCTAGATTCGACACAATGCTGCTTAGAAAACGATTCTGGCTATGACTCTAATAAATTGCAATTCGCTTTCTTAGCGTGCATCGTTTGCGCGATCTTTAACTATATCATAACTTACAATCAAGTGAAATCGCTAACTTGGTCATCAAATAAAAAAATGTTCCGCCTACCCGCAATCGAGGATTATAACGGTCGAGTAATAACATAGAAGAACGCCTCCTATATGATTATAATCCAAATAAAGCTGCCTTTGGCCGTTATAATCCAAATAAAGTTCGCTAACAGTATACCGTATCACATATAGGTACTGGTTTCCCACCTGACCCATTTGGCACATAAGCGATGTTCAACCTACAATAGCACTCTGGTTTTGTGAAAGAACTTGCCATTTCTCTTTAATGCTTGTAACTTTGATAATAGTATAGTGATTATCGGATAGAAGCTGGCATTATTTTGTTGTTGTTTAATAATTAATTTAATCTTTATCGTACACGGTGCCCCAGACTAGATAAAATTCATCTGTATACCTTTCACCAGAAGATGTTGATTCTACAATGTACAAGAATTTGCATACGCGATGGCAGAGGATATTTTGTTGGGTCTGGATGATTCAGATTTCTAAATTTATCCACAACATGGCGAGATATTAATTTTTCTAGCCAGGCACATTTTGACTGACATTTCACATAAATTTAGTCTTTTGCCGAAAACAAGTACTAGCTCCATTTTTTAAACGAATTCCCCTACTGCATACACGCACATGCTCTACGCCTCTACCTGCTGTTAAATGGCACAACTGTTGTATATAACAGGACCGCCATACTAGGCACATTCGTCAGGAATGTGCTCTGTGCGCTGTCCTGCGTCTCATACGCTTCAAATGTTACCAGTATCCAAACTTACCGGACATTTAAATTAGCATGATAATTTCCAGTTAATTGGTTAGTTAAATGTTTAACTTTCCAGCGCTTTTTTTTTAAATTAGAATTTTTTGGAACGAGAAAATGTTTACAACGCAAAGTTTTTGCTTTGTAGTTTATTTGTTTTTTGTTTATTTTTAATTTAGCAATATTTGTTTGGCTTCTGAGATATGTATTTACTATGACTCTAAACGGTCTGGATACCAAAAATATCTCCCCTGACCCATTTGGCGCGGTGCAGCAAAGGTTTTAACCTCGAGTGTAAGGGTCTCGTAAGAATACTCGTCATTTCACAATGCACACGTGCCGTTGAGAGCTTTTGTCTCTTTCTGAACAGCTAATAACCCTTATTGCTATGTCATGGGAATAGCACTTCCGTAATTCATGCGCAGCATATGCCAAAAATTATTATAATTTTTCGAATACAATATTATTAGAAACATCATCAGTAGGGGTCAAAAGGCATAAGCAGAGAAAGAACATTAATCGTAACATCAACACGTTTTTATTACAAAAATTCCTTAAATCAAATCAAAATGAAACAATCTTACGGTAATCATAATTTACTTATAACGAGCATTTACATTTTATTGCAGTTTAACTTTTAACAAAATTAACTGGCAGCATAACTGCACACAAAGAGAACACACAAAATAATAATCACTTCACCGTTAGGGCTTCGTTTATATAACCGCCCGTAACCGCTAATTTTTGCTACAGTCTACCACAACAACACAAACCCGGCACCTCTATAGTCTATGGTTCGCAATGCTGCCAACAATATATTATAAATTTTCGAACGTTCTGCGTTTTAAATGTCTATCCAAAAAGATAGAAATAGTGGTCGGTTCAACTGACACAGTGTCAGTATATAAAAATAAGCAGCTAAGTGCGAGTCGGACTTGCCCATGAAGGGTTCCGTAGTCCGGAAGTTAGTTCAGTTAGTTTTCTATTTTTGTGTGAAAATCTTGATGCGGTTCACAGAATACATCAACTTACCAAGTTTCAACAGTATAGTTCTTATAGTTTCTAAAAAAAGTGGCTGTGACATACGGACGGACAGACAGACAGACATTACGAATCTACAAGGGTTCCGTTTTTTACCATTTGGCTACGGAACCCTTATAGATTCGTCTCTATAGATATTAAAAATAATCATGTTTACGATTAGCATATAAAAATAATAGTAAAATTTCTAACTTTGGAATTATGGAGAAGAACAATTTTCTTATCGAATTACAATTTGAAGTTAGATTATAAATTTGTTCATAAGGTTTGCGATCAAGCTGTAAACTTCAGTATAGGAAAATTTAAAAGAGCATTATTTCAGTTCCAAAGTCTAAGACATCAGAAACAACGTTCCTTAACGATTATGCTGTAGACTAAAATATAGCAAAATTATCCTCTTTTCTTTTATCTCAGTCCGTAATACTAAGCAATCAAGAACAACGTTCCTCGTACCTACGTAGTGATTATAAAGTTATTACGATAATAGTCCCAGATCAAAGGCACTCATATTTGAGTGGGTTGATCCTAATGTGCAAAGTTGTACTCCACGGCGCCAACGCGTCGACGTTACCATATAGAATAGAAGTAATTGACATTCGTGATGTAACTATATGCTAACAGTCTAAGACCCCACTGCTAGATTCTACAGGTATTTGTTTTAATTTTGATAAAAGTAAAACTATTTTTAGATGAATGTTGAAGGAGTATGCAACGGATTAACGTTATGTTGTCTATCATAAATTAGCAGCAATTAGCTGTAATATTCTTTTTGTATAATTAATTGTAATTACTTATGTTTTTTATCAATTTATGTTATTTTTAAAATAAAAAATGTAAAATGAAAAAATATTGTTGCCTGGTTAAACCAAACAACCCTAAACTTGCGATTAACTGAAAGCTGGAAACCAATTCACATAATTTCCTTTCAAACTACGTAAAATTGATTGAGAAATATGATTGCAATTAAAATCAGCAAACTAATCATACAAAAAATCGTTACATGTAAATGCGGCAACCTATTAACCCAATAACCACCAAGTAATCCGTTGCATAATCCTTCAACCATCATTTAAAAAAGTTAAAAAAAAAACAAGGAAAAACGCAAAAGCTAGCTGCGGCATCTAAGATCTTAGACTATAACTGACATTCGTGATGTAACAATATGCTAAGGTGATGCCTGGTGCCCACGTGTCGCGTTTATATTCAAGCGGCGTTCGAAATAGATTATCCCTTGTATAATCTGCTAATCTACATCAATTTTAATTAATTACCGCTTTTGTTCATATGATTAAACATATTCATGGCAGGAGTGATGGATATGGAAAGGAAGGAAACAAGTGACAATATATTGTAATGTGGTTATGGTCATGCAAATGACTTTGATCACAATCTTGTGAACCAAAGTGTTTATGGTAATATTGATAACTTTTTATTTGTTTATGCATTTGTGGCACAGGTGTTGAGAATGGAAGGATAAAAGGTTTATTAAAATCTCCATAACTCTGATAGCATTCGCCGTGATTTCATTTTTAGGCTGTTATAAGTCTTCATCATCTTATCCTTAGAATTTTCCATTGATAAAACTAGACAATATCTAAGTATAGTTACAATCGATATTCTTTATCAAAGAAAACCAACCATAGCCCTGTTTTGATATGTGTTATTATGTTTTTAGCAGATCCTGCGTTAAAAAAGCTCATCTTTTTCCTTATCATTTCGCAATTCGATGTACCTATTAAATTTAATTTCGGAGATGAAAGTTTCCTAACATAAAATATAGTCATGTAGTAGTAGTTAGCAAGGTTGTCAATACTTGAAGAAAAGATAACTTGCTACTAATTAAAGTGTCCGAATTCCATACCGCCTACTGCCCTTATAATTGTTTTACAAAAACGTCTCGATGACGAGCGTCGATCATGATTTGCATGTTGTGTCGCAATACGCATACAGTTTACCCTGTCTAGCGAATTACTTCCGTAACTTGACTGTTGTAAAGCTTATTTTCGCTTACACGATCAAGTGTAAAGTTATTTACTGGACCACCCACTTGATGCGCTAAGTATGTCCTTACTCTAGCTTTGATTAGTAATCGTAGACAATTCGTTGTAACTCTATGAGTTCTTTGCCCAGCAGAAGTCCATAATTGATTAGTGTTAACATACAAATCTAAATGAGGATTTGGGTGGTTTGATGTTACGTTACAATAAAAAAAATGAGGTAACTTGTATTAATCACGAGCGACAACAGGACCGCATAAGGCTAGAGTTAAATGGCGCACGTTTTCAGCAACTTTGAATGTAAGCTGCAAATCACTAGACATGATAGAAAAGCTTCTGATTGCCGAGCGACGAAGAGACCGAGAGATTTGATAGATTAGGTGAATGGAAAAATAAATGGCCTCGAAACGTACAATCTTATTTTAAGAGATAATAATTATTGGTAGAGGTATTCAATAACGTGCAAGATACCCACTCGTATGTATATCTGTCCACCTGGAATAAATCTTAAAAATCTCTATTAAGCTTTAAATAACTGAACTTGACAGATGAAATGACCGCAAACCTTTTAAATGGAACAACTAGCACAAGACATTTAATTAATTTCCTATAAAAAAATGCTATTGGAGATTCTTTCTCCAAGTGTAATTAAAACCTCTACACAGAAGCTACGGATCGGATATAATCGAAAGAGTTTAACGAGCCTGCATAACAAGTACTCTAATAAGAATTGCCGACGTTTTATTTCTTTACACGTGAGTCATTTGGACTAAACAGCAGTTTTTTGGTGTCAGCCATAATTGGTAAGGACCATGTCGCTTGAGGGTCAATGTTACTTGTTGCATACCATGACGAATTTGGATCTAATTAGCGATAATTCATGGATTTTACACCTTACACTGACGCTTAAACAAACTATTCGAATTTTTGTAGACTTGAGACTTTTGAGACTTGTAAATCGGGATCGGAATCGAAATCTCTAACGGCTCCAACGATTTTCATGAAATTTTGTCTACAGAGGGATTCGAGGACGATTAATCGTTCTAGCTAGGTTTTATTTTACCGGTCAACCAGTTACTTTTTTATAAATAGGTTTAAAAATAAGCTTAGTATTATCAGTTATGGTAGAAATAATAGATATCCGTTGAAACTCGGCCTTACTTTTGAAGGAAATATAGAACAATTGTGTAGGCGAAGCAAACCTAAACGTAGATTCTGTTGAAATGAAAACAATAGACAATGTCTTATCGATATCTATCGGCGGATTTCCGGTGCTTGAACACAGGCCCTTTATCGGCTTCTTATACTTATGCGGGTTTGCGAATAGATGTAGAACAACGTATTTTTATTTTTTTATAATAATAACCATATTGTTTTAAACATGACTCATATTAATTAATTATCAATTATTCCCTTTAAGTACACAGAAAGTCTGGGCTAGGAGGGGGCACATTTGACAAAGGGTCGCGATGGAACTCAGGACATATAAGCCTTGTGACTCCGGCTTCTGAGCAGTGAAGTTATTGAGGCTTTATTATTGTAGTAAGTTCAGTTTAAACATCCGTCTCTAACATAAAAGTTTGTATTGTGGAAAATACACATATATATATACCTACTATTTTGCTAAGCATGGTTTTATACACTACGCCGTCAAAGTTCAGTTTGAACATCGTATCGTGCTATTTTTAGTTTCATTTATAAGTATTTCTTATTTATTAGTAATTTCTTATTTATTAGTAGTCTGCAGTGCTACTTATGTGGTCTGTACGTACGACAGGATTATAATTAAAAATGTCCTTTGCATGTTTTGGTGCAGAAAGGTCTTTGCGTAGGTGTATTGCAATGGGAAATGTCACCGCTCACGCAAAAAATGTAAAATACATTCCAATATTTTATTTGGTGTATATATTTCATAGTGTTTATAGTAGTCTGTAGTTATAATTTAAATGCTAATTTAAATTTGTCTACTTCTATTATCCTACAACCTTTGTCAGCTCTCTGGTGTTTTCGCGACAAGTTTTATTTGTATTTGTATTTGTATTTTGTATTTATTTATTTCTTCGTTTTGGGCTAAATTTAGCGCTTACGAATGTCAGTACATAATATAAATCGTAATAAAAAATTACATTTAAAAATAATATATGTCAAATTAGGTTAAGTACTAAGATTAAATAATAAAAATTACCAATAACTACACAATGTAAATTACACACAATACAATGTCAATAATCAAATAATAACTATTACATGTATATTTTAACAACACATTATTTAACTATTTATGTCTGTATCAATGGCACGTGCAGTTCTATACCGTCCATGCATTTCTATCTTCCAAATATTCATTTACCTTATAATAGCTTTTCTTTATTAATATTTCTTTAATTTTTACTTTAAATTGTTTATCAGGGAGATCTATTATATTTTGTGGGATCTTGTTGTAGAAATTTATGGTATTACCAATAAATGATTTCATAGTTTTTTTTAGCCTATGTTTCTGAAGGACAAGTTTACCTTTACTTCGTAGATTTAAATTGTGAACATCAGAGTTTTTTTTATAATTGTGAATATTTTTTCTAATATACATAATATTTTCGAAAATGTATAGTGATGGCATAGTAAGAATGGAGATTTTTTTGAAAAATTCTCTAAGAGAATCGCGAGGCTTCATGTTATATATAGCGCGAATAGCCCTTTTCTGTAGTATAAATATTGTTTCCCAATCGGCAGCAGCACCCCACAATAAGATGCCATAAGACATCAGGCTTTGAAAATAAGCAAAGTATACAATTCTAGCAGTTTCTATATCTGTAAGTTTTCTTATTCTGCGAATTGCAAATACCGCGGAACTTAACTTATTTGATAGAAGATTGATGTGTTGTCTCCATTGCAACTTGTCATCAATTGTCATTCCCAGAAAAGAAACATTATCTATAATGTCTAGTTTCTCGCCATTGAGAAATATTTCTATTTTTTTGTTACCACGAAAGTTTTTAGGAGTAAAATATAAGCATTTAGTTTTCTTACTATTTAGGGCTAAATTGTTAACTGAAAACCAGTGAGAAAGTAGGGAAAGCGCTTTATTAAGCTCTTTTACATTACATATCTTTCTATTGACATTAAATGTAATTGATGTGTCATCTGCGAATAGTACTGTGTCTGCTAGTTCTTTAATCATATATGGTAGGTCATTAATGTATACCAAAAATAGGAATGGACCGAGTATAGATCCTTGTGGTACGCCTAATTTTACTTTTGTGCCATTAGATATACTTTTATTAACACATACTTTCATTTGTCTGTTAGATAAATAAGATGAAATAAGATCTAAGGATGTACCAGCAACTCCGTAGTATCTCATTTTACGGATTAGTATTTGATGATCTACGCAGTCAAACGCCTTGGAACAGAAAATTCCAATTGCATTTTGTGATCCTTCCCAGGCTTCAAGAATGTTTTGAATTAAGTTAGCTCACGTGAGTAGTGGACCTTCCTTTTGTAAACCAAATTGTTGCTTATATAGGAGTCCATTGATGGTAAAATGATTACTTAATTGAATTAGCAAGTTTTTCTCAAATAATTTACTCAACACTGGTAATACTGATATAGGCCTATAGTTCAAGGGATCATTATTACAGCTGGATTTATAAATAGGTACTACTTTACTAAGTTTTAATAAATCTGGAAAAACTCCTTCGTCGATACTTGTATTGAATATGAAGCACAGAGGGGCGATCAAACCTATAATTGGTGCAACCGCCTTAACTGACATTCCCCATAAGTCTTCGGTTTTCATATTAAGTAGTTTAAACGATTTTAATATTTCTTTATGGGTAATGTGTTTAAATTAAAGAACAAGTTTTAAATTGTTCTTTAGAAGAATTTCTGATTTTTCGGGTGAGCATAGTAAATTTTGTGTTGTTTGTAAAGCAGTATTAACAAAAGTTGATTCAAAAGTATCAGCTACACATGCAGCACTTGATGTTAGGTGTCCATTCACATTTAATGATATTAGATCATTACCTTTTTTAATAACTTTACCTGTCTCATTATTTATAATGTCCCAGGTTGTTTTGATTTTATTGTTAGATTTTTTGTGTTTAGTTTTAGGTTTTTCTTCAAAATAGTAACATAACGTAGGTTTCTTTGCTTTCTTTCATTATCATAAATTTCGGAAAATAACACTTGCTTTTATTCTCTTATTATAACCTTGTTAAAAAATATACACCTTGCGTGTTACAAGTACAACAATTAATAAAAGATAAATAAATAGTATAATAAAACTTAAATAAAATATCATCCTTGTCCTAATACAGAAACTTAGAGCATTGGACAAAGTCCATATTCACTAACACCTGGTTTAATCTGTCATTATTACATTTAACTAATTAACCACTAGTGAATATGAAATAAGAACCTTATTACAAATTGTTTAGGTCTAAATTAGAGTGCAAGGTGCATTTTTTTGCATTACTTATTTCTAGAAGGTGTAGAGCGGGTAGCCGTACATGGGCGGGCGGCGCGCGTTCCTTGATGTGTGGTATACCGCGACGTTTCCTACATACTAAACGGTACGGTTGATTACCGTCCAGTTTGCTCATTAGCGCATTGTGACTCATTTAATTAACCTTTACAATGTTTGGTACTTGTTAACTATTATTGAATGACTTTTACAGAAGATGGGCTTGTCAGTTCGGACCGTAATGATCTTTTATGTACCCGCAAGTAAGATTGTTGAGATATATGGATCAATAACATATGGTTGTTCAATAAAATATGGGTCAATTCCCCAATGCCGATGCGGGCTAAGGTATTGGTATATTTTATAGTTATCAAGCTCCGAAAGTGAACTTCCTTCGCGTGGGGAAACGCTCGTGCTACGACATTGTTTATTAAACAATTTATACAAACTTTCCTCTTGAATCACTCTATCTGAAGATGTAAACCGCAATAAAATCCGTTGCGTAGGTTATAATGCGTACATACGGCGGCAAACGACGTTGTTTTACGTAAAGGGATACTGTGTTAAGAATTAGCTAACATAAAAATCAGCGTTACAAAAGCTACATTACATGACACTCAAGTTGTTAGTGTGAGGAAATAAGTGTAATAAAGAGTAGTCTATAACATATGACGTCACATGTCACGTCAACCTCTTTTGGAAATAGAAATAGAGTTACAGGTAGTGTAATAGGTGCTAACAAGTATCTAACAACACACAAGGCCGCGATCGCTATGTCATAGTCGCGTACGTGTTTGTGTGTTTACACGCCGCTCAGCCTTGTTTGTACGGTGGTTAGATAATATTACGTTACAGGTTATTATCATAACATCTATATCTTACTGTACATAGCTATAAGAAGTACTTAAGTGATCTAACACTACAAGTCCATGAGGACAGATTATGAATCTTATAGACTAGTCAACTCAATGAAAAACTTGTAGTAAAGCTCCTCAGGGTATGAACAGATAGCTCATTCGATTCAGAAAGACCTATAGAGTACTTTCGATATTCTTTTTTTTGGACTATAATGCGCATAAAAACGCATACCTACATAAAGAAGGCTTCACCGCTATGTGTGGCTAGTGTAAGATTTTACCGCGTCGATATCGAGAGCGGTAAACGCAAATTTTATATGACACTGACACTCACCCATTTGAGTTTTCTCTCGATACTGCCAGGGGCAAGGGGCAGGGCTTCAGTTCCATATAAAATTTGCCTTTACGCGAATGTGAAGTTTTCGATTTGTTTTGATGAAAGCTCACACTAGGCACTCAGGTCATTCCTATGCATCGACTAGATTATTAACAATTACTTTACATTAGTTGTGAAACTACTGTAAAGTACTGTCTTTATTTTTTCAGTAAGCTGCATTGTTTCCTTTTTGAAGAAAATCGACATTTTGACAGAAAAGAAGGGTATTCTTTTCATGCTATTTCAAGTATATTCGGCCTTTCATAATACCATTTCGCGTTATTTCCGTCGGTGACAGGTACACCGTGAATCGACATTTATATTTTGAGCGTGTGCTTTCACACCAGTAGTAGGTAACTTCCTGACAACAAAAAGTGTCTATTATACAACACTAACCTCTCTAATTTCCTGTCTATTTATTGCTTAGGTCCTTTTGATTTCAATTTATGTCTTTACAAATATATCCAATTGAAATTTCGGTTACGAAATAAATGCCTTTCAATAGGTTTATAGTAATTATGTAAACGGTGGTAGACGAAATTATTATTCAAACGATTGTGTCTGCGTATATGTAATTTAATCAATTTCGATATACTGCCTAGCTAAAGCTCGGAACAAAAACAGTCTCTTTTGGGTAATTATTGCCCCCTTTATGACTATCTGTGTTTACTATTCTTTTTTGGAATTTCCATAAACCCACAAAAATATACCGAGAAACCCAAACCGAGAAGCATTAAAGCGATCACCTATTATGAACTAGGTTTTTCCGTTATGAGGGAGGAAATAACGTAGGCCTAAAATATTTAAACTTTAACCAATGATTTATAGAAGCAAGCGTTTGGCGCTTGGCATAATGCCATATTTTATTGTGCCAAACGAGGCTACCATTTTGCATCACCCGCCCTATTACTATTTTTATTCCATGTGGTTGAAATGCCTTTTTTGTTTACAGCAAGGTTTAAGAACCTTTACTAGTTCATAGTTTGATTGACATCTACTATAATTTAACATAATGCGTCTCAAATTACGCGGTTGTGTCGGGATTTGTGCATGGTGTTTAGTGGTCTGATCATCTAATATAACACTCTTGCTACAAACTTGCTCTACATGCGTTCACCGATTTGAGGCTAAGTATAAGTGTTCAATATAAGCAGGCGTTACTTTGAAGCTCATTATGAACATTATATTATTAATTGGATTATTACTAATATCTGCATAAACCAACAAATCCAAGTAGCACTTATCTCGCTACGGGGAGGCGAGGAGGTTATGTCGGACTCTAATCGACAAAAACCCCACGGTGTTCCTCGTCACGTGAAAATTGGACCACAGGAACGAAAAGCCGAGATGGCAAAAAAAAAACATAAGCTAGCTAGTGCTCTTGAAATGTCCAATAGGATACATATTTATATAATGCGCAGTGGCACCCAGTTCTTATTAATACGTTTTGATCTTCGATTCAGATTATATCGTCAGTTACTCAATAAATTATAACTGAGATCGCAATCTAGCATTATCTATAAACCTCTGCATGCCAACACTCTTTATGGCATCAATTTGCCATAAGGTTAACACCTACATTTATCTGATAATGGCGTTGCACTATGCGGAAGTGTTTACATTATAGTAGGCAAAACAATTAAATGCGTCTTGTGTGTCCATTGCTTATTAAGTGTTACCCACTTTGGACTTAAAATAAAGATAGATGCATATTGCTAACTGTGTGAAGTAAGAGAACGTTAGTTTTTATTTGGTTTTTATAGAGGTTTCCCAAGCCAAAAAAGGTTTTTGAGAACTTCAAAGTGAAATTTTTTAATCAGTTTTTTATTTTAAAAGTGTATTTAATATTTGTTCTACTACTACAACAAAACTGCATAAGTTAATTATGTCTTTTAAAGAGCTTGTCCGTGGTCAAATCATTAAAATCATATTCACCACAATTAGTTTAACAATATACGACAACAATTTTTATAATGTTCAAAAGTATTAAATTGAAATTAATTTTTAGTAAGCTGTATAATTAGTTTCACGTGACAATATTTTTGCGAATAGTAAATCCAGTACAAAACATGCCCGTCAACAGCTATGTGTAAATAAACATCCTTTTGACCATTGCAGCAGTTGCAACCGTTAAAATTAGGTTTGCGCGCAGTCAGTCTGCCTCGTTCACAAAGTGCGTAATATGTCATCAGTTACGCCTGGTAATTAGGTTTCGTTTTATTTTGCGGCGTATTTGCGCGCAGTCAGTCTGCCTCGTTCACAAAGTGCGTAATATGTCTATACGAGTATAATAATGGTTGCGTGTTAATTAAACATCCGTTTAAGACCATACCATCAGTTACGCCCGGTAATTAGGTTTCGTTTTATTTTGCGGCGTTTTTTGCGCGCAGTCAGTTTGCCTCGTCCACAAAGTGCGTAATATGTCTATACGAGTATAATAATGGTTGCGTGTTAATTAAACATCTGTTTAAGACCATACCATCAGTTACGCCCGGTAATTAGGTTTCGTTTTATTTTGCGGCATTTTTTGCGCGCAGTCTGCCTCGTCCACAAAGTGCGTTATATATCTATACGAGTATAATAATGGTTGCGTGTTAATTAAACATCCGTTTAAGACCATACCATCAGTTACGCCCGGTAATTAGGTTTCGTTTTATTTTGCGGCGTTTTTTGCGCGCAGTCAGTCTGCCTTGTCCACAAATTGCGTAATATGTCTATACGAGTAAAATAATGGTTGCGTGTTAATTAAACATCCGTTTAAGACCATACCATCAGTTACGCCCGGTAATGCGGTTACGGTTTATTTTGTGGGTGATATTTTTTGCATGATGCGTAATCCTCCGTCACTGCGTATTTTTCAATGTCTACATGTTAATAACAATTAAACATTCATTTAATATCATAAGAGATTGCGGCAGCCATGACAGTAGTTTGAATACAGTTTATTTTTAATCTTCTTTTATGTTTAGTTGAAATATGGCCCGACTTACGTTGCACTTCAAAAGTTCAAAAGCTCAATGTTTTGTCGATATTAAACACAAACATAGATTACAAAGCGATAAAAATGCTTTATTTACAAACCATCGTTCTTTAATGGAAACGATCTATTAAACTGCTAGAAGACTGACTTAAGTTCAAGTCGATTTAGATTTTTAAAGATGCTGTAGAAACTCTATATGTTTACTTGTCAGTACAAAAAGTTTGCAAAACTACCTCTGTGCTACATAAGTTTCGCCAAAATGAGTCCATTCTAAAGTGATAATATAAAAAATCAAGCCAAAAATTCTTCGTTAGTTAATACACATATTCATCGAAGTAAAAGTGCTTGTTTTCATTCAACTGAACAAAGCGTCGCGTGGATTTTTCCGACTATATTTTTATACCTATACCTTAAGAATCAAAATGATTACTTACTCATTATTTATCATGTTTATTACTTCTACGAAAATAATAAACTTAAATGACTTGATTTTATATTGATATTGATGATTTTATGTTATAAACAATGTAGGTACCTTCAATAATCATCTCAAAGCCTTAAGGTTTTCTGTTAGAAGTAATGTACTTAACAATTACTTGCCATGATTCATAGGAAGCTAAATTCCATACCAAACAAGTGATATTGTGATAAAGATAATATTGTAACAGCCACGCGCGTAGAGGCGCCTAGAATAACCAAACATAGATTTTCCGTATGCACAAACGTACAAACGATTTCCCACCTTATTTTCCAACACACAAAATCTATATTCGTCTACTAGTTCCTTGTTTGCTAATATAATGGGCCTTTTGTACGTTATCATACCGTCATCGAAGTAATCCCGTCACGTCAGATAAAGTGATAGTCTATGATAACAATGGGCGAAGTGACCAAAATATGTTTAGCTACTGGAATATTTGCATAACATTTATTCGAAGGCATTGTCAACTAATATTACGCATAAAACTGAATTGATTTGTTCGAATCACACAGATAATGCCCTTAGAGAGTCGTCCCCATATGCCTAATCAACTAGCATCTCAGGCTTTTCTTTGGGAGAGCTATTACACTCGCCCAAACCTATCGATGACGTTACTGCGGTCACATTAAAGATCATACAGCAAACATGCACTAAATAAAACCTGTGAAAACGTTGTTTCCGTTAACCCTGGCTTATGGAGCTTCAGTTCTATGAGAACTTCAGCCCTAAGAAAATATCAGTAGCAAAAGTGTTAATTTTAACGTGTTTGTATTAATTTATAGTGAGACGAACAAGCCGTCAAGATGTTAAGTGTAGATATTTATCGCCTATAATAGAGTAACACTGAGCTTTCCAATCTTACTTATCATTTACCGCAAACCTCAGGCATTACGTGCTAAGCCTGTAGTGTATATGTGATATGATTTTAGTCAAAATAGCAATGACATTTTGCGGCAGAAATAAGCATGCCTGAAATCGACTTCTACCTAATCCCTTGTACTGATTCTTATAGTATCGAAAAATGGTGATTGCAAATATATCTTTCACGTTTTTCATTCCATAACCTGTATAGGTGCTCCCGATAAATCATACGCCCTATCTGGCACTATCTTATCTTTGTATAACTTTAATCTTTCCATTTCACGGCCGCTGCATTGATCTTTAAATATATATCTTTAGAACTTATCGTTAATTTAATCTATTATCGATTTGTTATTACGGGCTTGTGATATTGAAAGAAAGTTTTATTATGCACATATATCTTATCGTTTGTTAATATCAAAATACTGTGCCGCACGAGAAGAGCCGTTTCACACTTACTTTTCTCATATTACCTATTTAGAATTCTAGCTTTTAGGCCTGACTTTTGGTCATTCTATGCTTAAAGTCTTTTAGTTTTAATTTTACAAAACCTCATCTTGTCTCTTTTGTCTAATATTACATTTTGTGACAGTCCACGAGTCAAAAGTGCTGAAATGCCGACTCTTCTGGACTCCCCACAGGGCTTCGTCGATTTTCTGCGAAATAAATAGATCCAGCGATTTAACAAGTTCGATTGAGCCACTGTATGCTGACGGCTTAAGGCTAGTATTTGATCACTCTAGGATCACACTTGTCTAAAATATACGCGAAAACGGCATCCGGCTGCCGCTTCACTTGACGAGTTGACAGTCATTAAAAGAAAGAGTTGAAAGTCATTACATAGGCTCAAAATGTAGAAGTCCAATGGCAAAAAATAATGATATGACACTCACCGAACACTAAAGCTGGCTAAATGCCAGTGTGAAGGGTCTCTAACGCGGAATTAACAGTTTGTCAAACTAATTTAAGCGAGATTTGATCAGAACTGTTAGATAATAAAGTGTGGCAATTTATTAATTAACTACTACGAGTAATAAACCCGACAGACTTGTACGGTCAGAACGTTTAATACATTCAATTTAAAAATCTTATGTAAACAGAAATGAGTTAAAAAAGAAAAAGAAATATTAGTCGTAGCATCTTGTCGTTACGGTTCCGGATTTCTAAGGTGACCAACTCAAATATATGAAAAAAAAAATCTTTGTCGGTCCAGTCTTTCACCAGATGTGATAATATTATGTATGACATGACACAATTACTGAAAAGACAATATACGTAATATTCAATTGATTTTTCATTCCTTTATTTAACTTACGTGACATTTCTTCTATAATAAAAACCTGTCCACCTGCATACGTTTGTTCTTACTGAAAATCATCATCATCGTCACAAATTCGAACCCTGGACCTCATTGATATATGGTAGCCGCACATCCTTACCACTGGATCAAAGTTTTAATTACCTAAATTACCCGGCCAATTTTGTTTATAGATTTCCAAAACGGACTTCTCAACAAAGAATGTGATATCACTAGCAGTGGAATGACGTACTTTCTCAATTGTTTTCGCTATCAGATCGTATGTAGATTACTCTACGGACCTATTGTTCTAACCCTTGTTTAAAATGTCATTGTCCAATCTAAAAATCTGAAAGTACGTAGTTGAAACAACAATGTACTTCGTCTCACACAGTGATTATATTGATGTTAGCGAGAATTATGTGATTCTCATAATACTTGATTTTCATATAATAGATTATGAAACAGTTGCATAATAGGTATTCTTAAATCTGGAATGTAAGTAGGTAGTAGGTACCACAGACACATGGTAGTATAGGTACCGAGAATAAAAAGTTTATATCATATCATTTTGTATTTTATCTAATGTATCATATCATTTTATAATTCGTGTAATAAGAATTAAACTTTTGAAGATAACAAATCTATTACCATTATACTAGCAATTTTATTGTATAAATTGATTATGAATTCAGTGTAATTCCAGTGGCACGTGGATTGTAAAAAGCCTCATCCAATAGCCTCACGGGGCCGGATGTAGATAAAGTTACATCTGTTGTCGGCGATTGCGATCATTAAAATCTCATTCGTAAATAAGCAATTGGCGCTAAGTCTTTCGAATTTTCTAAGAAATTCAAATTACAAAATTATTTTATTTTCTTGCAATCGTTGTAAAAAATTGAGTATAACTCGCGGGCCTGAAACCCATTATTCTCAGTTTCTATTTAGCGCCCTAAAACCTCGTATATAAAGAAGGGTCTTTTGAGCCCCTTGTATCTCTATCTACTATGATAGAAGGCTTGGTATTCCACCTATATAAAAAAAAATAGTAATAATTTAGGCATCCCATTCCCAGCATTGCGCAACGGAGTTACTGCGTATGGCATGTCAATACTCACCGGTAGATTGACATGCCGGTCACGCGTCAAGGTACACAGGCGAGACGGACAGACGCCGCCGCGCGCCATTGTCCATCTGCCATGTGGTAACACTAGCTTCAAATGTCAACTATATTTTTACCCGACTGCGTCAGAAGAAGTTAAATGTTTTTAGAATTTGTCTGACATTCATCAATTACTTGTCTCTCATTATTTACTTACAATATTTTTATTTAACATTTTTGACATTGCATATATATAAAAAAACACACCATTATTTTTATTAATTCGCTCCTCCGGCTGCGGAGCTTTTAGTGTTCAAGCAACCGTAAGTCAGGGTTAAAGAGTGAGGTCTTTCTTTGATTCAACAATAAGTGAATGCTTTTTATGTTGTTGGCTTTTTATCAATATCATTAATAAATTTGATCATTTTAAAAGCCTTAATTCACTCCACGGTAATAGGTTTTGACTTACACACATTATAGAGATCATGGGTTCAAGCAAAGCACAGTAAAAATTACCTGAAGATGCAAGAAGAGATTATGAAGTAAATTGTACGCTTGAGTTTGTGTTTCATCTGATTTGCGTTGTCGCCTAGTTTTTTACAGAGAATTTTACACATAACGATAATTGTTTATAGTTTCTTATGTTATTGTAAATTAGGCTTGAATTCAAATACATCATTATACACACTACGCAATGGATAGGATGCGTATATGATAGAAATAAGAAAATCAATATTTTCGACTACAGTGAAATACCATAGGTACCAGCCACCAGGCAGCGCGTAGGTGTTATAAAAGCGGATCCCATCTATGATTATTATTTTCGGAAGTTATAAAGCCTCGATAAACACCGGCACGTTTCGAATAAAGTAATTTGTGAACTTTCCCTTTCAGTCATGTATTAATTAAATAAACTAAAGGAGAAAGCCAGTAACGAGTATTGATAGATGAATAATAAACGTTTTAATTACGATAGATACATTATATAATGAATATCGTTGAATTCAAGAATTAATTTATGTAATTAATTACATGGCAAAGGGAAAGCTTTGCTTAAAGATTTGTTGAAGCTTCTGGTTGTGGTATTTTAAATAAAAAACCTACAAGCAGTCGAAATATGTCTCAGCTCCATAAAACATGGAAGGACAGGAGAATTTCTCTAACGACAAAGATGAGATTAGTAAGAGCTCTGGTCTTCTCCATATTCTTATATGGAGCTGAAACCTGAACCTTAAGATCTACTGACCGTAAACGGATTGACGCCTTCGAGATGTGGTGCTGGAGACAAATGCTTCGGATCCCGTGGACAGCATTTCGGACCAACGCATCTATATTGTCTAAGCTTAAAATTAAAATAAGACTGTCGACCATTTGCCTGAAGCGAATCCTGGAGTACTTCGGACACATTGCCAGGAAACATGGAGATGATCTCGAAAAACTAATAGTTACTGGCAAAGTGAAAGGAAAAAGGCCGCGTGGCCGCAGCCCCATGCGTTAGTCTGATCAGATGCGCACCACACTCGACTCCACGGTCTACGATGCTCTCCGAATAGCAGAGGATAGAGCAAAGTGGCGCCACATTTCGAACATTAAAGATGGAGGTGGTCACGACCCTCATCAATGAGGAAATCGACGAGAGAAGGAGGAGAGTTGAAACATATCCCGGTGAAAGGAAACTATAACTATAAGTATAAGTTAAGGAGTTCATAAAATTCATTAATAGAAACCTAAATAACCTAGTAATTAGTAAAATAGGAACCATGACTAGCCCGTACTGTGAGATGGCTTGTACTATTAAGTATTCTGTGGGCATTATTAAAAATTACTAGAACTATTCTGATTGTAGAGATATGTATACTTAGAATAACCCAAAGTCAAAACTAAGGGCCATACCGGGCCGCTATTTCTTTTACTGCGAATATTAAGATGTATCTATAATATATTATTAATAGCTATGTATTCTTTGTTCTCATTCTTTATTTCCAACTTTCTTATGAAGTAACTCACACAACCTGCGTGCGGTCATCTAAGACTTCGACGACTAAGATAATTATTAGACCTTTTCTCTTGTCAACAGACCGGGTCAGGAAAAACTTACACAATGGGAAGTGGGTGGGAGGGAGAACAGATTGATGACGACAAGAGAGGCATCATCCCCCGTGCTATACGAGACCTATTCGCCGGGGCGGACGAGAGAGCGGACGCAGCGCGCTCGCAGGGCCAACTGCCCCCAGAGTTCTCGGTCCAAGCGCAATTCATAGAGCTCTACAACGAAGATATTGTAGACTTGCTCGATCCTGCCAAAGATCCTTTTTCGAAGGTAAGTTCTCAGCTAAAAACTTGGCAATCAGTTAAATAATATTAAAACTCGTATGGTGCTAAAAAGTCAAACATTTTAGAATGAAAATCTCTTGCGAATGTTCTGGTTTTGGAGGAAACTTTGAAAATTGATTTTATTTGATCAGGGTAAGATTTAGCGTGTTTTTTACTTAATTTCTTGTTTTTATAGATAAATTTGAACTAAATGTGATACACGATCACAAGCTCTACATCCGTCATGTGTATCTCTAGGCACTGACGCAATTGCAATCGTGTGGATGGCGATATTAGATATTTTAAATAAAGCCATACGTTTGTAGATGTTTGGAGAAAGCCAATGTCTAGGGTGTAGTACCAACATAACAAATATTAATCCTTTCTAGGGCACCTTAAGAATAACGGAAGATGGCTGCGGGGGAGTTCGAATAGTTGGCGCTTCAATGCGCGCTGTTAGAGGAGCAAAAGAGGCTCTCGGTGCTCTTAGAGCAGGTGCCTTGGCCCGCACCACTGCAGCGACCAACATGAACTCCTCGTCATCTCGCTCGCACGCGGTGTTCACGTTGATGCTTAGACAGAGACGGCTGGCGGCAGATCAGGACGGTGCAGAGAGGGAGACAGATGGCGAGACTCCTGAACAGTATGAGACACTGACTGCCAAGTTTCACTTTGTGGACTTGGCTGGATCTGAACGACTTAAGCGCACAGGTGAGTTATACTGTATCTAATCTAAACTATTCATCATTATCAGCTATTTCATGAATATAGCAATACTATGGTCAGGCGTGTTTCTTTATGAGTTTTCGGACCTTATGTGATTTTGACCTTAGGTAAGCGTACATATTTAAGAATCTTTGAGTAAATATTTTTAAATGAGATGAAAAATATTTTTAAATGTGCATTATTCTTCGCGTAAATTCGATTTGTTACTTTTAGATAGCATTTCACGTAACTATTTACATTTTTACATTAAGATTAAATATTTCAGGTGCAACTGGCAAAAGACCCAAGGAAGGCAAACCTATAAACTGCGGCCTGTTAGCTGTCGGCAGTGTTATATCGGCGTCTTGGAGATAAGTCGCGCAAAGTTCTGCACGTACCTTATCGAGGACTCTACATGACAAGACTTCTGCAGGATTCATTAGATAGGTAAATATTTTCTTAATATACTCATTATTTATCATCATATTTTATTGACCGACTAAAGAATGTCATCTTTAGTCTATACGAAAAAAAGGAGATTTGTGAGCCAAATATGAACCGAAGGAGATTCGAAGTCACAAAGGCTGTACCTTAAACATGATATTTTTAACCAACGAAAAAAAACGAAGAAGGTGCTCACATAACTTGGTCGAATTCTCAACGTGTAAATATATATATATATATATATATATATACATATACATATATATATCCAAATGTATGACCAAGGGTTTTAACTGAGTCACAGTAAGGTATAGTAATACCATTATAAGAAATAGGAGGAAGATTAACCCAATCAACCCTTGAGATAAAACCAGGGCTGCCAACAATAATTGCTTTGGACTTGGTCGGATTAACCATAAGCCCGTACTGCCTACTCCATAAAGAAACTGCGTTGAGGTCAAAATTAATCGCTGAAATAGTAGAACCTAAGTTCTCAAGGGTAGAAAGCCGATATATTTGGATATCGTCTGCATACATGTGGTAGAAAGAAGTGATACAATGAGTGATTGCATTAATAAAAACAGCAAAAAGTAAGGGAGATAACACGCCACCCTGAGGAACCCCAGCCGTAACATCACACCAAGATGAGAATGAGTCATCAATCCGAATGCGCTGTCGACGACCATTGAGGTAACTCCGAAACCAGTCAATCGCTGATGGAGATATGTTAATAGAGCGTAACAAACCCAACAAAATGTCATAGTTAACAGTGTTGAAAGCATTGCTAAAGTCAAGTAAAACTAAGACAGTGAGTTGTCTATTATCCATCGCCCAGCGAATGTCATCAGTGACTTTAACCAATGCTGTAGCCGTACTATGACCATGGCGAAAGCCGGACTGTAAAGGACTCAGAAGGGAATGTTTATTAATAAATAGGCTTAATTGCTGGAAAACAAGCTTTTCGAGTACTTTAGAAAGTAATACATAGTTAAGAAAGTAGTACATAGTTAAGAATCTTTGAGTAAATATTTTTAAATGAGATGAAAAATATTTTTAAATGTGCATTATTCTTCGCGTAAATTCGATTTGTTACTTTTAGATAGCATTTCACGTAACTATTTACATTTTTACATTAAGATTGTAATATTTCAGGTGCAACTGGCGAAAGAGCCAAGGAAGGCATATCTATAAACTGCGGCCTGTTAGCTCTCGGCAATGTTATATCGGCGCTTGGAGATAAGTCGCGCAAAGTTCTGCACGTGCCTTATCGGGACTCTAAACTGACAAGACTTCTGCAGGATTCATTAGGAGGTAAATATTTTCTTTATAATCATTATTTATCATCTTATTTTAATTATCCACTAAAGATCATTGTCAACTTTATCTACTTTAGAAAAAAGGAGATTTTGTAAGTGGAATTCGATAACAAAGGCTGTACCTTACATGACATTTTTAACCGACGAAAAAAAATGGAGGAGGTTCTCAATTCGAGAAGTTAATTTTTTTTTATTTATGACCAGGTCTAACTTTTTACAGAGTTATCCATCCGATTTTGATAATTATTTTTTTATTACAAAGGGCATACTTCCAAGGTGGACCCATTGTCATCATGTTAGAATGTAATGATGATATCCTGGGGAAATTGAAGGAACTCTTTAAATTTAGGAGGCACGCTTACAGCGATTTAGGTTTTTGTCTTGGTATCGGTAACTTTTTGGCTACTAGTGTCGTATAATATACTATGAGAGTATACGATACGTGGCGATAAATCACTAAAAGTAAGAAATAATAATAGAACCGATTATTTAAAAATTTTTATTATATTTTGGATTGAATGAAATTTAAAAAATATACGTCTATATTCATTTACAAATACTATTTGATAAAAAAAAGATCCAGCCATTCCAAGTCCAATAAACAAACGCTGAGACTTTTAAGTCGTTACTATGCTCATTAAAAATTAATTTTAAAGAAACCTTGTAATGATAAATATACAGTGAGTAAATTGTGGTTTAGGTGTTTACTGTTTATGGTCGTTAAATATTGTAATTTTAGATTTATGGTCAGACATACTAGCAGGACTGCATACTTGTACATGAGACGCATACCTAAGTTATAAATTATGCCTATGTCTTTATTACATTCTTTATATAGACAAAGTCGTATAACATAACCATGTTTACTTTAATAGACAATAGTAGACTACTATTTCTGTATATTATAAGTATGTAACAAAAATAACACGATAAAACTCTTCCATTAAATCAGAAGCGTAACCAGCAATTTGTGCGCCCTGTGCCAGCGTGCGTAACTGCGCCCTGCAGACTTGTAACTGACTGAAATAAGGTATTGCTTGTATATGGTCTGGTCATTTCTGCGCCTTGTGCTAGGGCGCCGCTGGCACTGCCCTAGTTACGGCTCTGCATTAAATACTACCGTCATGCTTATTTTTGCCCCCAAGCAGCATCACTGTGTTTAGCTCTGAAGGGTGTGGTTACCGATAAAATTTTGGTCTACTTAAGTTTAATACTATAACTTATTAAAAAAGAACAGAGATTTGTATTGTAGGATTCTTTTCCAGCACTCAAAAAGTCACTCGTGTCAGACTGTCACTTAAATGTGGCAATGAGATATGAGTAATGGTTTTCAACACGGTTCTCACAGGCCATCTGTATGTACAATACTAAAAATTACTAGACATTACTAATAATGATAAATAGGTCACAACTTTAAAATAAAGGCATTAAAGACTTTTTATTTATATTGAATAGTGGTACTCATAATTTGGGATATTTTTGATATTGAAGTTTATTTTCAATTAGAAATTAAGATTTATCTACTTTAAGTTTACTAAAATCTTTTAAGTCGTGAGTATAGTAGATAGCTTATTTAATCATTCTACCCATGTAATCATTAATTATGTTTCAGGTAACAGTAACACTGTGATGATAGCGTGCGTGTCGCCCAGTGACCGGGATTTCATGGAGACTCTCAACACGCTCAAGTACGCCAACCGCGCGCGCAACATCAAGAACCGCTGCGTCGTCAACCAGGACCTCACCTCGCGCACCATCAGCCAGCTGCGGCAGGAGGTCGCCAGGTTGCAGCTCGAGTTGGCGGAATATAAACAGGTGACATTTGAACACGCTTAAATAAACCAACCGCGCGCGCAACATCAAGAACCGCTGCGTCGTCAACCAGGACCTCACCTCGCGCACCATCAGCCAGCTGCGGCAGGAGGTCGCCAGGTTGCAGCTCGAGTTGGCGGAATATAAACAGGTGACATTTGAACACGCTTAAATAAACCAACCGCGCGCGCAACATCAAGAACCGCTGCGTCGTCAACCAGGACCTCACCTCGCGCACCATCAGCCAGCTGCGGCAGGAGGTCGCCAGGTTGCAGCTCGAGTTGGCGGAATATAAACAGGTGACATTTGAACACGCTTAAATAAACCAACCGCGCACGCAACATCAAGAACCGCTGCGTCGTCAACCAGGGCCTCACCTCGCGCACCATCAGCCAGCTGCGGCAGGAGGTCGCCAGGTTGCAGCTCGAGTTGGCGGAATATAAACAGGTGACATTTGAACACGCTTAAATAAACCAACCGCGCACGCAACATCAAGAACCGCTGCGTCGTCAACCAGGGCCTCACCTCGCGCACCATCAGCCAGCTGCGGCAGGAGGTCGCCAGGTTGCAGCTCGAGTTGGCGGAATATAAACAGGTGACATTTGAACACGCTTAAATAAACCAACCGCGCACGCAACATCAAGAACCGCTGCGTCGTCAACCAGGACCTCACCTCGCGCACCATCAGCCAGCTGCGGCAGGAGGTCGCCAGGTTGCAGCTCGAGTTGGCGGAATATAAACTGGTGACATTTGAACACGCTTAAATAAACCAACCGCGCGCGCAACATCAAGAACCGCTGCGTCGTCAACCAGGACCTCACCTCGCGCACCATCAGCCAGCTGCGGCAGGAGGTCGCCAGGTTGCAGCTCGAGTTGGCGGAATATAAACAGGTGACATTTGAACACGCTTAAATAAACCAACCGCGCACGCAACATCAAGAACCGCTGCGTCGTCAACCAGGACCTCACCTCGCGCACCATCAGCCAGCTGCGGCAGGAGGTCGCCAGGTTGCAGCTCGAGTTGGCGGAATATAAACAGGTGACATTTGAACACGCTTAAATAAACCAACCGCGCACGCAACATCAAGAACCGCTGCGTCGTCAACCAGGACCTCACTTCGCGCACCATCAGCCAGCTGCGGCAGGAGGTCGCCAGGTTGCAGCTCGAGTTGGCGGAATATAAATAGGTGACATTTGAACACGCTTAAATAAACCAACCGCGCACGCAACATCAAGAACCGCTGCGTCGTCAACCAGGACCTCACCTCGCGCACCATCAGCCAGCTGCGGCAGGAGGTCGCCAGGTTGCAGCTCGAGTTGGCGGAATATAAACAGGTGACATTTGAACACGCTTAAATTAACCAACTGCGCACGCAACATCAAGAACCGCTGCGTCGTCAACCAGGACCTCACCTCGCGCACCATCAGCCAGCTGCGGCAGGAGGTCGCCAGGTTGCAGCTCGAGTTGGCGGAATATAAACAGGTGACATTTGAACACGCTTAAATGAACCAACCGCGCGCGCAACATCAAGAACCGCTGCGTCGTCAACCAGGACCTCACCTCGCGCACCATCAGCCAGCTGCGGCAGGAGGTCGCCAGGTTGCAGCTCGAGTTGGCGGAATATAAACAGGTGACATTTGAACACGCTTAAATTAACCAACCGCGCACGCAACATCAAGAACCGCTGCGTCGTCAACCAGGACCTCACCTCGCGCACCATCAGCCAGCTGCGGCAGGAGGTCGCCAGGTTGCAGCTCGAGTTGGCGGAATATAAACAGGCGACATTTAAACACGCTTAAATAAACCAATAACTACTGCGTCGTCAACCAGGACCTCCTTTTAGTGTTCTTGATGAAATGAAATTTGATTTTGACTTTACCTTCAACAGGGCAAACGAGTCGTATCTGAAAATGGCGAAGAAGGATGGAGCGACGTGGTACAAGAGAATGCGTTCCTGAACGCGGAGGTGGAATCTCTTAGGCGACGCATCAAGGCCATGCAGGGCACCATAGAGCAACTTTCGGCCAGGAACAGCGAACTAGTGGCCGAGAAGGCTTTGGGGACGTGGGCGCCTAAAGATGGCAGCCCAGACGCTTCTGATTGTTCTTTAACAGCTTTGGTTCAGGTAAGTCATATTTTGACTGATTGGTCCAAATTGTCGTTACTCTATGTAGTTTTACCCCTGGGTCGAGCTATTAAACACTGACCCTTGTCTGTCCTCCATAAACTCTCATTAAATATTCTCATACTAGAGATTGGAATATGGTGGTGTTGCATACTCGAGCACGTTAAGTCGTCTGTTATAGCAGGCGTCCGTAATTTCGCCTCCGTATTAAAGAGTACGTTGCAACCTTTTCCGTTTCTAAGGACTTCTTAGGACTTTTTGGTCCTAATAAAGAGAAACAATTCATTCCATTGTTTCGTTCGTTATCTCTCAAATAGATAAAACAGTGAAATAAAGACGGCCAGGCGGCTTAAACTTCTTTTCCGGCTTTTCACAGAATTATCGTCATATCTCATCCAATTTACGGATATCTGAAAATGATCGTTATAGAGTCAAACATTTTCACTTTCTCTAATTAAAAGAGAAGCTTGTCTCTATGGGCTCATGCGAGTATTAAGGAAGATGAATATTTTAGATTGCAATGTTATTGTTTGATCATTATAGACTTTTTAAAATATCTACTTATTCCACACGGATTTTGGACTGAATGTTACTTTTTTGCAGGGTTATGTGTCAGAAATTGAGGATCTTCGCGCGCAACTGATGGAAGCAAACGCGCTGTACGAAGCTAACAGAAGACGAGAAGCGCGCACTAGACACGACTCCTCGTTAATGGACACCTCCTCTATACTTGACGAGGCGAAGAGGGAATTGTATAAGGTATAACTTCTCTATAATAAACAAAATAATTTAATAACATATATTACTCGCTCATGATGATAAATAGAACTCTAGAATAATAGTTTTTAGAAATTTGTCACTGTATATTTCTTGATACACAAATCGCGATCTGGACTACTCACTCTTTATATTTTTTTAGGAAAAAGAACTCTTAGCCCGAAGTATGGGCGAGTTGGAATTCCAGCGGAAATTAGCAGAAGGTTCTGGAAGTACGCTCATCGGGGAGAGAGAGCGAGCGGAGGGAGAGAGCGCTGGTGACTCCGACCCTTCGGATAATGACGACCAGGAACAACCGGCCAGTGATTCTGATGAAGAAGATAATGAAGCTAAGGGTTTGTAGATTTCCTACACAGAGAATATGATATGATATACACTAGAATATGATATATATTCTAATATACAAATGTGTGAGCGAAAATGGTTTGACGCCTACTATGCTCATCCTGTCATAAGCTGCTCTTAAAAATATATGACTGCCTCTAAATAATTAACAACTCACTATTATCATCGAGTCGCATGTAAAACTAGAATAGAGTGCAGATCCCATTGCTGACTGACATTAAAAGAGAGAACCATAGCATAAGCGACAAACATCAGGGAGTTGATCACAACCACTTCATTACCTAAGATATTATAGCTTTACAGACGGTCTCCCCAAGCTAAGCCATCCAATAATGAGACAGCCGGTAACACATCGTAACTACAGTAACTTTTCCAGGACAACGTTTACTGACGGCGCAATTAGCGGCACTAAGCGAGGACATCGACACGAAGGCTCGGCTGGTAGACCAGCTGGAGGCGTCGCAGCGCCGCCTCGCCGCCCTGCGCACGCACTACGAGCAGCGCCTCGAGCAGCTGCACGCGCAGATCAAGGCCACGGGCGAGGAGAGAGACAAGGTCCTCGCTTCCTTGAGTAAGTGTTGACATCTCATACACACGAAGGCTCGGCTGGTAGACCAGCTGGAGGCGTCGCAGCGCCGCCTCGCCGCCCTGCGCACGCACTACGAGCAGCGCCTCGAGCAGCTGCACGCGCAGATCAAGGCCACGGGCGAGGAGAGAGACAAGGTCCTCGCTTCCTTGAGTAAGTGTCGACATCTCACACACACGAAAGCTCGGCTAGTAGACCAGTTGGACTAGAGTTAATTTAACTCATGATAAGGATGGCAAATGAAAAGGTTGACGAAAAAAAAGAAGTCAGGCTAAAAGCTTTTTTTAATATATTTTATCAATATAATTTGTTTTAGCAACGCAATCTGCCCAACCGAGCGACAAATTGAAGCGGATAAAGGACGAGTATGAGCGGCGCATCAGCACGATGTCACGCGAGCTGCGGCGTCTGCAGGCTGCGCAGAGAGAGCACGCTCGTCTGCAGCGCTCGCAGCAGCACACGGCGCAGCAGATACACGCGCTGCGGAACGAGCTCACCAATCTGAAGCGAGACAAGGTATATACAACTGTAGTAAGAGTGACACATCAACACAATGTCGCGCGAACTGCGGCGTCTGCAGGCTGCGCAGAGAGAGCACGCTCGGCTGCAGCGCTCGCAGCAGCACACGGCGCAGCAGATACACGCGCTGCGGAACGAGCTCACCAATCTGAAGCGAGACAAGGTATATACAACTGTAGTAAGAGTGACACATCAGCACAATGTCGCGTGAACTGCGGCGTCTGCAGGCTGCGCAGAGAGAGCACGCTCGTCTGCAGCGCTCGCAGCAGCACACGGCGCAGCAGATACACGCGCTGCGGAACGAGCTCACCAATCTGAAGCGAGACAAGGTATATACAACTGTAGTAAGAGTGACACATCAACACAATGTCGCGCGAACTGCGGCGTCTACAGGCTGCGCAAGGTATATACAAGAGAGAACACGCTCGTCTGCAGCGCTCGCAGCAGCACACGGCGCAGCAGATACACGCGCTGCGGAACGAGCTCACCAATCTGAAGCGAGACAAGGTATATACAACTGTAGTAAGAGTGACACATCAGCACAATGTCGCGCGAACTGCGGCGTCTGCAGGCTGCGCAGAGAGAGCACGCTCGTCTGCAGCGCTCGCAGCAGCACACGGCACAGCAGATACACGCGCTGCGGAACGAGCTCACCAACCTGAAGCGAGACAAGGTATATACAACTGTAGTTTAGTAAGAGTGACACATCAACACGCTCGTCTGCAGCGCTCCCAGCAGCACACGTCTGACTTAACTTCCAAACAACATGAACCGCTTGTATTTTACATCAAAAGTTTATTACCATACAATTATGTACGGATAAATAACACAATATACGGATTTTTCTAAGGCTTTTGATGTAGTACACCACAGTATTTTAATTGAAAATTTAAACAATATGGATTTGTACGCAATACTATCAATTTGAAAGCTTACATAATAATTACAAATGAATGACAGTAATAAGTGCGACATTTGAATTATCTATTTCTTACGTAGCTCAATTTGGAGTTCTGCAGGGTTCACTCATTGGCCCTATACTTTTTAATGCCTTCATCAATGATATCATAAATTGATTCGCTTATTCTGAATAACAATTAGGGCCATACATTCTGTTAGCTCAATTTTATTGCAGGTAGACTTTAGACCAAGTGGTGTGATATGGTATTGAATCATAAATTATGTTGTTGTTTCTGGTTTCATAGGAAAATTCGTTCAGTCCATTTATATGGTTCATTTGCACAGAATGTACTCATTCTTGAAAAGTGAATGAAAATCATACATATCTAAAAGCTTCACGTACCGCCGAGATTTTGCGAAAATCTGTACGAAAATAAAAAATTAGGTAAATAATTTTTGCTTATAAACAGACTTACTGTGTACACTGACTTCTTTTTGCTACTATTCGTATCTTGTACAATAACGTGAGTTACGGCCGTTTCTATTTTATTAATATGAAAAATACTAATAATATATAAAATAAGCGAGCGAATTCTAATACAAATTGTATCTATTTATAAAATTCATGTTTCTTTTGTAGGTAAAATTAGTACAGCGCATGCGCACCGAGTCCAAACGACACGCCCAAGCGGAAGCGATGAGAGCTAAAGAGGTGAGAACCGTCGATAAAACAACATTTCAATAATTTGAAGACTATAAATAAGTGATAATGTAATCATGGTTTATGTTTTACACAGGTGGCTCAACTGCGAAAGGAATCCCGTAAAAATGCGAACTTGATCAGGAGTTTGGAAGCAGAAACCAGGCTCAAGGAACAGGTATGATCTATCTATACAATTATTATATTCTAAAAAATGACAAATATCTAACTTCATAACAACATCATGATGACAGATGATGAATATTTATACTAATGTATGGTTGCTTATCACAGGTGCTAAAGAGAAAGCAGGAAGAAGTGTCACTGTTAAGGCGAGGGCATCGCGATAAACTCAGCAGCCGCGCTGCAGGACGATTGCACGGTATGACATCTGATTCACTAATTAAAACCGATAAAGATGTAAGAATTAATCCATTACAAAAAAGAAACTGTTCTTGTCCTGAAACTTTTTCTTTTTCTTACACCTAATGCAAAGAAAAATGACCTATACTTAAGCCAAACTCGATTGAGAATGCTTGTCAACAAACAAATTAAAAATGAAGGTAGAAATCACTAGTCATTTTACACCTAATTTTTTTAGTTAATTTATTAATGACGAATTCGTGACAATAAATTAAATTAGTAAGCTTAAAACGAATTACTATATTCAATATCTTTTAAATAAGATTTAATAAAAAAACAAAACATAAATTAAAATTTATAAGGCATAAAATGTGTTGCTTTTCTACCTTCATTTATAATTTATTTGTTGACAAGCATTCTCAATCGAGTTTGGCTTTAGTATAGTTATTCCTTTAAAAAATAGAAATCTTTTATCAAGACAACATATTTATCCAGAAATCTAATGATTGGAAGATATGTATGTATAAAGTTATCCTCAAAAGATAGATATATGCCATTGAGGACTTTTTGTAATACTTCTAATATTGAGGAACAAATAGATAAAGCCGCGTTTTGATGAATGTTAAATTATTCCGACTTTTCCTACAATAGTAGTCATATTTCATCCAATTTACATAAAACCTTTACAAATTATATATAAATAACTCCTTTAAGAACCACTTAATCTTTTGATAAAAACCGTGTGACAATCTTTTCAGCAGTCTATGAGTTTATCGCGAACAGACTGACACACGCGACGGAGGACTTTGATTTATAATATGTAAGATGTTTTCTTAAAAGTGTTTTTCATGTTTAGATCGGCGAGGCAGGTCCCGTATATCCGGTCGAGAGCTGTGGTCCCGGCTGGAGTGCTGGCTGTCCCGCGCGTGCGCAGCCCGGTGTACGCTTGGCGAGCTGGAGGCCACGTTGGAGCACCAGCTGCGTCAGCGGGACCGCGCCACCGGCTCCACCGACCCGGAGTCCAAGGCCATGCTGAGTTATCTCAGAGATGCTATTGCCGATACGCAGTCGCAGATCATGCAAATTGAGGTTAGTTTATCAAATAGTATACCAGCTATAAGTCATGGTATTTTTCTCAATTTTGTTTTAACTTGTGCTTAATCGATAAATCGATAAGAGTTAAGAATAAGATAAAGATAAATAACTTTTGTTTGCTGAAGAATATCTTGAAACATAACTAACGTAGGGAAGAGATATAAATCATAATTTAGACAACAGTGCGACATAAAACAGTTGATTTTTTTTATATAAAATAAAAGTAACTTCCAAATGCACTAACTTATAAATAGTTGTGTCATTTTGATACTTTAATTTATTTTAATATGTTTATAAAATCGATGCCAAGGTAGAAAACTTTAGTTTTAGTTACGTTAAAGTACCTAATAAATAAATAAGGCCTGTGTGCACCAAGATTTCGGTTATCATAACCAACGGTTAACATAAGCTAAACGTAAAATTTACTGTTCACGACAACCCGTACGCCGGTTAAGGACGTAAACCGGGCAGTTATCTTAACCGAGCTTACGTTCTTAACCGGCGTACGGGTTGTCTTGAACAGTAAATTTGTAGTAAAGTTATGTTAACCGTTGGTTATGATAACCGTAACCGGCCTTAGAGTAATAAAATTCGTATATATTTTAATAGTACTAACGGAATCATTACTACTAGGAAAATAACCCACTCGAAGTTGGGCCAAAGAATTTAAAATGGTCATCTCAATCGGGCCATTAAGAGTAGTAAATTGTTCAGCAAATCTCTTCTAGAGTTATAACGTAAATTATGTTTCTTGCAGGAAGAAAATGAAGAGAACGAGCTACCTCGTTTACTGGAACTCGTGGATACCGAGTGCGCGCGATACGCACTGGAGCGGCTCGCGGGCGCCGCGCTGCAGCGTGCGCACGACGCCGCGCGACACATGAAGGCGTTGAACGACACGCGCGCGCAGCTCACTGAGGTACAGTGTACACCTTGCTATCACAAAATGAAGAGAACGAGCTACCTCGTTTACTGGAACTCGTGGATACCGAGTCCGCGCGATACGCACTGGAGCGGCTCGCGGGCGCCGCGCTGCAGCGTGCGCACGACGCCGCGCGACACATGAAGGCGTTGAACGACACGCGCGCGCAGCTCACTGAGGTACAGTGTACACCTTGCTATCACAAAATGAAGAGAACGAGCTACCTCGTTTACTGGAACTCGTGGATACCGAGTGCGCGCGATACGCACTGGAGCGGCTCGCGGGCGCCGCGCTGCAGCGTGCGCACGACGCCGCGCGACACATGAAGGCGTTGAACGACACGCGCGCGCAGCTCACTGAGGTACAGTGTACACCTTGCTATCACAAAATGAAGAGAACGAGCTACCTCGTTTACTGGAACTCGTGGATACCGAGTGCGCGCGATACGCACTGGAGCGGCTCGCGGGCGCCGCGCTGCAGCGTGCGCACGACGCCGCGCGACACATGAAGGCGTTGAACGACACGCGCGCGCAGCTCACTGAGGTACAGTGTACACCTTGCTATCACAAAATGAAGAGAACGAGCTACCTCGTTTACTGGAACTCGTGGATACCGAGTGCGCGCGATACGCACTGGAGCGGCTCGCGGGCGCCGCGCTGCAGCGTGCGCACGACGCCGCGCGACACATGAAGGCGTTGAACGACACGCGCGCGCAGCTCACTGAGGTACAGTGTACACCTTGCTATCACAAAATGAAGAGAACGAGCTACCTCGTTTACTGGAACTCGTGGATACCGAGTGCGCGCGATACGCACTGGAGCGGCTCGCGGGCGCCGCGCTGCAGCGTGCGCACGACGCCGCGCGACACATGAAGGCGTTGAACGACACGCGCGCGCAGCTCACTGAGGTACAGTGTACACCTTGCTATCACAAAATGAAGAGAACGAGCTACCTCGTTTACTGGAACTCGTGGATACCGAGTGCGCGCGATACGCACTGGAGCGGCTCGCGGGCGCCGCGCTGCAGCGTGCGCACGACGCCGCGCGACACATGAAGGCGTTGAACGACACGCGCGCGCAGCTCACTGAGGTACAGTGTACACCTTGCTATCACAAAATGAAGAGAACGAGCTACCTCGTTTACTGGAACTCGTGGATACCGAGTGCGCGCGATACGCACTGGAGCGGCTCGCGGGCGCCGCGCTGCAGCGTGCGCACGACGCCGCGCGACACATGAAGGCGTTGAACGACACGCGCGCGCAGCTCACTGAGGTACAGTGTACACCTTGCTATCACAAAATGAAGAGAACGAGCTACCTCGTTTACTGGAACTCGTGGATACCGAGTGCGCGCGATACGCACTGGAGCGGCTCGCGGGCGCCGCGCTGCAGCGTGCGCACGACGCCGCGCGACACATGAAGGCGTTGAACGACACGCGCGCGCAGCTCACTGAGGTACAGTGTACACCTTGCTATCACAAAATGAAGAGAACGAGCTACCTCGTTTACTGGAACTCGTGGATACCGAGTGCGCGCGATACGCACTGGAGCGGCTCGCGGGCGCCGCGCTGCAGCGTGCGCACGACGCCGCGCGACACATGAAGGCGTTGAACGACACGCGCGCGCAGCTCACTGAGGTACAGTGTACACCTTGCTATCACAAAATGAAGAGAACGAGCTACCTCGTTTACTGGAACTCGTGGATACCGAGTGCGCGCGATACGCACTGGAGCGGCTCGCGGGCGCCGCGCTGCAGCGTGCGCACGACGCCGCGCGACACATGAAGGCGTTGAACGACACGCGCGCGCAGCTCACTGAGGTACAGTGTACACCTTGCTATCACAAAATGAAGAGAACGAGCTACCTCGTTTACTGGAACTCGTGGATACCGAGTGCGCGCGATACGCACTGGAGCGGCTCGCGGGCGCCGCGCTGCAGCGTGCGCACGACGCCGCGCGACACATGAAGGCGTTGAACGACACGCGCGCGCAGCTCACTGAGGTACAGTGTACACCTTGCTATCACAAAATGAAGAGAACGAGCTACCTCGTTTACTGGAACTCGTGGATACCGAGTGCGCGCGATACGCACTGGAGCGGCTCGCGGGCGCCGCGCTGCAGCGTGCGCACGACGCCGCGCGACACATGAAGGCGTTGAACGACACGCGCGCGCAGCTCACTGAGGTACAGTGTACACCTTGCTATCACAAAATGAAGAGAACGAGCTACCTCGTTTACTGGAACTCGTGGATACCGAGTGCGCGCGATACGCACTGGAGCGGCTCGCGGGCGCCGCGCTGCAGCGTGCGCACGACGCCGCGCGACACATGAAGGCGTTGAACGACACGCGCGCGCAGCTCACTGAGGTACAGTGTACACCTTGCTATCACAAAATGAAGAGAACGAGCTACCTCGTTTACTGGAACTCGTGGATACCGAGTGCGCGCGATACGCACTGGAGCGGCTCGCGGGCGCCGCGCTGCAGCGTGCGCACGACGCCGCGCGACACATGAAGGCGTTGAACGACACGCGCGCGCAGCTCACTGAGGTACAGTGTACACCTTGCTATCACAAAATGAAGAGAACGAGCTACCTCGTTTACTGGAACTCGTGGATACCGAGTGCGCGCGATACGCACTGGAGCGGCTCGCGGGCGCCGCGCTGCAGCGTGCGCACGACGCCGCGCGACACATGAAGGCGTTGAACGACACGCGCGCGCAGCTCACTGAGGTACAGTGTACACCTTGCTATCACAAAATGAAGAGAACGAGCTACCTCGTTTACTGGAACTCGTGGATACCGAGTGCGCGCGATACGCACTGGAGCGGCTCGCGGGCGCCGCGCTGCAGCGTGCGCACGACGCCGCGCGACACATGAAGGCGTTGAACGACACGCGCGCGCAGCTCACTGAGGTACAGTGTACACCTTGCTATCACAAAATGAAGAGAACGAGCTACCTCGTTTACTGGAACTCGTGGATACCGAGTGCGCGCGATACGCACTGGAGCGGCTCGCGGGCGCCGCGCTGCAGCGTGCGCACGACGCCGCGCGACACATGAAGGCGTTGAACGACACGCGCGCGCAGCTCACTGAGGTACAGTGTACACCTTGCTATCACAAAATGAAGAGAACGAGCTACCTCGTTTACTGGAACTCGTGGATACCGAGTGCGCGCGATACGCACTGGAGCGGCTCGCGGGCGCCGCGCTGCAGCGTGCGCACGACGCCGCGCGACACATGAAGGCGTTGAACGACACGCGCGCGCAGCTCACTGAGGTACAGTGTACACCTTGCTATCACAAAATGAAGAGAACGAGCTACCTCGTTTACTGGAACTCGTGGATACCGAGTGCGCGCGATACGCACTGGAGCGGCTCGCGGGCGCCGCGCTGCAGCGTGCGCACGACGCCGCGCGACACATGAAGGCGTTGAACGACACGCGCGCGCAGCTCACTGAGGTACAGTGTACACCTTGCTATCACAAAATGAAGAGAACGAGCTACCTCGTTTACTGGAACTCGTGGATACCGAGTGCGCGCGATACGCACTGGAGCGGCTCGCGGGCGCCGCGCTGCAGCGTGCGCACGACGCCGCGCGACACATGAAGGCGTTGAACGACACGCGCGCGCAGCTCACTGAGGTACAGGCACACACACACACGATTACACACAATGCGTACGTCAAACGCCTGTCTGTACACCTTGCTATCGCATAATCAAGCAGCCTTCCGATAGTAAACATTACGTTCGAGTGGCAGCTTTATTTATTGTTGGACTTGGGTTTTCAAATAATATTCAAATATCGTTTATTATTTATACTACCACCGCACCGGAAAAGTAGTTCATGACGAGAAAAGACGCGGTCAGAAAAACTCGTCACGCACTCTTTTAAATTATTCGTTATAATAATTTAAAAGAGTGCGTATTATACAATAAATACTTCTCTTTATAATACCTACTATAATATGTCCATTTTATTAATAGTTTTTTGACATTTCTACGACTGACAAGTTATAGTGATGTCCTAAAGGATGTAATAATCGATATCGCTTATTTTTTATTATAAAAAATTTTAATATAATATTTATTATCATATTAATAAATATGAAAATAAATTACAATCAAAAAAATGTTGATGATTCCATGTTAAAAATAGAATTGTAAAAATATTAAAAACGAAAAAGAAACCAATACGGTATGTGATAGACGAAATGGTAGCAGAATATGGACATATTGTCCCAGGATTCGTCCATATCACTACACTTATACAACGCCAAAGAACTCATATGGGGTCAAATAAAAGGGCATACAGCAAGAAACAATACAAATCCCCCACTCACAGCGAATAAAATGTTACCATTACTGAAAAACGCTTGCACCCACGTGACAGCCGCGAACTGGGCAAGTGTGGTGGAGAGAACTAAGAGAGTCATAACGTCTGATTGTGACCGTGACATTGCATTTGATAATTCATGCACACAAGAACTAATCATTATTATTACTGAAGACTCTTCATCGGACGAATCTAGTATAAATGATGATTCTGACAACTCATGTTAAATAAAGGAATTGAAACTAGAAATAGTTGTTTTATTTGTATGCCTTATACTAAGAATGTAATACTTTATATAATGTTAATATTTTCATAAATTGGTTTCAGCCTTAACATTTTGTTGTCTTCCTGATTAAATCGTTACGTGTGGTACATCACTAAAGGAGCGGTACCCGTCCATGAAGTACAGTAGTAATTGTATGAAATTTTAACTTGAACAATATGAAACTTCATGGGCTCGAACCGCGAAAAAACTATTAATAAAATGGACAAAGTATAACGAACACTACTCGCGAGAAACTAACATGTCAATTTATAGCATCTGACAGTCGAAAGTGATGACGAAATGATGGAATCGAATGATACAATCTCAAATGCAAACACTATACTATATGAAATTATTTTACAGTTGGAAGAGAAATCGGAGCGAACAGCGAGCGCGTTGCGTGCGGCTGAAGATCAGAACCTGAACCCGTGGGGAGTTCCGCCCGCGCTGGCTGCGCTGCTGGCCAACGTCTCCTCCGGCACCTCCACGCGATCCGTCTCGCCTGTTGACACGTCAGTATACGCATACTCAATTTATAGACGTAGTCAAATGCCAGTCACAATATATATATCTATTCAAAGAAGATGACTTGGTTGGTCTTTAAGTGCGCCCAAACGTGGTGTTTTCTATAAGAAACTTTGGCACGCAATAATGCGATTTTAATCCTTTTTATAAGCCCGCCGCAATTATCTTTATCGCGAACTTTATGAATTTGAAACATCTTGGAACTCAGCGCTAAAGAAATCGAACGCAAATGTTTGAATAAATACTGGCTGACTGGCTGGAAAAAGAAAACAAATAAATTAAAAGCGCGCGAACTACAGCCCGCGGATACGTCTGTTTCCCGAATTGTTAGATATTCATGGTTTTGTCTTGAAAAATATTTTTTTTAAGTGACAGTAAAACTTGTAAAGTATAGAATTATCTCCTAAAAACATTAAAACTGACGCATGAAATGTAATAGATAGTCTATTACCTGCAAAATGTTTTATTAAATAATAATATTACAATCAAATGTGAGGCGCCTTTTATTATCTCAAAGAGTAATGAAAAGTAGAGTGTATCACTCGGGCACAAAACATATTTTTGGCTCAGACGACATACTTTGAATTCCTTGCTATTTTCAGGATTCTACTAAAGATCCTGTGCTCGGGATTCTACTGTGTTATAATCACTAACTTCCCTCTGTCCCCCTTTACCGCGCGACTAAGTCAGCGGTTTTCGTATTGATTGATTTGCATATTAAAAAACATTTGATTAGATTTAAATAATCCAGCAGTTATCAATATGCTAAGCATTCCCGTTGACAGCGCTCTACTGGACGTGCGACCGCCTGTGATCGGAAAACGCGAGTCAAACACAGCTCCCGCCTCACCGCCCGACGACTCCAGGCATTCACCGTTCCATCGAAATACGTAAGCTTTCGGCTTTCTCTTAATCTGTTCAAAGTTAATGATATAACAATTCTGTGAAGCGAAGAATAAATAAATAACATGCCCTTTAACGTAAGTATGGTGTAAATGACGTAAAGTAAGCTTAAACTTTAGCCAAACTAAAATTTTTATCACTCAAATCACTTCAAATGAACGAATCGCCGCACTTAAAATAACTTCTTGATCGTTTGAGTGTTTACGTTGGCTGTATATTTAACTTGGTACTTTATATATTTATTCTTATAAACATATATCAAAAATATTTTCAGAGGTCGTCGCGGATCAGTACGTCTACGCGATCTCGGCGTGTACGGGCGGGAAGAGAACGGCGAGGCGGTGGACCCCATGACGCAGTCCATGGTAGAACCCACGAGTCCACGCCCGGCGCCGCTCAGTAGGGTACCCAGTGCGCCCGGCAGTCTCAGGTAACAACTGTAAGACAAATATCTCAGCATTCAGTGGATTCACCAAGCGGGTGCCCGGTCCATCGTGTGGCAGAGAGAAAAACGCCAAACAGAATCCAAGACTCGCGGTATGGATTTAGACTTAAGGGTACCCTTTGTGACCGGTCAACGCTCGCCATCGAATTCTTCTTTTGTTCGAATTATTCTTCCTGCCCAACCGAATCTGATAGGATGCTGCTAGAGCAGCTTTGGACACTCGTTCTAGAATGGAGCTTACGGCAGTTTTAGTCAGGCCAAGGTCTTTAAGCAGGTAGTAGTGGTATTTCGCTGGTATACCTCTCGCACCCACTTATACTGCGTATTCATTAGTCAGTACTAACTATACTACTAATTTAATAGTATGTAATACTAATTTATGAGTAACTTTCAATTATGGAGGGTAGAGGAAAGGAGAGTCATCTTATATGGGAGAAAAGTTGAAAAAGTGTCCAGTTGTATGCGTTAAATAACAGTTCAAAAATCCTCCACAATGGCGCTGGTGGATGCACAGGGTATGGTATGAATGTAGCAATCGTAGATGAATTGAAGTATGCCGAGTTAAAAAATTTAATGTCATTATCGACTAAAGTAGTTAATTATTGAGAACTTCAACAACTTACGTTGTACAAAATATTGTGGTAAATATAACCATACAGAATTATAACCAAACGTGCGTTTAGAGTGATTTTAGTTCGTAAACAGTAAATAATACGGTTATTGATATATAAACATTTAATTTTATGAAAAAGTGAGTGAATAACAGAACAGTTATGGGTAAAATTTGTGTTGTGAAAAGTTGTCCAAGTGGACGTAAATCTCAAAACAAAAAAAATATATTCTAACAATATTTGGCGCTTCTTTTGAGAATTACTTTGATGCAACTGTGGCGCCATCCTAATTTCATACATTTTGACGGACACTTTTTCATATACACAGATGATCCTCCTTTCCTCTACCCTCCATACTTTCAATGAATGCACATGTTTGTGCATCTGTAAGTCGTTGAGGTTTTGGCGATTCCTCCGACAACACGTTTTAAGATCTTGCGACTCCTCCAACATGACGCTACTTAATTTCCAGCATAACTTGACACCAATTTCTGACTTGTTTTCATTATTGCAGGGGCCTACAGCCAGTGGGCGGTCTCGTGTCGCCGGTGGCGCCGCGTCGCATGCCCGAGAGCCCGCGCTTGGTGCGGCGACAGCACAGTCTCGCCAAACCAGCCTCATTGTACGTATCGACTAGACATTTCCAATTAATTGTCCATGTTTTAATCACATAAGGCGTTATTTACCCGCATACTTATTTATTTCTCGTAAGGACGTTGATTTTTTAATACAAAAATAATCGTGTGTTAACTATAAACAATCAATACAAATAAAAATATTATATTATTTTTCAGATTAGATATTATTCAAAATACTTTGAAATATCTCATTTTAGCGTAATAGATGCCTTCACATTAGCGTTAAAATCAAACATATGTGTATCGCATACGTTGTTCGTATGGCGCATGAGTTTCAGGAACGCTAGTGTGAAGGGGTTGTTAGTATAATGTATGCCAATATTTTTGCATATTGATCGCTTAAGTAGTTAGTACTCGACCGCCTACACCCGCCCCTGCATGATAAGAACTCGCTTGGGTTTATGTGCTATGGATTTATACATAGTTTGTTAGTGTTAAGAACGCTGTGAGCGCCGGCTCAACCCCGCCCCATAACCAATCAAATCTTTGCAAATTACAAGGTCATGTTCACAGTGAGCACACATGTTAGGGAGCGGGGTTAGGGCCGGTGAACAATGATGACTCAGTGCATTCTTAACGCGAACGGACTATAGTTGTTTTTATAGTTTTGAGATAATTGGGTGCGTAAGAAGCAAAAGAACTCTTTTATAATTGTATCACCAAAATAATGGCAATAGAGCTTGAAGCTTTCAGAAACAATAAATTTTGCGTATGATCTGTAACTCATTTGTCTATTTATGGTTCTAATAAATGTAGAAATATAAAATTATAGAATATTTGTTATGAATTTATTTTTCCATATTTCTTTACAACTGGCACACAATTTTCAATAGATGGGTTTAATGAGTGTTTGCATATAAATCTTGGACATGGGAGCAATTGAATTTTCATACTTGCAAGTGATAACATGCATGAAATGCAGAATTTCAAATTAGCAAAAAAATAATAAACTACAAAAATATGTTTGAATAGGCCTTGTTCTTCCCCAAACAAGCTCTATTCTAATATGTATATTATAATTTATTAATTAATTTATGGCAAATAGCTATCCCTGTTTTCTCTTAAAATTCGGCACACCTTTATCTCGATTAGTAGAGTATAAAAATACTGACTCTCAAGTAACTCTAAAATATAATCACGATCAATAACAAGCTGTCGAAATTTCCATCAGTTAAAATACAATATATTACAAGGCGGTGGATTCGATTCCCACAATTGGACAAATCACTCATAGATGTTTTCCAGTGTCTGGTTGTTTATGATTCTGGACGTCCGCTGTGTAATTGTTAGACTTAAAGTAGCCTATGACCTTTCTCAGGCTCTAGATTATATCTGTGCCACATTTCATTTAAATCGGTGCAGTAGTTTAGGCATGATTGAGTAGCAAACAGTTACTTTCACATTTATAAAATTAAGTATAGATTTATGCCACTACAAATAGATAAACTAGTTATTTTTAAAGTGTAATTTCAAAAGTCTATTTGATATAAACGTCAAAATTTTATTCGAAAACAAATATTCCGCATACAAGTACAGTATATTCTAGTCTAATCTCAGTAGATTTATCACTAAAGTGCATACTTGCAAGTATGAAAATCGCTATTTATTATGCGGAAGGCGTGGTGGCGGCGCGTGACACAAACGTATTGCTTGCAGCCTCCTCACCGATCTCTCCATAGTGGAGGACTGAAGACAGCACCGAATGCGCACCGTAGATAAACATCCTGATTACTTGCTACACACGATCCTATGCGGATGGTTAGATAGTTGTGTACCTCCTATTCTGTGGGTTTGACAAATATTTGGCCATTTATTTGGCAAACGTGGTTGAATTTTCCTTCGAACTATATCTCCATTGAATATACCTAAAGAACTATATACAATTGAGAGATGTAAAACTTGTTACATCTTTTTTTTATTTTCCACATATTATGTGCAAATTTTTATAACTTTTTGATATATGTGCTAAAAGAATACGAATTTCTTTATGGAATAACTAGTAGCTTCGGCTGTACGTTGTCTGTCAGTCAGTATATCATTCAGTAACGGAAGAGTTTTATATATATAGATTACGAAAATGAATCGAAAGTTACAGAATAGGAGGGTAAGATTAAATTAATGGAAAGAATGTGCGCATTGGCAGATAACTTTATTTTCATAATAATATAACGATTTCGCTGGTTACAATGAAAACATCGAGTGTCCTAATTTCAATCACAAATTAATCGAATCAAAAGTAAGTCAGTATATTGTTGTACATATGCTAAGTTATCTTCCAGTGCGTGTAAAATGCTATCGCCTTATAAATAATGCTCTAAAGAATAAACGTCGATCATTTGTGAGATCTGTTTGAATATGCATGTCTATTTCTATGTAAATAACTAAGTATATATCTTGCTTTGTACCATAGCAAGAGTTTTCTTAATTACCTCTCTACTTATTTACTTTGTCGTCGAATATTTAGTTAATATAATTTAATGTGATGCATTTGTATAATTTTTATGTCGATTTTGTTAACTTACTTCCAACTTTTTTCTTTTCTGTACTACAAAAATATATTTATTAAGCTATTGTATAGCTTTTATCGCGGGCCTTGAGCGTGGAGACCGAATACAGAAATTCCGTAACGAAAAAAACGTAACAGCCCTGAGTATCAAAAACATAACTTCAAAAGCACAATTTCGGTAACGACGTCATCGGGGAACGTAGCTTAGCGGTAAGGCGCTCTAAGTGCCCAGATTGCCAGAGACACACGGGTTCGAATCCCGTCGGTTCCGCAATTTTTTTTTTTCAAGCGTAAAATTTAAAGTCATTTTTTTTTAAATTAATGACTTTTTGCAATATCATGCTTAAAAAAAAAAGAATTGCGGAACCGACGGGATTCGAACCCGCGTCTCTCTGGCAATCCGCGCACTTAGAGCGCCTTACCGCAAGGCCACGGTCCCGATGACGTCGGTAGGTAAACATAAGTTGTTAAAAAATGCTATGCATTTGTATTTTTTTTTATACCTCGATATCGAAGAAGATCAAATTAGCATAAGTTTATAAATATCCAAAATGATGACATAGTCGCAATAAGCCATAATATGGTAAAGCTAGGCAGCTAGAAGTGTATGTAACTAAAAGGCAAATGTGTATAATAAAGAAATTGAAATATACAGCACAGTAACATAGTGTTTGTTTGCATCCTTGCATGTCGTAAGCTGTGTTGCATGACTTCTTTATTAAATGTATGTGAATCTTTAGATATTTAACATGTGATGCTTCAAAACCTTACATGTTTTTGTAAAAAAATAATACTTTTTATGTACTTATTTCCTTAACAGTAACTTAGAGCCCACACACAAAAAGAGTTTAGGTGTTCTGAGTTCTGTGTGTTTGTAATTTTATGCTGTTGCAAATCGATAGCCGGCGGTCCGAGCTGCCAAATTCCTTCCAAAGAAACGCGGAACTTGAAACGCCTGAATTATTTGTCTGCGAAGTCTTTATAATCATAGATATTTTTAAGTTGCTCGTTTAGTTTATTATTCAGACGAGATATTCGATGGACTGTAGATAGCATACATCAGGTAGTAAGTATTTTTCTTATGATTTGAATCATATCACAATTCCATGCACATTTAGCTAAGCTTAGAACGTTTGCTTTTAGATACATTTTCACGTGAATCGTTTGATTGTAATGTAGGTACCCTGCAATGTTTTGTTTTTAGTTTGCCTAATTTAAGGAAATCTTACGTAGTATGTATATACTATGTTGAAAAATCATAAAATGCTTATGTTGCTTCTTAATATCTAATTATGCCTGATGGCGATAAATCATTAATTAGGTACGTGTTTGAAAAACGTGATTGTCTCGAGCAAAAGTAACAAAGCAGTTTGACGCCGTTTAAGTTCTAACTCAATGTAAGTCATTTTTGAATCGCCTGTGGTATTTTAAATCCACCAGTAAATTAATTTAATTTTTTTGGTACAAGTAAAATAAATAAATATGTAGTAACACCACCATCCAATTCTGTCAGACGTCTCAGAAAAGTCCATATTTACCTGTCGATTTTCATGTTCAATAGAAAAATTTGCTTTTTCTATAATCTGGTTATAGCACAATAAAGATCTATTCCATATTTTACATGTACATTCAAACATATTATAAAGCTTTATCTCTCTTCGATAAAGTTGCTGCATTGCGTTAGAACTCAAGCGACGTTGAGTTCTTTTCCAAATTAATCTCCAATAACTGTACGTCCATGTTCGTGTCACACTAACCTCTCATTGTTATCATCCCATAGACAATACGTTGTAATATCTCGTTGTAGGGAGCCGGGCACCGAGGCCACGCCGCCCGCGTCCCCCAGTGCGACGCGGAGGGCGAGAGATGACGATGTGTTCCTGCGATTAACTGGCGCGGCGCCTGATAACGCTCCTCAGGGCACCGTCAAGGAAGTCTCTCTTAAGGTGTGTAAACTAGCAGCTATCCAAAATTACGTCACACGGATTTCATGAGTATTTGGCGCTTTGTCTGTTCTTCGCATTTGTGAGATTCCACCTTCTGAAGTCATAATGAGCAATTTCGCAATTTACTCCTAACATGTGATGTAATTTAAGGAGGGTCAAGCTTTGTTGAATAATAGAGTATATTATTTATACTATTTAAAGAATTAAAATTAAAAGTTTACCTGATTGTAATTAAGAATAAACCTCTATAATAGTACTGAGCACGTAATGGACTCCTATAACATGTATTACAATGCGCCTAGCACCTTTTACCTAGCCTTTTAGTTATCAGACTCTATCAAAACCAATTTACCGAGGAGGTGCAATAGTAATTAGTCTTTTCCGAAAGAAGTATACCTACTACAAATACCTAAAATATGTAATATTTTTCTACGCGTTATTTAAGCGCACAAATGTGGGCGTGGGTAACAATGTGGGCGCGGGCAGCTCGTGGCTACAGTGCACACACGTGGCCGAGGGGCACGTGGGCGCCGCACTTGCGCTCGCCGTTACACCGCATACGCTCTACAGTGGCGGAGTCGGTAAGTTTTACGCGATATTATTGACTAAGATAACTCAATAATAAGACCACTGAGCACTTACATCGACGTTGTGGTGTAGAAATGTGTTGCCTCATAGCGGATTTCGGCTACAGCGACGCTTTTAACTCTTTAAATCTGGCTATCGGAACTTGGTTAGTCATTTGGTATGCATTCCAATGACTAACGTACCTACTATATTTTGGCCTTACAAGTGCGTCCACATACCACCAACCACTTGGTAGTTGTGTAGGATGGCGGCAGGTTGGCGTAGCTTAAGATCGTCGTGGAACTGTAACAATAACGTGTCAATTGTAATCTGTGTCAGATCGCACGGTGCGTGGCTGGGATCTGTCGGGCGGGCGCGAGGCGTGGCGCGCGTGGTGCGGCGGGGCCGTGGCCGCGCTGGCCGCCGACGCGCGCCTCGTGCTGGCGGCGGCGGGCGCGGCCGTCAAGCTGTTCGACACGCGCACCAGCCACCCCACCGCCGTGCTGTGGTAACTGACGGTCTATTGCTTATTATTGATAGCCCTGTCAACGCGCCGTGACAGAAAACGAGAACATCGAAGGAACTCCTTAAATTTTATAGGCACATTTACAGCGATTTCGGTATTTTTTAAAGTGTCGGTGGCAGTTTGGCTACAAGTGCTGTATAATACTAAAGAGTAAAAAATAATTCCGTCATTTAGTTGCTTTAATTTACTTGAGCATATGTACGAGTATGAAGTCGGTGCTACCTAAGCTTTTTACTTTAAGGACGTTACCTAGAACCCACAAAGTGCTTTGCTACTAAATAAACTGAAACTTGGATGGCACTGACTTTATAGATATCATTTCTTTTCATCATCGTAATTATCAGCCTCGGCCCACTACAGGGCCAGGCCTTTCTTATTATAGGAGAGGGGATATGGAGCGTAGACCTACCACGCTGCTCCAATGCGGGTTGGCGTTTATAGATGTGCTTAACTAAATCAAAGAAAGTAAATGATGCAATAATTTATTTCTTTTTAAGTTGATTAATATAACCAAAAGCTTTATCCTCGTTGTTCAATATCAGGTCGTCAGGCGCCGTGGGTCCGGCGGCAGCAGTGCGCGGCGGTGAGGCGGTGGTGACGGCGGTGTCCCTTGCGTCCACCACGCGCCTTTACACCGCCGCTGCCGACAAGCTGCGCCTTTGGGACTTGCGCATGTGAGACTCTATACATGAATATAGCATCGAAACGACAAAATAAACTTAAATAAAAATAGGTAAAAAACTTTTTAAGTTAAACGGTTTTATGTTAAACATACACTGCAATGTTTATGATAAATGTACTCAAAACCAAAAAATAATAAAATAGATACAGTCGTGGGAATTATAAACATATGCATAGACTAGACTAAAATAAAACCGTGGGGCACGTCAATTGTCTACAAATTATCGACTTAATGTGCGATAGAAGAATCGTTTAAATCGTCGTTAGGCAGTTGGCCCGCAAACGGTGAGGAAATTACTTACTATTTTCTTGTATGAAATTCCAATAGTTATACACTCCATGTAAATAAAAGAGATGTTTCAACTAGTTTATCGTTGGACATTCACACTGCTGGCTGGCGAGGAATCGTTTCACTGCTCGTAGTTTGTCTTTAATCGACAAAACATATGATAAAAGTACTACTCGCTCACCACTATGAAACCCTAAAACTCGCTTCTAATCGAGCTTGCTAGCTTGTTTCCACATTCTAGTTCCTACTTATCACACGTCCATCGTTGTCGGTTGAACAACTGCCTAATTATAGTGTAACATTACAAAACAAACATTTTAATCAACGATTGTAGACAATTGACGTGCCCCACGGTTTTATTTTAGTCTAGTCTATGCATATGTTTATAATTCCCACGACTGTATCTATTTTATTATTTTTTGGTTTTTAGTACATTTATCTTAAACATTGCAATGTATGTTCAACATAAAACCGTTTAACTTAAAAAGTTTTTTACCTATTTTTATTTTCTAGTTTTTAGTTTTTATTTCGCATTCTGTTTAATTCATTCAGATACCTAAATTACAGATTCAATTTCTAAATTTAAATCTTATTATTATACGCCATTTAGTGGCTGCGCCCATCTTAAATATTGAGGTTGTATAGTGCACTGTATTCTTCTTGTCAAGCCCTTTTATTTGATACCCATATTGATGGGATTGATAAAACCTACGTTATCCGCCATTTTGTAGCGGCCGCCATCTTGGATTTCAACTTTTTATAGTATATTGTATTCTGCTTGTTGAGCCCTTTCATTTGATACCCATATTGATGGGATTGATAAAACCTACGTTATCCGCCATTTTGTAGCGGCCGCCATCTTGGATTTCAATTTTTTATAGTATATTGTATTCTGCTTGTTGAGCCCTTTCATTTGATATCCATATTGATGGGATTAATAAAACATAAATTATCCGCCATTTTGTAGCGGCAGTCATCTTGAATTTATAATGATAATGAATAAACATAATTGTATGGTCACCAAAATCCAAAGTGTATACAAAATTTCAGATTAATCGGTTGACAGGAAGAGGGTGAAATTTGAATTACTAAATTTGACCCAAGAATAAATAATAAAACAAACGGGGTGAGCTAAATAAAACCGTTTAAAAAAGGACTGGTATGTGAAAGGGGACGAGCTCTCTGATACCTCTGTTCCTTTCTGTATGTTAAAATGATGTCAGAATAAGATGATTCATTTGTTTTCTGTCGTTTCAATGACTTAACTTTAGTTTATAATCTTTATATGGGGTAACTTCTGTTTGCTTAAGACTAAAAATATTTTAGATATAACCAATTCTTTTATCTTATTTATCAAATGTACTGAAATTCGAAAGCTTTATCTTCTGTAGTTTAGGAATTCATTCAGACTTCACCAAACTAACTTCAAAATATCATATTATCTTGGTCTATTATTATGTTCAATACAAAGCTTGTGATATATTTTATGTCTTTTAAGGATGGAGTGCGTGTACAAAGCATGGTCGGGGCACGCGGCAGCAGTCATGTGCCTGGCGCGTGAACCGCTGCCCAGCGGGGACCGGCTCGCGACCGGGTCGCGCGACCACTGTGTGCGCGTGCACGACTTGCAGCACAACACTGGTACGTACTCATACTCAATAGCAGGCTGCGGTGTCTCTACGAAGTACGCTCATGTGCCTGCGCGAATCGCTGCCCAGCAGGCACATGCCCGCGAGACCACTGCGTGCGCGTGCACGACTTGCAGCACAACACTGGTACGTACTCATACTCAATAGCAGGCTGCGGTGTCTCTACGAAGTACGCTCATGTGCCTGCGCGAATCGCTGCCCAGCAGGCACATGCCCGCGAGACCACTGCGTACGCGTACACGACTTGCAGCACAACACTGGTACGTACTCATACTCAATAGCAGGCTGCGGTGTCTCTACGAAGTACGCTCATGTGCCTGCGCGAATCGCTGCCCAGCAGGCACATGCCCGCGAGACCACTGCGTACGCGTACACGACTTGCAGCACAACACTGGTACGTACTCATACTCAATAGCAGGCTGCGGTGTCTCTACGAAGTACGCTCATGTGCCTGCGCGAATCGCTGCCCAGCAGGCACATGCCCGCGAGACCACTGCGTACGCGTACACGACTTGCAGCACAACACTGGTACGTACTCATACTCAATAGCAGGCTGCGGTGTCTCTACGAAGTACGCTCATGTGCCTGCGCGAATCGCTGCCCAGCAGGCACATGCCCGCGAGACCACTGCGTACTGTTACATCCCTAAATTCTACATTAATAACGCTGACCTGCAACTATCGACTGACACAGACGTCAGTGGCCAGTCAGCGATATATTTGCTATAAAAACCCTAACTCTGCTTCAAACAGTCAGTCGTTTTGGTAATTAGTCAAATCGCTGTCCAAGACTACGGACCTGGTTTCTGCCCGCCGGTCTGGACTAGTAGTGAGACTAAGATCCTGCCCATCAAGTCGCCGTTAGACCTTTTGAAGGTCCTCGCGAATCGCGAAATAAAGTGATTTGAGTAAATCGTCTAAGTTGTGAGAATTATAATATAATATAAATAATTAATAAATTAGTTTCTAGCCAGTGTTGTGTTTTTTTTATAAACACTGAGGGCCCGAGACTAACATTTGGTGTCAGAAGAAAGCGGGATTTATTCCTGTTGGACGCCTACTCCTGACGACGTCCAGATACTATAATTCTCCAAGCCAAGCTGCCTGCTCTGCTGCCGTTCCCGATCTCTCTGACCGAGGGACAGCCAGACTCCCAGCTAACTTCGACAAGCCGACCACATCGTGCCATACCCCATCGTGCCCGAGGGTTCTCTGCCCAGCCGAGAGGTGCTGCCACGCGGTCCAGGCTCCTGCCAGATCACTTTCATCGCGACGAGGCGTGCGGAATTGCACGCGCGACCCAGATCGACTCACCCGGCGTTGCAACTTCTGCGCCGCTGCGCCGTATTAATCGCCGATTCATCAATGACACCGTTACTATTACTGCTGTGAGTGATTTTTTCGAGTCATTGACTTTATAATACTAGTTTATTTTCTGTTATTGCGTATAGGTAAATTGAAATATTATTAATAATCATGGCAAAACGGGAAGACACACCAGCTTCATACCAACTTTTTCCCGCAGAATCCCTTAAAATGAATTTTAGTGATTTAGTCCGGTTTATAAAACCTTTTGACGGTGACCGAAACAGACTAACATCTTTTATACGAAATTGCGAAAATGCCCTTAATTTAATAAACCCCACACATGTCGACATCCTTTTCCAATACATTCTATCACAATTAGAAGGAAAAGCTGAAATAGCCTGTTCATTAAAGGTATTCGATAACTGGTCCGAACTAAAACAATTTTTAAAATGTAATTTTGGTGAAACTAAACACCGAAGCCACCTACTTTTAGACCTCCAAAACTGCAAAATGAAATCCAATGAAACTATTTTAGAATATAGTATGCGCCTAGAAACTTTTCTAACAAGATTACAAACCGACATTTCTCATTCTACGAAAGATCCCGGCGAAATAAAAGGTAGACTCGCCGACACAGAAGACCTAGCCTTGCACACCTTTTTATTAGGATTACCAAACCATATTTCCAATATTCTTAGGTGTAGGGATCCTAGTAACCTCGCGGAAGCTATTAACTTAGCAATTCAAGAGGAAAAATTCTACAATCTCGCCCAGTCATCTAAGGGACCTGTAGAACATAGGCCGAAATGTAGATTATGCGGTAAAACGGGGCATACAGACCGATCATGCTATTTAAATCGCTACCAATCTTCTCATAAAACGCCATTTTCACCTACTTCCCATTCCGCTAGTTATAACCAAACCAAATCAGCCCCTTATAAACCTAACTCATACCATACGCAAACTAAACAAATAACTCCTCATTATTCACAAACACCGCCTTCCAAAGAAATTATCTGCAATTATTGTAAGGCTGTTAGCCATGATATAAGCCAATGCCGCAAACGGCAATACAATAATGCCAATCGCCAATTTTCTCAAATTCAAAGTAATAAAGTGCATAATCTTGAGGAAGAATCTTTAAACTAAATCGGATTCCGTGTTTGCGTCGCGCTGAATCCAATACACAAAAAGACGCAATGCGATGCTATTTTTATCACTCAGGCGATTCAATTAATTATAATGCACTCACTACACGCGTCAACAAACAGGGTATCCAGCCCCAAATTCATGACCGTGAAAATACTAATTCCACTGTTTTTACTAATCCCACTGTTTTTAACAAACCCACTGTATCCACTGTATCTCTACAACAAGCTAACCAACAGGGTAACCAGCCCCAAATGCATAGCTTTCAAAATAAAATTACTAAACCCACTGTATCCACTGTATCTCTACAACAAGCTAACCAACAGGGTAACCAGCCCCAAATGCATAGCTTTCAAAATAAAATTACTAAACCCACTGTATCCACTGTATCTCTACAACAAGCTAACCAACAGGGTAACCAGCCCCAAATGCATAGCTTTCAAAATAAAATTACTAAACCCACTGTATCCACTGTATCTCTACAACAAGCTAACCAACAGGGTACCCAGCCCCAAATGCATAGCTTGCTAACTAACACTGCTAAGTCCACTGATTCTACTAATTTCTCTGTATCTAACAAACCCACGATTGAATCTACTATGTCCATAGAACCTACTAAATCCTCCAAATTCTTTCATAATAACCCCAAGAAAAATAATATTTCCTCTAAAACTCCTACAAAAAATTTAATAGCAAAATCTAGCTGTCAACCTATTTATAAAATTCACTATAATGACAAGGTACACTTACCACATATTTATGTACATTCAGAATACTCAAACAAACCATTAATCCTGTTAATAGATTCTGGATCAAGCATATCCTTGATCAAAAGGACTTCGCTCTCAACACAACCTCAAGTTATACCAGAGAAAATTCAATTTAAAGGCATAGATGAAATGGCTCAATACTCAGAAAGTTTTGGTCATTTTCTGCTAGATATTAAATTAGAAAAGTCACTAACAATTTATAGTAAATTCCATCTTGTATCGGAATCCCTTGAATTTAATTTTGATGGTATAATAGGCAACGATTTCTTGAAAAATAATAATTGTATTATACAATATGGTAACAACGCTTTACATATTGGCCAGTACCAAATCAAAATCTTTTTCACAAAACCCCAATATGTAATTCCTGCCCGGTGTGAAATGATGATAGAATGCAATGTCAGCAATCCAGAAATAAAAAGTGGATACATGGAAAAATCACAAATTCAAAAAGGAGTTTACTTGTCCAGTTGTTTGACTACAGTAAAGGCTAATAACCATGTTAACGTCTCTATCTTAAACACGACAAATAAAGAAGTAAAAATTCAGACCTTTTGCGTCGAACTCCATCCCTTTCATACCCTCCAAGACATAAATACTAACCCTATTAACAATGTTAACGAAATTCCACTCTCTAAAACTTCAGATCGTAACAAAGAAATTAGAAATCAAATCAGATCATCTCATTTAAATTCAGAGGAGTCAAAAACACTCTTAAACCTCTGCCAAGAGTATTGCGATTTATTTTATCTTAACGGCGACAACCTATCTCATACTAACACTTTACATCACGAAATCAAAACTACTTCTTCACAACCCATTCATGTCAAAAGCTACAGATATCCAGAATGCCATAAAGAGGAAGTAAACAAACAGATTCAAAAAATGTTAGATCAAAAAATCATTAAACCTTCTAACTCTCCATGGTCTTCTCCGATATGGATTGTTCCTAAAAAACTTGATGCTTCTGGCCAAAAGAAATGGCGTATCGTCGTTGACTATAGGAAATTGAACGACATCACTGTAGGCGACGCCTATCCTATCCCTAATATCACTGAAATATTAGATCAATTAGGACATAGTAAATATTTTTCCACATTAGACCTAGCCTCTGGATTCCATCAGATTCCTATGAAAGAAGAAGATTCTCCAAAAACGGCATTTTCCGTCAACAATTATGGTCATTTTAAATATACTCGAATGCCATTTGGATTAAAAAATGCACCTGCTACATTTCAACGCCTTATGAATACTGTACTTTCTGGTCTCCAAGGACTACACTGTTTCATTTACCTTGATGATGTCATAATTTATTCTCACGATCTTCAAAGCCACATAGATAAACTTAAATTAGTTTTTGATGCCCTTAGGCAGCATAATCTTAAATTACAGCCGGATAAATGCGAATTCCTAAGAAAGGAAGTAGCTTATCTCGGTCACATAATCTCAGACAAAGGAGTTTCCCCTAATCCTGATAAAGTTAAAGCCGTAGTTTCATATCCTACTCCCAAAACACCTAAAGACATAAAAAGTTTCTTAGGTCTCGTAGGTTACTATCGTAAATTTATTAACAACTTCTCTAAAATTACTAAACCCCTAACCAGTCTCTTACGAAAGGATGTAGAATTCGTTTGGTCACATCAACAAGAAGACGCATTTAATACTCTTAAAACTATGCTTACTAATGCACCAATCCTTCAATACCCTGACTTCTCGAAACCCTTTATTTTAACCACAGACTCATCTAATTACGCTTTGGGCGCCGTACTTTCCCAGGGTGAAATAGGTAGTGATCTTCCTATCGCATTTGCATCCAGGACCCTTAATAAAGCTGAAGGTAATTATAGTACTACAGAAAAGGAATTGTTAGGAATACTATTTGGTACTAAAACTTTCAGACCTTACCTTTATGGTAGGAAAATAAAAATCGTAACTGATCATCGTCCTTTAGTTTGGCTTATGAACTGTAAGGATCCTAGTAGTAAATTAGTAAGATGGCGTCTAAAACTAGAAGATTACGACTATGAAATAATTTACAAACCAGGTAAAATTAATAGTAATGCCGATGCTTTATCCCGACCTCCTATACATAGCATTGATGATATTAACTTTACAGACAACTTAACTTATGAATCTTTTATCAAGTCACGTTCCAGCCCCATGCTACATGACACACACATTACAGAAACAAATCAGAGTTTACTCGAAACACCATGTCCCTATATCGCCTTTCCTACCTCTGTCGACTTAGATACTTCCAATCCTTATTGTGATAGCATTCTTAGCACATTAGAAAATCGAAACGAATTCGAAATGTCTGAAAGAGAATTGAATAGTTTAACAGTGACTTCTATTAACAACAAAACCTATTTTCATCTTTTCACTAAAACACACTACTATGACTCAGCTACCTACAGAGATATATTTAAGGTTTTAAAGGAATTACGTAATTATTTAATAGTATTTTATCCACAAGTCACAGAAGTTTCTATCTCCGATTTCGATAATCCTTACGATAAACTTAGGTTTCCATTAATTTACGAAATCATAGCATTTATATTTCACAACACTAAAATTAAAATAAATATATATCATAATAAAATTAAGTATCCCACTCCTACAGAAATTCCCACAATACTAAAAGACAACCATGATACTCCAATCGGAGGACATATAGGCTCGAACCGTTTGTACAATAAACTTAAAGATGCATATCATTGGAAAGGCATGAAAAAAGACATAGAAACCTATGTTAAAAATTGTTCTCAGTGCCAGAAAAACAAAGCATTAAGAGCAATTAATAAAGCTCCTATGGAAATCACCACTACGTCTCAAGAACCTTTTCAAAGAATATTCACGGATATAGTTGGTCCATTGCCGGAATCTGGACCTCAAGCATTCAAATATATCGTAACATTCCAAGACGATCTAACGAAATATTCTATGGCCTATCCTATAGTACAAGCCACAGCTGAACAAACTTCAGAATGCCTAATTAAATTTATTTCTCATTTTGGAATTCCTCGAACTATTCTTTCTGATCAAGGAGTTCACTTTATAGCTGAAATATATAAACAAGTAGCATCACTTTTTAAAATCAAACATCTTTTTTCGTCCATTTATCATCCTCAAACTAATGGCTCCCTAGAGAGAAGCCATTGCACGCTTAAAGAATATTTAAAATCATTTGTTAATAAAGAACAAGATAATTGGCACAAATATCTTCCCACTGCACTTATTTCCTATAACAGCACAACACATACCACTACAAACTTTAGCCCTCATGAACTTTTATTTGGTTGTAAACCCTATTTACCAAGCTCTATCTACGACATAAGTCCTACTGCAACTTATCCTGATTACATCAAAACTTTAAAACATAAATTGAATACCACAAGAAATTTAGCTAAAGAAAATATTCTGAGAAGCAAAGAGAGATCAAAACGCTATTATGATCAACATGCTAAAACAAAAAACTATAATGTTGGAGATATGGTCTACATAAGGGAACATCACAGATTACGTAAAGCTCTCTCCCCAATCTGGAAAGGCCCCTTTAAAATCATAGAAACCCATGATAATAATAACGTCACCATTCAAATGAATAGACGTAAGATCCGTTACCACTTCGATCAAATTAAACTAGCCTACGATAATTCTCTTCCAGGGTCATCGCGCCAGGCACCATCACCACTACCAAGTTAATAACGCCAATAGTTGATAGCCCAGGCCTATATTTTGATAATCTAGGAATTTTAAAATATTACAATAACTTTTGGAATATTATCACATTTACTGACTTATCCTACATTCAACCTCATATAGAAAACATTCAAAATGTTATATATACTGTAAAGGAAACCTGCCATAATTATAAATCTGCTAAAATACAATCCGATTGCTCTAACACACTTAGTCCTTTAGAAATACTTTTAAATAGTGTAAAAAATAATTATCAATCTCTATCTCATCTTACACAAGAAAAGGGTCGTTCTAAAAGGTCTTCATGGTTCGGGTTTGGTGGACCCATACTTAAACAACTATTTGGATCTCTAGATGAAGACGATGCTCAAACATTTACTAATGCTATAAACGCGGTTCAAGATGACCAGAGAAATCTTGCATCTTTAATGAAAGAAAATATTCATATTATATCTTCTACTATAAGTACATTTAATAATACCATTCAAAAATTAAACGAAAATGAACAAATACTCAACAATAATATAGACAAATTAGACAAAATCCTAGATAGTGTTATGCAGGCTACTAATAAATTAGAAGCCTCATCGCATCTTACAATGACCTTCAGTGCTTTAGAAAGCTCATTAATGACATTAAATTTCAACCTCAAAGATATTGTTGATGCAATACTATTTGGTAAACAAAATATTGTCCATCCTTCTATTCTATCCCCTATGCAACTTTATAATGAATTACACTCTAATAAGAATAAAGTCCCACAAAATTTTCCTTTACCTTTGGATTTAGAAAATATGCATATACTTTTAGATATATCTCAAATTTCTAGTTTCATTACAGACACTAAATTAGTATTCGTTGTTAAGATTCCTCTTGTTCTCTTACAGGAATATAATTTGTACCATGTCTATGCTCTTCCTACTGCCCATGATATTACTAATCCACATTCCTTTGCGTTGATTAGCCCTACTGCTAAATTCCTCGCAATAACAGATGATAAATTACTGTATTCAATGACAGACTCAATCAGTGATTGCAAAATTCCAACAAATAACTATCATCTGTGCAGATTAGGCAATGTGCATTCTAGTGTCTCGAACCCTACCTGTGAAGTGCAAATCCTAAGTGCTTACATAAATAAAATACCGGACACATGCGATTATAAAAATATAATTAGCGATATTGACGTTTGGCAAACTATTAGTAATAATAAATGGATTTATGTTCAATCCAATATAGCTAAGCTCTCTGTTAAATGTAATAATACTATTAATGACTATGATATAATTGGAACAGGAATCCTCAAACTTCCGAAAGGATGCATAGCTTTTCATAAACTCTTACAATTCTCTCCTTCAGTAGAATACGAAACTGAATTGTATATGCCTACTCCTAATTTTAATATTATAAATGATGATTGTTGTTCCAGAAAGAAAATTAATTCTTCGCTTCCATATCTAACACCAATTAAACTATCTCATATTAATTTAGATTCTTTACATTACGTTACTCATAGATTAAATCAAGTTAATGACGAAATAGAGAAAATTGAAAACCAACCCTATCATATTAAATATGGAAGTTATTTTAGTGTTTTTACAACTTTAGTATCCTTAATCGTATTAAGCTATATTTCCTATAAAATATTTAAAATATTGTGTATTCGAAGAAAGCGTAACAATAGTTTAGATTCTAGTTCTGGTTGTTGTATTCAAATTTTTAATAGCTGTTATACTAAACCTAACCATAATATCCGAGCGATTAATACTAGTTCCAATTACGAAACACGTAATAGAGCATTCGAAACCAATAGTAGCTCAGAGAACTCTCCTACATTCCTAAGGAGAAACCTAGATTAATATGATAAATACTATTTCATGTTTCATTTATATTTTATACCATTATCCTAAGTCTATTATATACTAGATGTTATTTCAACACACTGTTTCCTTTGTTATTGTAAGAAAATGTTATTTTGTAGTTTTTCTATTTCTGTATGACTGTAAGTCTTAAATATTTTTACTCACTACTTTACGATACGATAAAATTCATGTTATTCTCAATTTTTATTTCTAGTTCTGTTTTATTCTATATCTTTACCTATTGTAATACTCTAATCACTTTATCCTACTCACATCATATTTTCTATGATGTTTCGTCTTAAAGAGGGGAGGTGTTACATCCCTAAATTCTACATTAATAACGCTGACCTGCAACTATCGACTGACACAGACGTCAGTGGCCAGTCAGCGATATATTTGCTATAAAAACCCTAACTCTGCTTCAAACAGTCAGTCGTTTTGGTAATTAGTCAAATCGCTGTCCAAGACTACGGACCTGGTTTCTGCCCGCCGGTCTGGACTAGTAGTGAGACTAAGATCCTGCCCATCAAGTCGCCGTTAGACCTTTTGAAGGTCCTCGCGAATCGCGAAATAAAGTGATTTGAGTAAATCGTCTAAGTTGTGAGAATTATAGTATAATATAAATAATTAATAAATTAGTTTCTAGCCAGTGTTGTGTTTTTTTTATAAACACTGAGGGCCCGAGACTAACAGTACGCGTACACGACTTGCAGCACAACACTGGTACGTACTCATACTCAATAGCAGGCTGCGGTGTCTCTACGAAGTACGCTCATGTGCCTGCGCGAATCGCTGCCCAGCAGGCACATGCCCGCGAGACCACTGCGTACGCGTACACGACTTGCAGCACAACACTGGTACGTACTCATACTCAATAGCAGGCTGCGGTGTCTCTACGAAGTACGCTCATGTGCCTGCGCGAATCGCTGCCCAGCAGGCACATGCCCGCGAGACCACTGCGTACGCGTACACGACTTGCAGCACAACACTGGTACGTACTCATACTCAATAGCAGGCTGCGGTGTCTCTACGAAGTACGCTCATGTGCCTGCGCGAATCGCTGCCCAGCAGGCACATGCCCGCGAGACCACTGCGTACGCGTACACGACTTGCAGCACAACACTGGTACGTACTCATACTCAATAGCAGGCTGCGGTGTCTCTACGAAGTACGCTCATGTGCCTGCGCGAATCGCTGCCCAGCAGGCACATGCCCGCGAGACCACTGCGTACGCGTACACGACTTGCAGCACAACACTGGTACGTACTCATACTCAATAGCAGGCTGCGGTGTCTCTACGAAGTACGCTCATGTGCCTGCGCGAATCGCTGCCCAGCAGGCACATGCCCGCGAGACCACTGCGTACGCGTACACGACTTGCAGCACAACACTGGTACGTACTCATACTCAATAGCAGGCTGCGGTGTCTCTACGAAGTACGCTCATGTGCCTGCGCGAATCGCTGCCCAGCAGGCACATGCCCGCGAGACCACTGCGTACGCGTACACGACTTGCAGCACAACACTGGTACGTACTCATACTCAATAGCAGGCTGCGGTGTCTCTACGAAGTACGCTCATGTGCCTGCGCGAATCGCTGCCCAGCAGGCACATGCCCGCGAGACCACTGCGTACGCGTACACGACTTGCAGCACAACACTGGTACGTACTCATACTCAATAGCAGGCTGCGGTGTCTCTACGAAGTACGCTCATGTGCCTGCGCGAATCGCTGCCCAGCAGGCACATGCCCGCGAGACCACTGCGTACGCGTACACGACTTGCAGCACAACACTGGTACGTACTCATACTCAATAGCAGGCTGCGGTGTCTCTACGAAGTACGCTCATGTGCCTGCGCGAATCGCTGCCCAGCAGGCACATGCCCGCGAGACCACTGCGTACGCGTACACGACTTGCAGCACAACACTGGTACGTACTCATACTCAATAGCAGGCTGCGGTGTCTCTACGAAGTACGCTCATGTGCCTGCGCGAATCGCTGCCCAGCAGGCACATGCCCGCGAGACCACTGCGTACGCGTACACGACTTGCAGCACAACACTGGTACGTACTCATACTCAATAGCAGGCTGCGGTGTCTCTACGAAGTACGCTCATGTGCCTGCGCGAATCGCTGCCCAGCAGGCACATGCCCGCGAGACCACTGCGTACGCGTACACGACTTGCAGCACAACACTGGTACGTACTCATACTCAATAGCAGGCTGCGGTGTCTCTACGAAGTACGCTCATGTGCCTGCGCGAATCGCTGCCCAGCAGGCACATGCCCGCGAGACCACTGCGTACGCGTACACGACTTGCATACAAATGTCAATGACCCAACGGTCTGGTTCCAAATTAACAGCTCCATCTATCACCGGCTGGGCAAAATAACAATATTATTAGTTTATCAAACTATCGGTTGTTGTAAGTGACGCTCGTAACCTTTGTGTTTTCGTCGCAGGAACTTGGGAGGTGTGCAACCGACGACTAATGGAACCGCCGCACTACGACGGAGTGCAAGCTCTGTACCTGCGCGGCAACTTCCTCTACAGTGCGTCACGTGACTCGAGCCTCAAGTGCTGGTCTCTCACCGATAACAGCCTCACGCATGTACGTCATCATATACCTATGTTTCTGTTCCCAGTAATCTCGGTCTAACATTCACGCACATAAATGCAGGGTTTACGTGTTTATACGTTACTAAGATGATCTTATCCGTTTGTGCAGAGCGTGATGAACGCCCACAAGGGCTGGGTGACGGGTTTATGCGCAGTGGGCGCGGGACTTGCGAGCTGTGGCCGCGACCAGGCGCTGCGGCTGTGGAGCGGCAGCCTCCGCCCCGCCGCGCCGCCCGCCGCCCTGCCCGACGCCCCGCACGCACTCGCCGCGTGCCCCGCCACCCACACACTTTACACTGCCGGCAGGTAGGTGTTAGTGTTACTGCTATGTGACCAGTTGCTGCGGCTGTGGAGCGCGCCTCCGCCCCGCCGCGCCGCCCGCCGCCCTGCCCGACGCCCCGCACGCACTCGCCGCGTGCCCCGCCACCCACACACTTTACACTGCCGGCAGGTAGGTGTTAGTGTTACTGCTATGTGACCAGTTGCTGCGGCTGTGGAGCGCGCCTCCGCCCCGCCGCGCCGCCCGCCGCCCTGCCCGACGCCCCGCACGCACTCGCCGCGTGCCCCGCCACCCACACACTTTACACTGCCGGCAGGTAGGTGTTAGTGTTACTGCTATGTGACCAGTTGCTGCGGCTGTGGAGCGCGCCTCCGCCCCGCCGCGCCGCCCGCCGCCCTGCCCGACGCCCCGCACGCACTCGCCGCGTGCCCCGCCACCCACACACTTTACACTGCCGGCAGGTAGGTGTTAGTGTTACTGCTATGTGACCAGTTGCTGCGGCTGTGGAGCGCGCCTCCGCCCCGCCGCGCCGCCCGCCGCCCTGCCCGACGCCCCGCACGCACTCGCCGCGTGCCCCGCCACCCACACACTTTACACTGCCGGCAGGTAGGTGTTAGTGTTACTGCTATGTGACCAGTTGCTGCGGCTGTGGAGCGCGCCTCCGCCCCGCCGCGCCGCCCGCCGCCCTGCCCGACGCCCCGCACGCACTCGCCGCGTGCCCCGCCACCCACACACTTTACACTGCCGGCAGGTAGGTGTTAGTGTTACTGCTATGTGACCAGTTGCTGCGGCTGTGGAGCGCGCCTCCGCCCCGCCGCGCCGCCCGCCGCCCTGCCCGACGCCCCGCACGCACTCGCCGCGTGCCCCGCCACCCACACACTCTACACTGCCGGCAGGTAGGTGTTAGTGTTACTGCTATGTGACCAGTTGCTGCGGCTGTGGAGCGCGCCTCCGCCCCGCCGCGCCGCCCGCCGCCCTGCCCGACGCCCCGCACGCACTCGCCGCGTGCCCCGCCACCCACACACTTTACACTGCCGGCAGGTAGGTGTTAGTGTTACTGCTATGTGACCAGTTGCTGCGGCTGTGGAGCGCGCCTCCGCCCCGCCGCGCCGCCCGCCGCCCTGCCCGACGCCCCGCACGCACTCGCCGCGTGCCCCGCCACCCACACACTTTACACTGCCGGCAGGTAGGTGTTAGTGTTACTGCTATGTGACCAGTTGCTGCGGCTGTGGAGCGCGCCTCCGCCCCGCCGCGCCGCCCGCCGCCCTGCCCGACGCCCCGCACGCACTCGCCGCGTGCCCCGCCACCCACACACTTTACACTGCCGGCAGGTAGGTGTTAGTGTTACTGCTATGTGACCAGTTGCTGCGGCTGTGGAGCGCGCCTCCGCCCCGCCGCGCCGCCCGCCGCCCTGCCCGACGCCCCGCACGCACTCGCCGCGTGCCCCGCCACCCACACACTTTACACTGCCGGCAGGTAGGTGTTAGTGTTACTGCTATGTGACCAGTTGCTGCGGCTGTGGAGCGCGCCTCCGCCCCGCCGCGCCGCCCGCCGCCCTGCCCGACGCCCCGCACGCACTCGCCGCGTGCCCCGCCACCCACACACTTTACACTGCCGGCAGGTAGGTGTTAGTGTTACTGCTATGTGACCAGTTGCTGCGGCTGTGGAGCGCGCCTCCGCCCCGCCGCGCCGCCCGCCGCCCTGCCCGACGCCCCGCACGCACTCGCCGCGTGCCCCGCCACCCACACACTTTACACTGCCGGCAGGTAGGTGTTAGTGTTACTGCTATGTGACCAGTTGCTGCGGCTGTGGAGCGCGCCTCCGCCCCGCCGCGCCGCCCGCCGCCCTGCCCGACGCCCCGCACGCACTCGCCGCGTGCCCCGCCACCCACACACTTTACACTGCCGGCAGGTAGGTGTTAGTGTTACTGCTATGTGACCAGTTGCTGCGGCTGTGGAGCGCGCCTCCGCCCCGCCGCGCCGCCCGCCGCCCTGCCCGACGCCCCGCACGCACTCGCCGCGTGCCCCGCCACCCACACACTTTACACTGCCGGCAGGTAGGTGTTAGTGTTACTGCTATGTGACCAGTTGCTGCGGCTGTGGAGCGCGCCTCCACTCCGCCGATCTGGCCACCGGATCAGACGGTTTCAAATACTCTCATTCAGAAGTACATAACGTATAATGTTACTTTGCAAAATCTGGAGCACAGAGCGCACGGAATCAAATCACCATTATTAAAACTAATCAAAATAAACAGCAACGCGCACGTGCAACAGCGAGGATATTCGGAAAGCTGGCTTTAGAGGAAGTCAATTATTTGTAGCGAACTGCGCTACTAGATTAAATCTACGTCAGTTTAAAAACAAGTTAATATATTTTTCTCGAACCTCATCCACGCCAAGTATGCTAAATATTTAAACTCAGTTTACATACGTATACGCAAATGTTGATGTTAATTTGTGAGTGTGTTACAGCGGCGGCGAAGTGCGCGCGTGGCGGCTGGTCTCCGAGCCCTGAGCGACACAGGTGCACACACTTACACACAAACTAATAGACACATACACACAAACAAGTACATACACTCACACGCTCATACACATACACACTAGCTACTGTCTTCCTTTGCTCTCCAACACACACAACGGGCCACTGCATTAACACTGCGGACGATCTGCAAGCATATTGGTACTCTCTACAAAATTATTTTAATTCTTCTTACAGTAAGTATTTTTCTGATTTTGAAAAAGAACGAAAACGCAATTTTATTTCATTGATATAGTTAACATCCTAAATAAATTGTTACATTTCCATAAGGTCTCTATTGGAAGAACAGTAATTCGCAATGGAAAACCAAAAAAGTATTTACTTGCTCTTTAAAAATTTATATTTTGAAGTTGAGTTGAGGTATATAGTAACATACAAGTATAGATACATTTTGTTAAACAAAGTCCAGTAAGTTTAATTTTATTAATTAAAAAGCATTAAATTAAAACAGAAATAATACAATAATAAACTGTACAATCAAACTCAAGTTTGTTCAAGAAAGCTCTGAAGTAAAACATAATTTATCAATTCTATAAATATTTCTGCACGGATCTGCCAAATTTAATTGAGAATTTATTTTAAATACGTCTCTAATCTCTTAATCAAAAATGATAAAATTGCGTATTCGGTGTTGCGACCCACCGTCGTCTGTCGTGTTGGTGCACGCCCCACGCTTCGTTCGCACGCGTCGCCGCCGCTTCACTCATTAACGGCAAATGTTTGCTTTGCGAAACTTATTACTATTATTATATCGCACCTGTACAGACTCGTTGCCCACAAAATGTGAAAACGCGCTTTCATTTACCATCACCATTTGAATGATATGAGGCTTGTAAGAGGAATTGGAGATAGGAAGGTCGACTCTGCCAATCCTTGCGGGATTGAGAAGTGGTCGCATGTATGGAATTGTGTCTATAAAATTCAACTCATGAACTGTTACTGAACCATGACAAATAAACTCGTTAAGTACAAGATTTATAGCAGCAATAATCACACCAATGAGAAAAAAATAAAATGTTTTAATGCAAGTGTACTACTGTCTAATAATATCTAAAGTTTTAACTTTCTCTCCGTCGCCGTTGGTTGCGTTGTTCGGTTTTGACCATGAAGTGCTGCGTGCGATCCTCAGCTCGGGTCAATGCATAATTTGATATCAGATCTGGCTAGGTGCCCAGTTCCGTACATAGGACAGTGCCTGCGGTGCCTAGGCACAGGGCACAGGCCTTGGAAGGGGCACAGAAATGACCGGACCAGGAATACACATCATTATTTTAGGGGCGCAACTATATAACTCGCACCGGGCGCATAAAAGGTCATTTACGGCACTGCAGGTACATACTTCTTCCAAGTTGAAATGGTATCTAAAACTGCATCGTCATTTGACATCAGGTGAGATTGAAGTCAAGGGTTAACTTATCGTTAAAAATATTAAAATATTGCGTTATAAGAACTTCCATCTGTTTATCCCAAAATCTATGCTATACATATATTATATTATGTCTGTATGCTCGCTTCCACTTTCTGCACAACTATTTTGCACATTGTGGACAACAAGTTGTAACTACAGGTGTAAAAACGTAACTCAAAACTACTATTATATAAAAAATAAAAAATGTTTAATAAACCATCGAGATTCGCGATTTCATTATAAAGGTACTTTATAGCCTTCCGACTATTTGTTATTTATTTTACCTTGAAACTAATCTCTTTTCACTTCACACAGTTTTCTTTCTAATTCTTCACATGATGACAATGATTTCCATGATATTGAAATATGTCATGTTATTGTGAAGTAATAATTTGACAAGAGGTGTCAATTATTATTTCAAAAAGCCCTTGAGCTGTCAATTTTTCTGTCACGACGTCAAATTACAGTGCGCGATTTCAATATCATGGCCCAGCTTTCCGTGTCAACATCACATCATATCACACCTTTTCTCGTGTTTTATACTTGTTGTAGTCTAGACAGAAGCTTTCGTTGTAGTGAACAAGACAAGTTATAAATTCTTCGCGTATTATCTATGGACTTCACGCAACTAGTTAGCTGCTTTTTAAAGCAGGCAGAAGCGACAAGGTTTAGGCCGTGTCAGCGATCGCTTGCATACGTGTTAATGGATGCGTGAGTGTGTATAGATGTGTGTGTGCGTAAATTTTTGGGTGCTCCTATCTTACACGCACATACCCAAGATCTGGCCAACATGTTGCGTGTAGTCCACACTCTTTCATTGAACTGTTAAATATGAGTTTCTAATATAGGTAGATTTCTTCTATTGTAAACTACTCGTAACATTTTCTAGCTATTACTAAAACTGTTAGCATATATTTTGTTTAAAAACATAGTTATAAATTATAATTATTTTGTTAAACGCAATAATTAAATACCAAACTTTACTTTTTCTTACTTAGATCTATTGAACAAAAATTTTTAATGTGTAGAATATTTTTACCAAATATTTTATTACAAAATTACTTGCACTAAATTTTACTATTGTGCTTACACGTAGACCTTATAAATTCGACAATATGGTCTTTAAGATCTAAATATAGAATAGTGAAGATAGTTTTAGCATTGTAAAATACTTAATTATTTTTATAAAATCTTTGTGTTGAATGAACTAAGTATAGTGCAGATATTTAGTTACTTTTTTATTAAACAGGGTTACTTCATGAATACCATCATCATTATCAGCCTATTAGCGGCTCACTACAGGCTTCCCTCCATATATAGGAGGGGATATGGAGCGTAGATCACCACGCTGTCCAATACAGATTATGATAAAGTTTCATTTATAATTGTATTCCACAGCTCTGGTCGCGTGCGGTGCTGGCGCGTGCGCCCCACCATTGCGGCGAGGTGACAGTCGCCCTCCGCGCCGCCCTCCGCGCCGCCCTCCCCGCGCACGCGCCGCGCCTGGCGGTGACACCCGTACTCATCAGACCTGGAAACAACTACGGACACTTCCCCTGATTTGTCTATGACCTTGAAGCACTATAGTCGCTGTAACAGCGTTTAAAGATAGAATTCATTGCGAAACGTAGTAACGCGTAAACGAAGATAAATCTTTTTGGGAAAGGTATTCATAACAAAATATTGGATGTTTGGACACTTTACTAGTCGTCATCAGGCTCGAATCACTATAGACGCTATAACAGCGTACTCACTGCGATAGGCAATCATCATGAAACGTTCGGGCATTTCGCCAGTTTTGATCTCCAAGAAATATAGCAATAACAGCATTTAGATATATAACTAGACGTGGAAGCTGAACAATTGAACATAACGGAATGTTCCGTCACTTCACCAGTTTTGTGATCAGACTGGAAGCACGATACTTTATAGACAGCAGTAACATTGGATGGAGCTACACGTGATGCGATCTTCAACAGTGTTTTAAAAACACTCTAGGATTTATAGTTTTTGTTTTTTGCGTCCTGCACTAAATCAGCTACTAAAGATGGAGATTTAGAAATACTCGTTAAGCATATAAATTGCTTCAGCGTTTAACGAAAATATGGTCAGTAAAACTGTCTGGAAATTCTCCTGTTATGTTCTCAAAGTATGTAAAGTTACATCCACTATGTTAGCTAACTAATTCGCATAGTGGATAATTACGGTTCATTCATCATGAAAAGTCGAATGATAAATTAAGTAATAGATTATTTTTCTTTATTTGACAAATGACATTTTGACCACATATACTGAGACAAAAACCGAAATCGCTGTAAGCGTGCCTCCAAAATTTGAAGAGTTCCTTCAATATCCCCAGGATATCATCATCAGATTCTAACATGATGACAATGGGACCACCCTGGAAGTGTGCCCTTTTTAATAAAAAAAGAATTATCAAAATCGGACAACTCTGTAAAAAGTTATGCGTGGTCATACGTAAAAATATATATATATATACGTGTCGAATTGAGAACCTCCTCCGTTTTTTTCGTCGGTTAAAAAGGCTCTAAATATTTGTTTTAAAGTTACAAATCCTTTTGCTTTTTGTCCAAGAAGGAGACTTTCATAAAGGGTGTTTTAGTGTTTTATCAAACATTAAAAATTATGAACATACCATAAGTGTACAAAGCAAATAGTCTGTTTAATAAATATTGTGTAATTCTTTATAGATATCAACTTGACAATAGGTTTGGACGACAATATTATGCTGAAAGTAGTTCTCGATAGCTACCTCGTAGAAAAGACGGTATTGGATAGTTCCTTAAAAGTAATATTCATAGAATATGTTCCACATTGAAAAAGAAAAGTAAACATTTGAATATTAAAAAAATAAGTTGAGTAGGCCAATTTTAACTGTACAATATTGTAAAATTAAAAACGAAAAAATAAAGTGAATAGCCCAGAAAACCAGAAAAATAAAAAAACGTAGCCATGCGTGTCGTATGGCTACGTTTAATCAGCGAAATTAGTTCCCATATTAACTAATTCACAGGCTGATTGTAAGTACTTGTGGCATCCTCAAGCCAGGTTTTTTATTTTTGTGGCCAGACCAAAAATAAGAGTTTCATAAAAATTAATCATAAACTAAAGCTCTCCTGTGTAAAAATAAAATCAATTATATTCACGTCGCTTGTTTAACTTTTCTTTTTCAACGTCATAATTATTATAAGAGTGATTTCAAATCGTATCTTCTACAAATACGGGATTTCTAAACTCTAAAACACATCAATCATCTTAATATTACTACATCCTCCATTGCGTTTCTTCTACTTCCTGATTCGCTCTTACTTTGGAAGTGAGATAACAATAAATTTGTAAGCTTAAGAGTGAGATGGACAATATGAAATTATATTCCGTTGAAAACCAGCATTATTTCTATATCATTGCCATAGATCACAATCATTCCATTACCTACGTCACTCGTATCATAATCATTCATAACATATCATGTCCTAATTTTTAATAAAAAAATAACTTACGTAGTGAACCATGAAGTATTTAGGCAAGTTTATTTCCAATATGATGGACTAATTGTAAGACTGTACACCAATAGTTTTTATTAGTATATTAGAAACATAATGAATGGCCTTCATGTAGATTGTAAGCTGATATAAGGATAATTTATACATAACAGACGCCTGGACTTTTTAAAAATTCGGATTTATTTTAAAGCTATATTAAGTCGCTTGACGTAAAGTTCAGTCTACATTTCGAACAACATGAAATATTCGTTTAGAACATAAACTCGGAAATATTTGTTTCAATGTACATTTACTCGGTTGTCCGTTTTGGCTTTATGTCTTTAGATAGGTGTAATGATCAAATAATTTTGTCACATTGCATATTTCAAGCTCATGAATTTACCCATGCAAAATAGTTTAAGCAATAATTTAATAGAAATCAATGCCTTATTGCCAAATCCGACGCACATACATTTTTTACATAGACATAGTATATGAAATTAGTGAAATCAATCATTTTGTTTTAATATAATTTTTTTAATATGTAGCTTTAGTCAGCAATTTGTAATTTGTTTAATTAAGTTTTATAACAATGGGCTCAATTTATTTTTCTCATATTGATTACAATTTTTAACTTAGTATGAATAAATTGAAAATAATTATAATCATTAACGCAATATACATGTCACTAATATTAATTAATAATTTACTATAGTCTGTGATTAATCGATCAATTATATTTTTGTACATTCCTGTGCTACGGGTAGGTTTGTAACACAATTCATAGTTTTATTTTATTATCGCTCATTAGGATCTAAGCAAATAAAGTAATGAAAATAATAATAATAATAATTAGTATCAGAAGGGAAGCAACTACGACCATGACATATTTACTGAAGGTCAACATTAATCAATATCTATATATATATCTATAATAAAATATGTTTTAACGAAAACCGTAGAATTTTTTCCCGATTTTCAATAAATATATTTAAATATTTTTCTTTCTACCGACATTTCTATTTCTGTGGTAACATTTACCAAAATAATTTCATTTTGTATAAAACTACCTGTGAAATTACAGCCCCACGGCACTGGCTGAACATTGGCGTTCTTTGTGTAGTTATAGAAGATGGTTCTATATTTATTAAAACCACAGCCATGAAATTCTGTACTTGGTTCACTGTCGCTGTGTTTAAAAATATTTATTTATTGTCATTTCGCTGCCTATAATGTATTTACAAAAAGTGCACATGGCTATGAATTTATCATATTCGTATTAATGAATTTAATTTTCCATTGCAGTATTATTGTACCTTATTATTTGATGTCGAATGTATACAAGACAATATTTTAATTCAACTTTACGTACCTATTTGTGAGGCTATGCAAATTAACAATTTAAAGATGTTTATATATGATGTTGAAATAAAATGTAGAGAATATCATGCTAAGTTTTTTATTTTTGCGCGCATAAGAGATGCTGTGAGCTTTCTCTGAGTGCACCTTGTATTGTAAGTATTGTGAACGAGCGCAATTTTAACCAATTATATGTGTGTTTGTAATGAATTTAATGTGTATTGTATTTTTTTATATAAGATTTTCCGATTTTAAAACTTTTCATTGTATGCACTTCTAGTATGAAACTGTAGTAATTTGGAAACATTTTTAATGAGTTTTATAGAATCTTGAAAACATACATATAACACTACTAGTCATTGATGTTATATTTTAAAAGAAATCAAAATGAATTTATTTAATCGACTCATTATATTTCATCACTTTAAAATTTCTGTTTATTTTTTGAAAAGTCATGAATGTTTCCATAAAAATATAATTATCTGCGTGCAAAGGAAGTTGAGAATTTTTAAATCCTTTTTTACCATTTACTGGCCAAAGCCTGAACAAGTATTATTTGAACAATAGATATTATTTACAAATTTTTCAAATTCTTTTACTGTAATGTTTAATGTGTCAAATAAAATTTTGTTTTTATGATTAGCAATTGCTTTTTATTTGTCTACCTAACATACCCACCAAATTAAGCCTTATAAAATATGCTATGATCGAGTTTGCTCAAACTCTTGGGAATCCTTTGGCCAGGTACGGACATAGCTATAGCATTAGATACCAGCGAAGTCTCTCTATAACCTGCTAAAAAACCTTGGCCTTACTAGAAGTGCAGTGAGCTCCATATTGAATCGAGTATCCAAAGCTGCCAAAGTCCTTCCGAATTTGGCTGGGCAGGGAGAATAACTTGAACAGAGGAAGTGAGTGTTGACGGCTGTCACTAAGAGATCTCTTTTAAACCTACACCCGTGTCACAAGTCTCGGGCTCTGTTCAGAGTTTTTCTCTCTGCCACACGATGTACCGGCACCCGCACTGTGAATTCATGGAATTCTAAGATATTTATCTCTCTAGATGCCCTTCCTATGAGAATATCAAGATTGAAATTAGCCTATCTTGCTCCACATATTATTAGCTATCTGCGAGTGAAAGCCCCATCAAAATCCAGGCCCGTTAACAGACAGACAATAATTGTATAAAAATGTTTTTATATAAATGATCAAAATCATGGTTTAATACTTATTGTGAGTATTCAGCAAATAAAGGGATTTAAAATTATAAACAGAAATTTCAATTATTTTTATTTGTTTAGACTTTGGAAAGGGTTACAGACAAACATGTTCAGATAACTGGTAGCTGTTAACAGATTGGCCACACTTTTCGCACATCACAATCTCAATATGTTCCAGCACATGTTCCTCCTTCAGTTTCTCATCAGCAAATCCTTTATGACAAATGTGACATTTATGATTTTTAGATGTGTGCTGCAGCAGATGATTCCTCAAAGCTGACTGGTTGGCGCATATGCGGCCACACGTCTCGCACAAATGTTTTATAGATTTCTTTGTCTGTGTGTGTTTCTGTACATGGCAGAATATTTTCTTGCGATCTGGTGACGTGAAACTGCATACCTTGCATCTGGAAGATAGGTGAATATTCATCATTATCAGCATATTTGTTCACCTAAATACAGGGCCATTCTTCTAAGAAATTTGCATGTGATTGTGACAGATAAATGTCATATATTATCTCCCATACCTGCCAATAATCTGCAGTGGAGCGGTGTGGTGGATCAGTGCTCTTTATTCCCTCTTCTATAAGAAGAGAGGCAACCTTCTTAGGCGACCGCAGAAAAATCTCAATAATAATCCAATACTGATCCAGGACTTGAACTTAGGCCCTTATGATCAAGAGCTCCATAGTACTGGACCAACAAGGCAGTTATAAATAAACCCCTTCAATACATTCTTTGTTTTACCTAATTCTAATAATTGGAGAATTTAATGTAACAAATAGATTATAAATACCTGTATAGCAAATTGTCCAATTTCTCATGTTCTTCTTTCCTATGTTTTGCTAAAGCATCCTCACCGACAAATGTGTGTCCGCAAATATCACAAACCCTTTCTTGAGACTTCCTAACATGTTCTTTGGCATGCTTATACAATTGGAACCGTTCAGTGAAAGTCGTTCCACATTGCTTGCAGGAATAAACAAAACCCATAGACGAAATGTGATCTATTTCACATTTCTTACAATGTGTTAACAGCTTATCTTTAGTGTCAAATTGTTTACCACAGTTACAAGTGAGAGGTGTTATGCCCGAGTGTGTTAGTGTGTGTTCTCTCATTTTTTGCTTAGAATCAAATAATATATTACAGTATACGCAAGTCCTTAAAGCATTATCGCATATACTTAAATGTTGTGACAGACTTTGTATTGTATCCAATTTTGTTTTGCAAGCAAAGCAGGATAACTTCTCAATGCTTTTAACTTCATTCTTTGGTACTGTTTTCTTTACTAACTCCTTTAATATATTTATGTCTGAATCTAGAATATCAACATCCATTTTAGTCTTCTGTGTTTTTGTTGGTGATTCTTTCTTCTTTGGGCTCAGCTGTTTCATTGATTTGCAGTTGCTGTATTTAGTAACTTCCGTGTTTACAGTTCTGTCTAACATGTTTACTATTGATGGTATGTCTTCTTTACCTGAGCAATTACACAAAGATATGATTTTTTTACCAACCCGCCTTGGAACAGCGTGGTGGGTTGACACTCCATGTCCCCTCCTATAAGGAGGAAGGCCTGGTCCTGTAGTGGGCTGTTAATAGGGTTTTCATTATGGTTATAATTTGACAGATATGCAGATGAACCACCTGATAAGTGAAGTTTTCATCTTTAAACATAGCAATTTGACCCACTGCACTGCTCGAGTGTGGGTTGAGGGGCTTTGGATGATAATGTTTTAATTTATTTGCAATAATTATCAGATGGTGTTGATAGTGACCGGAAACGACGGCTTAACGTGCTCTCCCATGCACACCACCAACATCCCGACTCCGAGAAGGAAGAGAACTCAGAATTATTCCACGACACGACGAAGGATTCGAATCCACGTCGTTATCGATGCTACATAAATGCTAACCACTAGACCAACAGGGTGATCTATAAAAAAATAAACTTACCTAAATTGTTTAAGTACTCCTCAATGTTTTCGGTGTTATTTAAGAACTCCAATAATGAATCAGAGTTGTACTCCGAATCTGGGAGTGGATGGACTTGAGTTTTGTTTTCAACGCATTTCTTGGACTTCTCTTGCAGTGATGACTCTAACCAATCTTGCGAACAGCGGGCGTTCAGTTGGAAGTTATAAAACTCGTTCAATTGTGATACACAGGACTCACATATAGACTTGGGAAGGTCGTCATTAGCAGATACATTGATTGGGAGACACGATTTTATATGCATGCTTATTATAGAGTCGTCCAGTATAGAAACGTGCCTCATTTCCACGTCCAAACATATGCGGCAACAGTTTTGCACGTTATCATCCATAATTTCAAATATTTTGTAGTGAAAATTATGATTCGACGGAAAAATAAAATCTTGAAAATTGAAAATGGTGTTTGTTTTGTAAACAAAAAATTTTCAATTCTTTCTTTTCCTTATTCTTTCCCGCAGGGAATAGGCAAAGAATGGAGTAGATAGTGAATATGAAATATGAATAGCAAAGAACATGATCTTAAATCTTTACAGATTAGATACTACGTGTACTGTTAAGTGTTACCATAGCAAAAAGGAACCAGTTTGATGCATTGACGTATTACTACGTATTATGATTATAATATTACGTCCATGGCGGTCAATATTCAAATTATTTTATTATTTCACATTTGTAGCAAACATTTTTTATATAGGTATAATTTTCTGTAATATTTTGTATTTTCCCTTTTCGAACGATTATTTATGTCGCTGTGTGAGTAATGATAAGGATAACTGTCATTGTCAGTTGTCACTTCAGCTGTTAGAATTTGCATTCTGCGAATATTTCGCATTCGTAGAAATTATAATATTATTAAACCTGATAATAAAAATATTCTTATTAACCTCGACTTTACAAGGTTGCGAATATGATATTCTAGACCAGGTCACACGGCGGTTAATTTGATGCGACAAGCGTTTACATGTAGGTATATAAAATTACAAATGCGGACTTAAGAACCGTTGATTAAAATATAAGATAGAAGTTTAAGATGACTACAAGAGCTGAGAACCCTAGTTTAGAAGCAGAAGAATCTCTGCTGTACTCGGCAAGACATGGGGAGTTATCTGTGGTTAAAGCACTTTTGGACGCAAAAATTGAAGGGAAACTGACATTGGATATCAATTGTAAAGGTAAAAAAATTTGGAATTATTAATTTGTAACACACTTATTATTATATATATAATTAATTTATTTAAGTAAATTTAAAAAAACTTAGTTAAAAGTAAGTACATAAATAATTAGAAAACAAGCTGCTAGTATAATCTCTACAAATACTCAAACTTGATGTATGAAATGGGCCCGTAAATAAAGCCCACTTAAAGTAAACAAATTTGGAAATATATAGATAATAAAAAGCAACACGCTCCCATAATTCTTTTATCCCTAGGTAAAACTAAAAGCAACTTAGGATGGACACCGCTGCATCTGGCGACATATTTTGGCCACAGAGAAGTGGTGGAGGCACTGATGGATGCTGGTGCAGAAGTGGACGAGGTTAATGACAGTGGAGACACAGCTTTACATAAAGCTTCGTTTATTGGAAATGAGGTATATAAAGTGAATATAATTGCATTTCCAAAATAATTTTGCTGGTGAGAAAATTATATTTATGCTTCAGCTGATGGGCTTTGGCTGTGACTAGTTGCCACTGTGCCGAGAAAGTTTTGCTGTCAAACTGTTATGTGTTCTGGTATGTTGTTGTGTAGAAACCAGAGAGGTATGGATTTCTTCCTACAGCTAACAAGTCAGGTTACTATACTGTACTGTATGGCTGCAAAATTATATAATAAATTACCAGAAGACATTAAACCATTTGAGTTACCTAGCTTAAGATTATACTTAACAAATAGCTACTAAAATAATGTTATTATGACTTGAAAGAATATTTGACATATTTTATTTATTTCTAACATTTTCTCTTTCTCTTTTTCACTTTTTGGCAGACTTATAATTTATAATTAAATTCTGTATTTACACTGTTAATTAAGTAAAATGTTGTAATACTTGTAACACTTTTGCAAATCAATGAATTCTTTTTCTTCTTCCAATCCTAGATTACATCATTATTTACTACTAGATGTGATAGCAGTTAATTGATCAACACATCACACTGTTATTATTAAGGCATAAGCTTGTGCATAATATTTGTTACTGCTTCTTGTTACAGAGATAAAGATTTAAGATTATGCCCTTAATTAACATATGAATTCATATTTATCCAAGAGGTCCAGTAAGTTAATAAAAGTTGTAATAAATTAACACACAGTCACTGTCATCGGCTTACTGTATAATATATTAAATAAAAAATATTTTCAATCCAGAAATATTTTGCATGCTTAGATGCTAAAATTGATAACTTATAGTAGATCTGTAGGTAGGTAGGTCTAATTCTATACATTGAAGATATTTTCAAAACTTATTGAAGGGCACTGTATGATCAACAGTGATCCCAAAAATGTATATTTTTAAATTCTTGTTTATTAAATAATATCATTACTGTATTTTCAAGGAGCTAGTAATTTTGCTTCTGAATTACAAAGCTGACGTCAATATAATGAATGGTGAAGGCAAAACTGCGATTGATGTGTGCAAGACACAAGATGTGCAGAGATTGTTAGAGGCTGCTGGATTGGCAGAGAGGAGGGACAGAGAGAGGAAACTTCTGACTGCTGCCAGAGAAGGACGAGTCGATGAAGTGCAAGAATTGGTAAGATTATTAGTCCAGCATTAAGAATAAGAACATGTTGGAACCAAATGTCTTATAGTTTATTTTTATTGATGTGTTTGTGCATATACCTATTATTATTTGAATATGTGACATCAGTGGCGTGCATAGACAATTTGTGCAGGAGAGGCACTGAACTTTCTTTCCGTACAAACTCAACATGTAAACTTATTATTACATTTTACATTGGTAGATCGATTTTAATAGATATCGTGAAGGAAATTTTGAAATGGCGGCTTTTTATAATATATTATAATAAAAATTTACAATAGCTCAAATTCAATGAGATTGTGCCATTTTGTTGCGGAGTTCCTATGGCCATCTTCCGTCTCCATCATCAGACCCGGCTTGCTATATGCGATTAAACTACACATCAATGCAAATCAAATGAGCCCAAAGTGGATGGGGTTACGTCGATATATTACAGAGTTTCTATGGCCACCTACCAGCTTCAGCATCAGATCAGCTCCATGTCATCATAATATTGTAAATTCACATGGTATACATATCCGTGCAATATTTCAGCTTAATCGGAAACTGGGAAGTCGGTTAAATTTTACTTGTAAGATTTATTTCCAGTCAGAAGAAATTAAATAAAAGCTTGTAACAACGACCTTACGACCTCGCAGGCATTAGAATCATTTCGTACACACACTAAACAAATTCCCTTAGAGAAAAGATCAAATCTCATTCTCACGCACACTTGCGCACGCCAATACTCCATACAAAAAGGAATTCGAACGCCTCGATGAACGAGAACGGGGCCCGCAAGAACAAAACCGCGGGGCAGAGCTAGTGAGTAATAATTTTAATAAGGAAAAAAATATTATTTTGCTGGCTTCTGTCATGGTAGGCAATGCTTTTTTGCCTGTATGAAGGGGACGCCACTGTGTGACATCTACATTATATGTCACATATTCAAATAATAATAGGTATATTTGCTTTATATAAATAACTAGCGGACGCCCGCGACTTTGTCCGCGTGAAAACCTCTTAGGTGCCCTTTTAATTTTAAAGACAGACTTTCAGAATATAAAGTGTGCTCTTTCCCCGCTACCCCTCTCAATTTAATTTTTTTATATATTATAAGTCATGGGTCATGGTAACGGCGGGGCAAGGGGTGTCAAGAATCTCCGGCAGAGATTCCGCTGCCAACCCCGACGACTGGACCTGGCGACATTTAACGCACGCACTTTGAGGACTGACGAAAAGTTAATCGAACTGGAAGAAGTATTAAGTAAGCTGCGCTGGAGCATTATAGGATTGTCTGAAGTCCGACGAGAGGGCGAGGACTCGATAATCCTGAAATCCGGCAACTTACTATACTACCGGGAGGGCGAACATCTGTCCCAAGGTGGTGTTGGGTTCATCGTTCACAAGTCCCTCGTTAACAATGTTGTACGAGTCGAGAGTGTGTCGAGCAGGGTAGCGTTCCTTGTCCTCCGAATTACCAAACGGTATTCGTTGAAGGTTATACAGGTTTACGCACCGACCTCGGCACAACCAGACGAGGAGGTAGAGGTATTGTATGAGGATATATCAAAAGCCCTGCATGCTTCGAACTCCTACTACAATGTTGTCATGGGGGATTTTAATGCAAAGCTAGGCGAGAGAACTGGTTCAGAGTTGAGAGTGGGGCAATTTGGATATGGGCAACGGAACCTCAGGGGCCAAATGTTGGCTGACTTCATGGAGAAGGAGGGCCTCTTTATGATGAACTCCTTCTTCAAGAAGCCACCACACAGGAAATGGACCTGGTTGAGCCCCGATGGTTCCACGAGAAATGAGATTGACTTCATCTTGTCGACCAGACGGCATATATTCAACGATGTCTCTGTGATCAATAGGGTCAAAACCGGCAGTGATCACCGACTGGTAAGAGGCACGTTGAATATCAATGTTCAGCTTGAACGGTACCGACTGGTGAAGTCAACGCTCCGACCTACTCGTGCTCACATCCAAAACCCCGAAAGCTTTCAACTGGAACTTCAGAACCGTTTCGATTGCCTAGCAAATTGTGTTGACGTGGACGATCTGAATAACAGGCTAGTGGAAACTGTCCATTCGGTTGGGTCTAAGTTCTATAAGACCCACCGCGCAAAAACCAACAAGAAATTCTCTGACCAAACACTCAAGCTTATGGAAGAAAGACAAGGAATGCGATTACAGTCTTCAGGGGACGCTCTGAACTACCGTCGTATCAATAGACAGATCTCTAAGTCGCAGAAATGTGACTTGCGCCGTTACAACACCGAGCGTATCATTGATACAATAAAACACAACCGTGGCTCGAAAGTGTTCGCGAAAGAACTGTCTATTGGACGCAGTCAGTTGACGCGTTTAAAGACCGATGACGGTAATCTCATTTCTTCTAAGCCCGAGATCTTGGGTGAGGTCGAGAAGTTCTATGGACAGTTATACACTTCAACTCAAAAGCCTGTTGACAATTTGGCCAAAGACCCCAGAGCCAAATTGACCCGACACTATACCGAAGATATCCCGGACGTCAGCCTAGACGAGATTAGCATGGCTCTCGAACACCTAAAGAACAACAAGGCGCCAGGTGATGACGGAATCACAGCAGAACTCCTGAAAGCGGGTGGTAAACCGATACTTAAAGTCCTTCAGCGATTGTTCAATTCCGTCATCCACGAGGGCAAGACGCCTGAGGCGTGGCACAGGAGCGTGGTTGTTCTGTTCTTCAAAAAGGGTGACAATACCTTGCTGAAGAATTACAGACCAATCTCGCTGCTGAGTCATGTCTACAAGTTGTTCTCCAGAGTCATCACGAATCGTCTCGCTCGTAGGTTTGACGACTTCCAGCCTCCCGAACAAGCCGGTTTCCGACAAGGCTTTAGTACCATAGACCACATCCATACGCTGCGGCAGGTTATACAAAAGACCGAAGAGTATAACCGGCCACTTTGCTTGGCGTTTGTGGACTATGAGAAAGCCTTTGATTCGGTGGAAACCTGGGCTGTGTTAAGGTCATTACAGAGGTGCCGAATCGACTACCGGTACATCCAAGCGTTGCAGTGCCTGTACGAAAACGCCACCATGTCAGTCCGTATACAGGATGAGACTACGAGGCCAATCCAATTGCAGCGAGGAGTGCGACAGGGAGATGTTATCTCCCCGAAGCTATTTAACTGTTTTTTAATTGAACTGTTAATGGTACTAGTGGCAACAAACCATAAAATAATTCAACATTAGTTCCATTGCCTTCGTATTCCTTTTAAAATGGAACTAGTGATAACAAAAATTATCACTAGTTCCATCATGGAACTGTTAATGGTACTAGTGGCAACGAACCTTTTATTGCCGTATTTTTATAACAAGTCTAAAAAAATAAATATTCTGCTTACTATAAGTATTCCTACATTTTCCGATATCTGATTTGTACTGCTAACTGCATTGTAGTTTCACTTACTGTCTGCCTCAAAATTTACGACTTTATTAAAAATAATCTCTTTAGAAGTTATTATTTATCAAAGGTCTATAAAACCAGTCGAGGGCGTGTCTTTCGATATTACAACATATCCCGGATATACAAGGGTCAACATAGTCCAATCAATTTCTATATGAATAACAATATCGATGGGAAAGGATGTCAAGGGGAGTCGTATTGCGCAACCGTGGTTGGCACAAGGCCATATAGGGCTTGCGAATATTAAATTAAGTACGCAAGTATATCTTTAGTAAAATGTTTAATTTTGGTAAATTGATTTATTTTGGAGTGTTGTAATATCACCATCTTAATATTTAACTGGTGACATAGCGCCTCACAGGTCAAAGTCAATGAAACATCATTTATTTTCTTCATTTCATGGGAATCTATTCTACGGACTTAGATGCAGTACACAGGATGTTGCACAAATCGGTCTAGAAGAAAGAACATTATCATGATTCTAATATTAGTGTAGGCATTGCTTTTTAATTAAATTAGAGTAATTGGTAGATGGGCCACCTGTAACACCTAAATTCCCATCGCATGTAAACAGAGCAATGCTTCGCAGGGCATGCAAGGGACAGATAGTACAAAATGCCGGCCTGGGTTCATAAACCTGACGGTATTTAGTCTCATGGGCCTGTGCTTGCTATGGCAACCATACCTTTCCGACCAGAACAGTGCTGTTTGGCGGCAGCTTTAAGCATGGTTGTAATACGTACTTCCGCGGAGGATCAGTGTTTTATTTTATTTTCATTTTGCATGATGCAGTGTTTTAAAAAAAATGTTGATTGGATTATGTTTATTACACGTCCATAAATAAATGCTAGCTCGAGACCAGACATACTGTATAGAAGAAGTATAACTATAATTAAACTTATTACTAGGTAAAGAACCAGAAAAGAATTCCATAGAATCTAAATTATTATAGCTGTATCCAAAGCGAACTGGCCCTCGTAAAGGAATAAATTAATCCCAAAAAAGGGTAGTGTTAACAGCGAAATGAAAAACAAGATAGGAAAGGACGGGACCATTGTTCAAGAGGCAATAAAGAAACCTACACGCGTATGTTACGAAGGCATTTATTTTTTTGAACCTTTAAGAGTGGGCAAACTACATAGCACATTTTAAAATACTAAGAAAACTCTACGTACTCATATATGCATACTACACGTAATTATTTTGAAAGGAACCTTATTAATTATTGTAATTGATATTATATTGACTTTCTATTGATTAATCGATTTTCTCGAACTAACGTCACTCCTTTGAACATTTGTAAAGGCTAGGTGAATACCTAGTCCCATTCCCGTTTGTTTTTCCTAAATGCTCTCAGTTTCAAGATTACCAAAAAATTGTTTTAAATTTCTATATTAAATTTTCGGCACATTCCAAGCCGTTTGAAGGAGTTGGGAGTTTGTTGGTAATACACCCTGAGAGCACGTTAAGCCGTCCCGGTCATCTTTTAGTAATCGTTAATGAATAAAACATTATCACCCTAAGCCCGCCAACCCGGATTGGAGCAACGCGGTGGGTCTGAACTCCATACGGGCATACTGGGCCGTTATAAGGCAGATAAGGATGATTATGCTGACTCGTAGTCAACCAGCGACCGTCTTAAATAAGGTTAAAATATACGAATTCAAGTTAATACAGGCGGGCATAAATGAGAGTGCCATATTTTATTGCAAAAACGCTACGCTGAAAGAAGGAATCGCTCCTAAGTAGCGTTCAAGCGTTAAAAATGTGATATGCAAAAAACAGACCATTGAAACTGCGCAAAACTTTACACCACACAACTGTATGAAAACTCATATTTCATATTTTCCCGCAACACAAAGCGTGGGAGAGTTTTCCAATCGATTTGCTTCTCAGTTTTAACCTGCGTACATCTTCGCGATCTAGAAATTTTGAAATATTACCGAGAAAATATTGAGAAAAATATACCACTGTGTTGTGTTCTTCACATTTTATTAAAAGTTGCACACGGGTCTCTTTATTTACTTATTACAGTATTACGCTTCAGTGGTTTTGGAAACGAAGCGAAATTTTCTTTGATGTTACAATTTTATATATTCACGTTCGGTCACAGGATTGAATCCATACTAATATTATAAAGCTGAAGCGTTTGTTTGTTCGAACGCGCTAATATCAGAAAGTACTGGTTCTAATTGAAAAAATATTTTTGTGCCTTAAAGACTTAAGTCTTGTGCCTTTCTCTAAGTCAATTTATAGAGAAAGGCTTTAGGCTATATAACATCACGATGCAACTAATAGAAGCGAAGAATCAGTGGAAAATGTGGAAAAAAACGGGGGAAAAATATAAATAATAACTTTGAGGGCTAATATAATATAATTTTAAGGTACTTAAATTAAGCAATTTAGACTATTTTTATTTTTGTAAGCTTATTAATTTTAATACCACACGGACGAAGTCGCTGGCATTCGCTAGTTTATTATAACTGCGAGATGTTACCATTGTCTAACCATTCTTATATGACGGCCGAGTGGCGCAGGGGGTAGTAACCCTGCTTCGGCGTCCTAGGTTGTGGGTTCGATTCCCACATCTGGAAAATGTTTGTGTGATGAGCATGGATGTTTTCCAGTGTCTGGGTGTTTATCTATATATTATAAGTATTTATGTATAATATATTTAAAAATATTCATCAGATATCATAGCTACCATAACACAAGCTACTTACGAGTACGCTTACTTTGGGGCGATGTGTGTAATTGTCCTATAATATTTATTTATTGATTTATTATGATCCACACAAACTCACTAACAATACAAATTGAATACTCTTGTAATACAACCTCTACCAATTCTCCTACAGACAGACTCATTTGTCTATGTAGTGAAAACAAAATTATATAATAGTTTTATTAACCCTAATAAGTTTAACTCGTCTCGAAACAAAAATTACGCCCTAGAAATACAAAAAGTTCCACGTCCCACATTCCGCAGCGTTTCCTGCCGTCGGTCGTCATTACTGAGTCGTTGTGAATTTTCAGAAACATAATTAGCATTCGGCCTACATTGAACGGGTAATGACGCTGTGAGAAATGTTCGCAGTAAGTATATATATTTTTTTTCATTCCATTAAAATGAATGCCTAAAGAAATATATTTTATAATACAAAGTCCACGCTACATCTTTGTCGCGTGTGCTGTTTGCTACAATTTTTATATGATTTTACTGTGATGATTTATTTTGTGGCTATTCAAAATGATATATTTCAAGTAGAAATACTTTCGAAACGTCATATTAGACTATTTGAAGTGACTCTACCACCGACTCGGGAAGTAGGCTCTGATGATGATATACAATATTAATTATACTTTTTATAAAGGACATTGCCAAAATTTGCCCCAAGCTGTCCCGAGGTATGCTCATATTTAACTATTTTATTTAAATACACAATGAATTTTAAACAACTACCCATGTTTCATAGCAATCACTTGAAATTATATCAAAAATATAAGAGGGTGTAAGGGGGATGATAGTTCCAGTCGGCCTCCCCAAATGTCAACCTCACCTGCTCGCGGTGCACCCTGCAGATGGACCGACGAGGCTCTGGCGACCGATGAATGGCGGTATAACCATTCCAAATAGGCTGGACTACAAAATGAGGCCAGTGTCAGGCAGCAGTGACACTGGTTCGAATAGTCCAGCTCTGCGGTGACCAACCCGCCTGCCCAGCGTGGTCACTATAGGGCATTTCTTTTTATGGGAGAAAGTCAAAAGCAACAGCCCCTAGTCCCCGGCAGCTCCGCTATTCCTGGCTCTGGCAGCGGTCATGGTAACGGCGGGGCAAGGGGTGTCAAGAATCTCCGGCAGAGATTCCGCTGCCAACCCCGACGACTGGACCTGGCGACATTTAACGCACGCACTTTGAGGACTGACGAAAAGTTAATCGAACTGGAAGAAGTATTAAGTAAGCTGCGCTGGAGCATTATAGGATTGTCTGAAGTCCGACGAGAGGGCGGGGACTCGATAATCCTGAAATCCGGCAACTTACTATACTACCGGGAGGGCGAACATCTGTCCCAAGGTGGTGTTGGGTTCATCGTTCACAAGTCCCTCGTTAACAATGTTGTACGAGTCGAGAGTGTGTCGAGCAGGGTAGCGTTCCTTGTCCTCCGAATTACCAAACGGTATTCGTTGAAGGTTATACAGGTTTACGCACCGACCTCGGCACAACCAGACGAGGAGGTAGAGGTATTGTATGAGGATATATCAAAAGCCCTGCATGCTTCGAACTCCTACTACAATGTTGTCATGGGGGATTTTAATGCAAAGCTGGGCGAGAGAACTGGTTCAGAGTTGAGAGTGGGGCAATTTGGATATGGGCAACGGAACCTCAGGGGCCAAATGTTGGCTGACTTCATGGAGAAGGAGGGCCTCTTTATGATGAACTCCTTCTTCAAGAAGCCACCACACAGGAAATGGACCTGGTTGAGCCCCGATGGTTCCACGAGAAATGAGATTGACTTCATCTTGTCGACCAGACGGCATATATTCAACGATGTCTCTGTGATCAATAGGGTAAAAACCGGCAGTGATCACCGACTGGTAAGAGGCACGTTGAATATCAATGTTCAGCTTGAACGGTACCGACTGGTGAAGTCAACGCTCCGACCTACTCGTGCTCACATCCAAAACCCCGAAAGCTTTCAACTGGAACTTCAGAACCGTTTCGATTGCCTAGCAAATTGTGTTGACGTGGACGATCTGAATAACAGGCTAGTGGAAACTGTCCATTCGGTTGGGTCTAAGTTCTATAAGACCCACCGCGCAAAAACCAACAAGAAATTCTCTGACCAAACACTCAAGCTTATGGAAGAAAGACAAGGAATGCGATTACAGTCTTCAGGGGACGCTCTGAACTACCGTCGTATCAATAGACAGATCTCTAAGTCGCAGAAATGTGACTTGCGCCGTTACAACACCGAGCGTATCATTGATACAATAAAACACAACCGTGGCTCGAAAGTGTTCGCGAAAGAACTGTCTATTGGACGCAGTCAGTTGACGCGTTTAAAGACCGATGACGGTAATCTCATTTCTTCTAAGCCCGAGATCTTGGGTGAGGTCGAGAAGTTCTATGGACAGTTATACACTTCAACTCAAAAGCCTGTTGACAATTTGGCCAAAGACCCCAGAGCCAAATTGACCCGACACTATACCGAAGATATCCCGGACGTCAGCCTAGACGAGATTAGCATGGCTCTCGAACACCTAAAGAACAACAAGGCGCCAGGTGATGACGGAATCACAGCAGAACTCCTGAAAGCGGGTGGTAAACCGATACTTAAAGTCCTTCAGCGATTGTTCAATTCCGTCATCCACGAGGGCAAGACGCCTGAGGCGTGGCACAGGAGCGTGGTTGTTCTGTTCTTCAAAAAGGGTGACAATACCTTGCTGAAGAATTACAGACCAATCTCGCTGCTGAGTCATGTCTACAAGTTGTTCTCCAGAGTCATCACGAATCGTCTCGCTCGTAGGTTTGACGACTTCCAGCCTCCCGAACAAGCCGGTTTCCGACAAGGCTTTAGTACCATAGACCACATCCATACGCTGCGGCAGGTTATACAAAAGACCGAAGAGTATAACCGGCCACTTTGCTTGGCGTTTGTGGACTATGAGAAAGCCTTTGATTCGGTGGAAACCTGGGCTGTGTTAAGGTCATTACAGAGGTGCCGAATCGACTACCGGTACATCCAAGCGTTGCAGTGCCTGTACGAAAACGCCACCATGTCAGTCCGTATACAGGATGAGACTACGAGGCCAATCCAATTGCAGCGAGGAGTGCGACAGGGAGATGTTATCTCCCCGAAGCTATTTACCGCCGCTTTGGAAGACGTCTTTAAGCTCTTGAACTGGAACGGACTTGGCATCAACATCAATGGCGAGTACCTCACTCAACTGCGGTTTGCCGACGATGTAGTGATAATGGCAGAATCTCTAGATGACCTTAATAATATGCTCAATGACCTCAGCAGAGTTTCTCAACAGGTGGGCCTTAAAATGAACATGAGCAAGACAAAGATCATGTGTAATGCTCATGTTTCGCTCCACCCAGTTATTGTTGAAAATTCTGCACTCGAAATTGTAGACGAGTATATATACCTAGGGCATATGGTCCAGTTAGGTAGGTCCAATTTCGAGAAAGAGGTGAACCGCCGAATCCAACTCGGTTGGGCAGCGTTCGGGAAACTGCGTGACATCTTTTCGTCCAAAATTCCTCAGTGCCTGAAGACGAAGGTCTTCGAACAGTGCGTGTTGCCAGTGATGACATACGGATCCGAGACTTGGTCGTTAACTGCGGGCTTCATAAGAAGGCTCAGAGTCACTCAGCGGGCGATGGAAAGAGCAATGCTCGGAGTATCTCTGCGTGATCGAATCAGAAATGAGGAGATCCGCAGAAGAACCAAAATAACCGACATAGCTCAGCGAGTCGCAGAACTGAAGTGGCAATGGGCGGGGCACGTGGTTCGAACAGCTGATGGACGTTGGGGGCCGAAGGTGCTGGAATGGCGACCCCGCACCGGAAAGCGCAGTGTTGGTCGACCCCCCACCAGGTGGACTGACGACATCAAACGGGTCGCAGGGAGCCGCTGGGCACATGCGGCTCAGGATCGTTGTGTTTGGAAGTCCCTAAAAAAGGCCTATGTCCAGCAGTGGACGTCCATTGGCTGATAATGATGATGATAATGATGATGATGATATTATAAGTCTCCCGTAAAGCAATATCCTCCGTCCCGTCCTGTGTACTAAAGAACTACATTTTTGTTAAACATTGTACGATATTACAGTACATTAACATTAACAATATATATTTATGTCAAGCTGATGTGTATAGCTTGAATAGTCTATTTCACTTTTGAGTCCAACATTCATAATAAACAAAATAATTTACAATCCGACACACAGATCTAGAGATTAGCCCGTTTAAACAAACAAACAAACTTTTTCGTATATTATATAAATATGGTCTGCCATGCCAAATAAATTGAAAGATAAGATCAAAGATCGAATTCTCAAATAATATCAGTACGTATAACATTACACGGAGGAGGTCAACTTAAAAGTAAAAGTAGTAAGTAAAAAGCATATCTTATCTCTATAATATCCTTGTGATTATTAAATAATTTATTTTGATAAGGATTTAAGTTTAGTTGTATAAATAATAACGTAAAATTAAGCATATGAATTAAATGATTTATTGCAGAGTAGCGCTTTATAGAAATTTTGTAATATCTCCGAAACTATATAACTAATTAACATACTTTATTTACAAACTTACAAACTTTACCTCTTTATAATATTAGTATAGATATATCTATACACATCTAAGTTTAAGTGTATTATATATTATAAATTATGATTGACTGGAAAGTAAATCAAATCAAATTATAGTTCTTCATGCATTCTAAATTGCTTTCACTTGCACATAACGAAATCTACCTACATACATTTTCGAAATTATGTCTAACTAAATTTAAGGTAAATATCACCTTAATGGCTAAATTAGAGAAATCTTGTTGCGCTTAAACAATTCATGTTGGTTTATTTAAACAAATTATTTAAGCTATGAGTGTTTCTCCTTTCTCCTCTCCACTACTCCCTCTGTATCATTATCCCCTTTTTACCTCTCCTCTCCACTACTCCCTCTGTATCACTATCCCCTTTTTACCTCTCCTCTCCACTACTCCCTCTGTATCACGAATTCACTGTCCCCTTTTTACCTCTCCTCTCTCTTTATTTTTACTACTCCGTCTTATCCCATTTCGGCGTATCTGTACTTTTTTATTTTCACTCTCCTATTTTCACACTTCTTGCTTTACTTTATGCCTACATTATTACCATAATCTGAAATGTTTATTGTTTTTTCTAGTTAAGCAGCTCGAACCCTACAAGCATAAACTGCGTGGACGCTCAAGGCAACACTTGCCTGCACTGCGCTGCTTACCGCGGCCATGCGAGAGTCGCAGTGTTGTTACTGCAGAATGGGATCGATACTACTCTGAGGAACAATAGTGGTAAATGCTCGACATTTATAAAGGCAACATTAACTTATTATAATTGTTTTTATAAAATGATGCAGATACTAGTAGAGACTAGTAGTTTCATCTGTGACAATTTCTGTTTTTTACTGGTAACTGCACAAAAGCAGTCTATTTATTTAATTTCATAAATATTTATTCTTGGTTTATGCATAGTTTTGAAATAGTTAGTTTAGTTTTTGTATTTCTTTTAGGGGTCTGCTGAGTTAGCCTGTAAGTGGGGTATACAATATCTACATTATTCAATCAATATTAAGTTACATTTTATATTGTATATTGTATACAATATCCAATATAAAATGTCGGCTTCCTAAAAAAGTGAATAAAAAAAAAAACAGCGCGAAGGAGATAGATTCTGTCATGAACGTAATGTTTTGCCGCTAGGTCAGCTGGCGATAGACCTCGCAAAGGACAACGAGATGCGCGACGTGCTGAGCGTGCGGCCCGTGCAGCGCCTGCAGCGGACCGCGGCGCGGTTCGAGGGGCCGCTTATGAAGCGATCAAGGTTCCTTGGATGGAGACCGATATGGGTAATATGAAATATTAGCAGACGTCCGCGACTTCGCCTTCGTGGTAAATAGTGTGTTGCAACCTTCCGAACACACCAAAAGTGAAAATAAATGATTAATCTTAAAAGATAGATATATGCCACCGCGGACATTTTGGAGTCCTAATAAAGAGGAACAATTATTCCATACATTGTTTCGAAACTCAAATCTTTTAGTAAAAGCTGCATCTGATTCGGTCAAATTTTTTTTGGACATATTTGGCAACATTCGTTATTCGTCATTTCGCGCACAAACGTCGTCTCTTCCAACATTTATTATATTTTACATTTTGCGTTCTACCGATATATGTTCGCTTGTTCGCGCTCTCGCTCGCACGGCTGAACGTATCATCACGATAAACACAAACATATCTACAGGGCGTTCTGCAACGAGGCGTGCTGTTATACTACGGGTCGCGGGCGGAGGCGGCGCGAGAGGGGGGCCGGTGGCGCGACCGCAAGTACCTGGACGGCGCCAAGCTGAGCGCGCCCGACACCGAGCCCGCACTGCTCGTGGTCAACTTCAGCGACGGCGACAGCCATCGGCTCGCCGTGCCGCAGGGCGACAGCGTGCACGCGTGCAGACAGGTGGGATTACGTTTACCACAGATAACGAACATATCAGAGCCTCAGCAGAGAGATACAACATGGTGGCATGCATGCCCGCTGTAGCAAGGAAAAGTTACACTCTTTGAGGTAGAGTTGCCAACCGTCCTGTTTTCCGAGGACATGTCCTAGTTTTTGTAACGTCCTGGGTTGTCCTGAATAGTTTTTAAGCTTTATCCTAGGTTTTAAACATCCTAATACAGTCATTTGAAATTCGCGCAGATCTTTTACTTTATGGGCGGCCTTACACGGCCTATAAAATATGATTACTATATTATTACTTGAATTTCATGTATCCTAGTTTGAGTCCTGTTTTTATACAGAATTGTCCTGGTTCTTTCAACTTCAAATCCTAGTTTCTTAAATTTGAGGTTGGCATACTTTAAGGCATGCAGCCAGAAAATTTGTCTATGTCACTATTTTTTGATGTAAGTGACTTAGATATATATACTTTCATGTACATTTAATGAAACCTTTTAATCTGAAATTCCAAACAGGCAGCTCAATTTTATTTATTTGTACAGCCAGTCGCTCGATACGACTTTTGTATAGCCAGGAGCTGATACGTATAATTTTTGTGGTCAGACAATACAACTTTTGTATTCATCTTCTGAAAAAAAGTTCATATAGAATTTTCTTTATTTATGTTATTGCAATGTACCAAATTGACAAAGGTTGTCATTTTTAAAGAAAACCTTTATTAACAAATAATGTATAGGTACAAGTTAAAATATAAAACTAAATGATTTTATTATAGTCGTGGATCACCGCACTAAAAGACCACATAGCGTACTCCGGTCACTACCTGTGGGCGGGCGCTCCGCCGGACTCCGCCAAAGAAGCTACGGAGGATTTAGAGGACGAGTGCAAACCGCTCGGTAAGCTTATTATTTGTAGTCCCTGATTGACCTACCTTTGCTCAGTATTTTATTCAGAAATCATACAATTATACGTTTTCTAAAAAAGAATCATAGTTATAAACATATTTACAAGTTTAGGTAAAACTGCGAGCGCGCTTTCCAAATTATTGTCGTTACGTATCAAACGTGTCGATGTGAGAGGCTAGATAGATTTAGGTAGTAAACATTTCAAACAACAATACATGGGTATACTGGGTTTAAGTGACATGTTGTCGAAAAGTTTATGAAGTAGGTACAATTACGTAATGTATTGCAAACAATGCGATCATAACGGTCCGTAAACGTTATCTGAATATTGCGGGCAACAGAGCAGGGCAGCGTGCTCCGTTTGAACTATGTTGAATTCCTAGAACAGCTTATTTACTTGCGTTTTGAAATTGCATTTAATTTGCTAGTTTTTGTTGAAGACCCTTTTTTGTTTGATTTTCTTTTAAGATCCTGATTATGTGAACTACATAGGTGATTAGGTAGTAGTAAAGAAACTGTTATTTTCTAATATCCTAAAAAGAACAACATACAGTTCAAACGCTACGAGGTAAAGAGTAATGTACTGAATCACTGATTTAAGTTTTCGTTGACATGTCCTCATCCGCTACAGTAAACATTATGCAACGAATGCTTGCATATTATAAAACAAAGTCCCCCGCCGCGTTCCTCTGTCTGTCTGTATTACATTAGCAGTCGCCCGCGATTTCGTTCGCGTGAAAACCTCTTAGGTAGCCTTCTAATTTTAAAGACAGACTTTCATATAAAGTGTGTTCATTCCGCGCTTATGGCAAGCTGATGGGTATAAATTAATATTAAAAAATATTTATTTCACTCTTGAGTCTAGACTTCAGAATAAACAAAAATATTTTTTACAATCCGACACGCAGATCTAGAGATTAGCCCGTTTAAACAAACGAACAAACTCTTCCGTGTACTATATATATATTTGGACAAAGCTTTAATTCTAAATACATCCCCGTATTAACGTTTGTATCATGAAAGCATATCAGCACCAAAATGCTGACCTCTATTCAGTACGTATAATATAACACGAAAGTGGTCAACTAAATTTGGACACCATAGGAAATTTTATTATATCTCCGAAAATATATAACTAATTAACATACTGTAAAAAACAAATCTTATCTCTATAATATCCTTGTGATTACTAAATAATTTGTTTTGATAAGGATTTAATTTAAGTTGTATAAATGATGACGTAAACGTAAGCATATGAATTAAATGATTTTTTAAAACACAAAAAGTTCTATATCTGTTGAAATATAAAAGATAGATATATGCTGTCGCGATTTTTTTGTACAATCTTTCAAGATACATAAAGTCCCCATACATTGCTTTCAATTATTCTCAATAGTTAAGGCAGTGTATGTGCATAAAGTCGATTTAACAGATTTTTGCGATACGACTTGCGCGAAAAAATCTGCGATAACTCGGTTAATATATCCAATACAAATATAAAATATAGCCTATGACACTCTCCGATAACGTAGCATTCTACTGGTGAAATAATTTTTAAATCGGGTCAGTAGTTTCGAAGATTAGCCTCAACAGATCTTTAATTACAAACTTACAATCTACATCTCTTTATAATATTAGTATAGACTAAGTAGCGGCCTGTAAAGTCTAGCCATGACCTCTATAGTTTCAGTTCAACTTACAAACCGTGTCTTTGACTGCAAATACTGCAATAATACATTTTCGGGTGTTTGTAGGTCCCCCGTGACACTGTTGTTCGTAAAATGAATCCCTAAAATGTTTTATTTTTTTGGGCACCTACGGAACGTGCGTGTAACGATTGTTGTAACCAATTTGCCGCATCTTATAATGAAAACAAAAATTAATTGTAGCAGTAGCACGCTAGAGTAGTATTAGAGTCACTGGTCTGTGTAGGCTCGATGCAAGACGCTCTCACGACGGCCACCAACAGCCTGGCGCTGCTCGACACGCAACTGCGCGAGTGCGCCGCCATAGTCGCCGCTCTAGACAAGAGTGTCAATGTTGGCAACTCGCTGCACCACTCCGCTTACATGGTACGTTGTGTCGTGTTAGAGTAGTATTAGAGTGCTCGTTTATGTATGCTCGATGCAGGACGCTCTCGCGACGGCCACCAACAGCCTGGCGCTGCTCGACACGCAGCTGCGAGAGTGCGCCGCCATAGTCGCCGCTCTAGACAAGAGTGTCAATGTTGGCAACTCGCTGCACCACTCCGCTTACATGGTACGTTGTGTCGTGTTAGAGTAGTATTAGAGTGCTCGTTTATGTATGCTCGATGCAGGACGCTCTCGCGACGGCCACCAACAGCCTGGCGCTGCTCGACACGCAGCTGCGAGAGTGCGCCGCCATAGTCGCCGCTCTAGACAAGAGTGTCAATGTTGGCAACTCGCTGCACCACTCCGCTTACATGGTACGTTGTGTCGTGTTAGAGTAGTATTAGAGTGCTCGTTTATGTATGCTCGATGCAGGACGCTCTAGTGACGGCCACCAACAGCCTGGCGCTGCTCGACACGCAACTGCGCGAGTGCGCCGCCATAGTCGCCGCTCTAGACAAGAGTGTCAATGTTGGCAACTCGCTGCACCACTCCGCTTACATGGTACGTTGTGTCATGTTAGAGTAGTATTAGAGTGCTCGTTTATGTATGCTCGATGCAGGACGCTCTCGCGACGGCCACCAACAGCCTGGCGCTGCTCGACACGCAGCTGCGAGAGTGCGCCGCCATAGTCGCCGCTCTAGACAAGAGTGTCAATGTTGGCAACTCGCTGCACCACTCCGCTTACATGGTACGTTGTGTCGTGTTAGAGTAGTATTAGAGTGCTCGTTTATGTATGCTCGATGCAGGACGCTCTAGCGACGGCCATCAACGCCGGCGCGTCACACGCAGCTGCGAGGCCGCCATAGTTGTCAATGTTGGCAATTCGCTGCACCACTCCGCTTACATGGTACGTTGTGTCGTGCCCGTAGAGTAGTTGTTTATGTATGCTCGATGCAGGACGCTTCGACGGCCACCAAAGCCTGGCGCTGCTGACACGCCTAAATATGTGCTTGAGAAGAAATATTCATATGATATTTGATATTTTATAAGTGTGGGTAACTTGACATCTGGTGTCATCGCATTCAAGAGGAAATTTGACGTTTACATTGCAATCACGCCTGATGGTAAACATCAGCTTCAAGTCCCGCCTATGGTAAAATTCAATGTTGGCAACTCGCTGCACCACTCCGCTTACAAGGTACGTTGTGTCGTCTTAGAGTAGGGGCGTTTATGTATGCTCGATGCAGGAAGTAACAGCCTGGCGCTGCTCGACACGCAGCTGCGAGAGTGCGCCGCCATAGTCGCCGCTCTAGACAAGAGTGTCAATGTTGGCAACTCGCTGCACCACTCCGCTTACATGGTACGTTGTGTCGTGTTAGAGAAGAGGCTCGTTTATGTATGCTCGATGCAGGACGCTCTCGCGACGGCCACCAACATACACGCAATTTTTTTTCTGCTTGAAACAAAAAAATTTATACTATGTTTGGTCTATTTAATCCAGATTGTACAGCCTGGCGCTGCTGACACGCATTAGTGCGCCGCTATAAGAACACTGTCAATTAAACTCTTACATGGTACGTTGTGTCGTGTCAGCAATATTGATTCGTTTATGTATGCTTGCAGGACGCTTTAGTGCGCATCAATAAAAGGGCGATGCAAATTCGTGTTTTTATTAATTAATTCAAGCCCCAAAGCCTTAACTCTAAATACCTTTCGCAAGTTTTTCGTACGTTAATCGACGTGGACGCGCACGTACTACAAAAGGAGTAAATGCAATGAAATTAAACTATAATCAAAGATTGAACGCCCCTTTATTGTATTTTTTAAAATATGTACTTGAGAATACTCATATAATATTTCATATTTTATAAGTGTGGGTAACTTGACATCTGGTGTCATCGCATTCAAGAGGAAATTTGACGTTTTCATTGCAATCACGCCTGATGGTAAACATAAATTCAACCTATGGTAAAACATACTCATTTGCCTACAAAATGCTTTTTCACTTTTGGCTTGAAGATATCTCTTATAAAAATCGGAAGCTAGAAAGGCATTCCAAAACTTTTGCCTACTAAAATAAAGATATGTCTAGAGATTTCAACACGCGTGCGGTTCGGGACAGTCGGCGCTGGCTGCACTGCGACACTGCGCAGCGCTGGTGGCGCAGACTCGCGACAGAGACAAGCATGCTCTCGCCACACAGGTGAAAACAGATCATAGTATAGAACAGTTAAATTAGTTTATTTGATAAACTGACGAATTCTAGTGAGATGGTCACCCAAACTAAGGAACCTTCAACGTACTTTTCACTCCGAAACCGGAGCATCCTCAGGAGATGTTGACTCTAAAATGATCACTTTCGAATTTGAACGTAGAGTCGTGATAATAAATGGATGACTCTTTCCGACACCTTGTTTAAAATTCTCTCGACATCGTTGAAATGTATATGTATTAGGGAAAGAAAAATGTGAAAAGCCATAATATGTTGACTGAAATATTTGGGAGCAATAATACACCAGTCTATGAAACGTCTAATGGCCGACACACGAATGAGACAGTGACAAACTTTACGAACAAATTATAAAAAATATAACCAATTTACATGGTACCTGCTTATTCTGCATACATAACATTGACTTAATAATAATAGTTGACACTAATTCAATTGCTTTAATGCTTATCTTATCGTATGCAGATAGAGCGAAATAGAGTTCTGGAAGAGGCGTTAGCCGCGCTCGCGAGGACGCACCACGCGCTCGAGATGTCTGTAGCGGAAGAACTCACCAAGGTAAATGAAAAAGACAACAAATATTTTTATATAATATTTTTTTCATGCTCATGAACACAGCTTTTTCTTTTAAATACAGCTTCTAACATTAGTAGATATTGAGTTTGAATAAATGTTTGCAGAGCAAGAGAAAAAAGAAAAGCTCTCAATCGAACAACGAATCGAAAGAAAATTTCTACGACGTGTACGATGGTAGGTAGCGTTTTTTTTTACGTATTAATTATGAAGTCGGTGCCAGCCAAGGTTTCTATTTTAAGGACATTACCTAAAACCCACAAACTGCTTTAGTACGTTATATAAATGACGCAGTTATTTTTTACTTTGAGTCTGTTAATTTTTTTTACTTAAAAATTTTTATATATTGCATTATTAACTTGCCATTGCCACAGTCACCCATACTATAATTAAACACATTGTACACTATTATTCAGATTCTGATGATGACACACTGGTAACAGCGGGGTTGTCCAGCCCTCTGGGAGCGTTGAGTCCGTGGGGCAGCAGCCCTGACCTCACCAGGAGAACGCCCATCGGCAGCGTGGACGGCGACGGTGAGTTGAGACACTAACTTTTCTTATATCTTCAAAGATTCAGGGATGATGAGTTATTTTCCAACTCTTCTTGTTTTAGTAAAATTTATTTTTCAAACCGCTGGTATTGGTATTACGACACCAGGCGAGCGGACGCCGACAAACGAAGACCGAGAGGATCTGCCGCGCGGCCAGTCGGTCGCGTCGCTGTCGTCCGGCTCCCCGCGCTCGCTGCACACGGCGCTGAGCCCGGCCAGCTCGCGCGGCACGCTGGTGTCGCAGGGCGGCCACGTGTACCGGAACGCGCGCCCCTACAAAAAGAACGTCAAGCCGAGGTGAGCAATGTGACCTTCGCACAACCCGCCGGCTATGGGCTGTGGCCCTGCTGACCATGGTCACACCGAATCGTGGAAGATCAAACCTGGTACTTGCTCTTCGCGCTTTTCTTTGGGCAACGTTTGCTGCACGTATTAGAAACGTGAATGAAAAAGTTTTGTACGACTCGCCCAAATTCCACTTCTGTAGAGAGGTGAGGGAGGAACAAGATCATGACGTTCCTGCGCACGTACGCTCTCCAAAGTATATCCGGTAATATATCGACAGACAAAAAACATTGCGACGGCGCTCCAAACTTTGCAAATTAGTCTGCATCATCAATTCATCACCAATGATCCTTTTAGCTCGGCGATTTGTCTAGCCCAAAGTATCAAGCTGACATTTAGCAGAGTCATCCCGAGGGTCACTGCAGTACCCTATACAAGTTCTGTTCAGTGACCCTAGTAAAAGGTAAGAATTATTCAGCTGTGAAGAACAGTTTAACGCGCCGGAATCAACTGTGCCCGATGAGGATCATTGAAGTCTTACCCGACGGGACGTACGTTGTTATCAGTTGTTTTGGCTATCAGACCTAAATTATCCACGCAGAATAAGTAATATTAGCATTTATCCCTGGTTGTGAAAGCCAAGTGACCTGTTTATTCCTGTTACTACAAACCTTGTTATCACAGCGGCAAATCGCGCCTTCAGAAAATCGCTGCCTCCTCACTCGCATGGTACAGAGATGACCTATACTTATATTATAAATGCGAAAGTAACTTTGTCTCTAAACTACTAAACCGATTTGCATTAAATTTGGTACAGAGATAGTCTACCCTAGAGCCTGCGAAAAGACAGGCTAACTGCTGGCTGGTTGAACTTATCACAAAACAAAATTTGGCGCAAACGCGAACCTACCGTTGTACGTTTCACGTTACGTTTACTATTTGTGTTTCTTTTTTATTATTTAAATTTGTTTTATGTGTTTTGTTTCAGTTTGGAATGGTCACTTTGAGTTTCTTTGCGTTACAATAAGTTGAGAAAATAACTTCATTTTGTTTCCGACAACAAGCGCCCAGTTATACAACGATGTATGTGCCACTGATTAAAGCGACGCATATGACATTGTGAATTAAAAACACGAGTGTAATTTCTATTCTTATGTAATAAAATTATGTTGGCCGCTGGCAAGTTCCGTCCTTTGAGCGAAGATCTGAATCCAATTTCTACAACTTTTATGTGATCGATGAATGTGTGAAAAGTGATCACGTTATTATCGATCAAGAAATAAAATAAATTAAGAATTGGTTGATCTATAATGAAATATTTAGCAAACATGACATACTAAATATTGCCTCAACACCGACTAATGCACTTTGTTATTAATATTAATTGGACTAGGAGAGGAGAAAAGTAATATTTATCCTGTTACACGTCCAAAGTTTAATTAAAAAGTTTTATTGTTGTAATAATTTCATTCTTATGAATATTCTGTGATATGTACGAGTTAATATATATGAAAAAGTTTCATCATTGGTAGTTAGAACAATACAATGAAAAGATATTTGATGATTGAAAGTTTATAATTGTATTTAATTGCATTTAAGTAAAAAAGATACATACATACATATACATAGCATCACGCCTCGTTCCCATAAGGGTAGGCAGAGACTACATCCTTCCATTTGCCACGGTCCTTGCATACTTCCTTAGCTTCTTCCACACTCATTAAAACTTTCATACAAGATCGTCGGTTTAGGGTACTCTTGACCTGGCCATTTTTTAAAATGTCCTGAATTTGGTCCAGAAACATTCGCCTAGGTCTTCCCCTTCCAACACTTCCATTCACTCTCGCCTCATAAATCTCTTTTGTTAATCTTCTTTCATCCATTCTCTCTGCATGCCCAAACCATCTAAGCATCCCTTTCTCTATTTTAGTCACTACATCTTCTTTTACACCACACTGTTCTCTTATTATACTATTGTTAACTCTATCACTCAGTTTTATTCCGCTCATACTCCTCAGCGCTCTCATCTTTACTGCATTTATTTTACTTTTATGCTTCTTCTGCCATACCTAACTTTCACTACCGTACATGAGTGTGGGCACCAGCACACCTCTATGCACAGCCAGTCTTGCCTTCTGAGACACTTTTTGGCTATTCATAAATGCATGTAGAGCACCATTCACCATGTTACCAGCATTTACTCTTCTTTCAATATCACTCTCACACGTTCCTTCTTTCGTGAATTTACTACCCAGGTATACAAACTCTTTTACTTCTTCAACTTTCTCTCCATCTATCCAAATATTACAATCTGTCCCATGCTGACATTCACTTTCATTCCTTTCCTTTTCAAAGCTACATTCATAATAGTTACCATTTCTTGTAACTCACAGACGATGCAAGTAATACTTGATCATCTGCGTAGAGAAGACATTTAATGAGTAACTCGTTCATTCTTAGACCACATACACTTTCTTTCAAATCTATCAAGCAACTGTCCATGAACAAGTTGAACAGCCATGGTGACGCTACACATCCCTGTCGTACGCCCCTCTCCACTGGTAACCACTCAGTGTATGCCCCATTTATTCTGACACAAGCACTAGAATTGTCATAAAGAGATTGTAAAAAAGATGTTTAATAATATCTAATTATTTTATATCCCTGAAATCGTTTTCGTGAAAAATTACGACCTACGCACACTAACGGACGGTAGGGGTGAAGATAGAGAAATATTACTCTATGCGCAAGCGCGCACTGGGAGAAATAAGAAAATCCTCTATAATATCGCGAGCTTGTGAAAACTTATCGTAGACTTTATCAGTATGCCTTTTTATGCGCTAGTATTTGATTATTCCACAAGCGACTAAGCAGTCGAAAATAGATGCAGCCTAGCAGACTGGTATACCAGCGCATATCGATGCATATCAGCGCATATCAGCGCATATCGCCGCCTCGTGTTTTTTAAGGCACTCGAAAAATCTGCTACTATTGACTTCGAGCATAACAGCAGATTGAAATACAAACTTATTTTGACTGGATACATATGCTAAAGCCAAACTCGATGTGGAATGTTTATCAGCAAACTAATTAAAGCATCCTATTAATATTTTAAACGCGAAAGTTTGTTAGAATGGATGCATGGATGTTTATTACTCTTTCGAGCAAAAACTACTGGTTGGTTACTTGGTTGGTTTTTTATGAGACTGCAATAATACAGTTTATACATCAGAATAACACAAAGGCTACTTTTAGTACCAAAATTTTTATGGAAACGGGAACTACGCGGGCGACCTCTAATAAGCTATAAACCACTAGACGTTTTAATGAAAAATTAATGTCAATTAATTGGATTATTAAGCTTCGAATAATTAGATAAATATAATAAAAAATATGCACAATTTTAAATTTATCATTTACGAGTTATGCGTTTTCTACCTTTCGTTTGTTTATTCACATTTCACATTTATTTTAGCTTTAATATAAGTATCTCCTCTGCCTTTCCGTCCATAGTCTGCGCTGACTACGTTTCAGTTCTGCGCGAGTCTATTTTTCTGTAGCGCATTATAATTTTCCACAAATTAAAAATATACGTTACGTTATGATACTCAGTGATTTTAACGTGCAACATTTTGTATTTGTACAGAATTCATGCTTAATGATCTGCTTGTTTTGATAAAAATGTCTTCCATATATTTTAAATAATTTCAAAATTACGAAGAGACTGATTTGACATTTAGTTCATGTACAAATGTAGATTCCTTAGCTAAAATATTATAATTTTAAGAACGTATTATGTTTTTCACAATATTGTTCGTGATTTTATGTTATATGATTTGTAATTAATAAAGATCATTTATATTTGATTTTGTTTCTTTATTTATTTCATTTTTCACCTTCACCTTACTAAAGAATATCGAATATCGCTTAGGTTAATTAAATAATTTCTAATAAAAAATATTAGTTACTAACTGAACAAAGTAAACGCTCCATCTGACGCGTGTTTAGTAAAGCCAAGTAGTAGTACTATGAACCCAACGTGGTTTCACGAACTTATAAGTAAAACTGACGTGAGCTCATGTTGTTTAGTCGATTCCCCTATATACATCCTACTCTATGGTCGAATCGACTGCATTTGACATGATAGAATAACAGGATGTAAACATCCTTATATTTTCACGGGGATGTGTACTTCGTGGGTGAATCCGTGGGCGTCCGTCAGTAGCTACTATATTACACTGGTCCCTCGATAGATGTCGCTGTGTAGTATTTGAGTACGCTTATGATTTTTACCAGAAATTATTTGTGATAGATTAGGAACAACTAACTATATTAAACCTATATAATATAGTGCTGGTAACTTATCGGACCCGTCGGCCAAAACTGGAAACAACATAGCAGCTTTCACTCTTTTGGTTTCTGTCAACATCACAGCGACACCCTTACCGGGCCAGAGTGCCTAGTGTGAGCTTGCACCAAAACAAATCGAAAACTTCACATGCGCGTAAAGGCAAATTTTATATGGAACTAGCTGACCCGGCAAACGATGTTTTGCCAACTACCCCTAACATTTAGGGGGATGAAAAATAGATGTTGGCCGATTCTCATAGATACCGGATAAGCACAAAAAATTTCATCAAAATCGGTCAAGCCGTTTCGGAGGAGTAGGGCAGCGAAAACTGTGACACGAGAATTTTATATATTAGATTGAAGCAGCACCTCTGGCACTATCGAGAGAAAACTTAAATGGGTGAGTGTCAGTGTCATATAAAATTTGCGTTTACCGTTCTCTATATCGACGCGGTAAAATCTTATACTAGTCACACAGATCTATAAACAAAATTAAATGTTTTTTGTAATTCGAACGTTTTCTAACTGAAATAATAAGCACAATTAGTGCTTATTATTTCAGTGTATTATTTTGCTTAATATACATAAATATGGATATTGAAGATATATATTATTAATGAAGATTAGTAAATACGAATTCATTAGAGTGTAATGAATGGCATTTAGCATTATAGTAACGATGTTTCTTTGATTACATTTACTATATTACACTAGTCGCTCGACAGATGGCGCTGGCTAGTATTTAAGTCGCGCTTGCGATTTGTTTTACTTGGGAGTATAAGTAACTTAAGTAAATTATTAAAAGTAACGAACTGTCATTAGACAGGACCACAACGATATTTTAATAGATAGAATTTTTGACATTCGAACGGTTTCGTTCGAATAAGAAATGTTAAGTTAACCCAATTATTGTGATTCTCTCTCCAATTGGGAAGGGTTGCCTGTCTCGGCAGTGGGTCGTTAATAGGCTGACAATATTATGATGAGTCCATTTTTACTATAGTAGAAAAGTTAAGGTACTTAACTAAATGTAAACAAAGCTACTCCATCAGGGGTACTCAACCTTTTAACAACACCGTTATTTACAAAAATTGTTATGAAATCGATTTCCATTATTATGTGACGTTCATGCGGGACAGATGAATGAAACGTCAACACGATTCGAGAATAAATATATATTAATAAAAAAAATAAATACAAAAAGTTTTACAAAAAGTTAACTAGAGAGAGGGCCGTGGGTAAAGTGGGCCCTGCATTTATTTTTGCTTCCGTGTACGGTTGAGGGTCAGGTACTCCCCTGGTTTGCTCTGGGGTGTGTTCCGTGGCACAAGGAGGGCGGAACACCAAGGGCCCAGGTCAGGACAGCGCGCGTCGGTCGAGATGCCGGCACGCTGTCGTAGTAGGTAGGTTGCACGCGGAGAGAAGTAGGTCGCGCTCAAACACGGAGCAGGTAGGTAGGTAGACCCGGTGTTTCGGCAGGCGTGGCCCTGGACTTGAGGTTGGGGCCCCGAGGCAAAGTGGGCCCTTAACTTGAGTGGGTCCGAGGTAAGGCGTAGCCGTAGACCTGGCTCCTGGAATTTACATCCAGCATGTTAGGGTGTGTAGTTAAAGCCTTCTCCGTTGGCCGAACCGCACGCGCAAGCAAACGAGGGTAAAACAAAATGGCGGTGCGCTTTTCGGCAGACGGAGTTTACAAAAAAAGGAGAGAATATAAGCGTAATGATCGATGTTAAATGAGATGAGTTCGAGTAAGTATGTACCTATTAACAATGCACGTAATAATCTACGATTGGTGTTAACAGGTACCTACTACAAAAAAATAATAATTATATCTAGCTACAACAACAATTTAGGAATCTACTCAGAAAATAAACGTAATTATGTTATAATTACGCTAATAATTATCTAAACACAACTCAAACAAAAGTATTAGGTACATACTGGAAATAAAAATTTGAATTTGAACAATTAACGTATAAAATTTAAATGTAACTACTAATGAAAATGTTTATGGGTGAATCCTGTGCAATAATGCAATAAGCTTAAATCTAAACGCTAGTATAGATTGCTTCAACACTTACCCGTTATATTACGGGAATTTAGGCGTATTAAAATAATATGCACGATAAGTAGCACTCCGGGATTAATTAATTCGACACAGTTGTCGGCAATCACGAAATTATATGAATGATCGAGATGCGAGTCCGACCGGCGCATAGGTCACCGCGCACCGCGCACCGCGCACACCCCGCGCACCCCGCGCTCGACTCCTCGCAGCTCACGCGTAGATCATAACAGGTATTTTTTTTATGAAATACCTGCTTTTTTTATTTTTTTGTGAATGCAACGTTACATATCCCCCTCGCCTACCAAGGATTTTATTACCTTTAAATAAAATCCGCTAAAACCCTATAACTGAGATGCAAGTACAATTAACCTTTCACAAAACCTTCCATAAACTTCCATACTTCACTCATTCAATAAAAGCAGCAGTATTTATAGTTTGAAATACTGACGCATCCTTTTAGGGGAGGAGAGTCAAGAGTTATAAAAGTAAACCCATGACTCTTGTACGGGATTAGCTACCAGGTGACAAAACAACAGGCACTGGAGGAAACGTAACTGAGAACAAAATTTCTGAGAGTAAAGTATAGAGGGAAAAATTAAAAAAAAAAAAAATTATATAAGCAATTTAATTGATTTTAGGTCTTTGATATGCCAGGTACCTAGATTTTTGCCTGACATATCTTCCAAAACATATACTAACGGAGATTTCTTCTGAATAATCTTAGTCTTAATAAATTTCGGAGCCAGTTTTTTAGAGAACTGGTTCTCCTTATTACTAAGAAAATAAGCTCGCTTCATAACAATGTCGCCAACGTTAAATTCTGCAAATTTACGGCGTAAATTATAGTGAGATGAATTCTTTTTATGTGCTTGCCACAACCGAGATTGTACGGAGTCAAAAATTTTTGAAAGACAGCCTAGGTTTTCTGCGTAGTGATCGCGTGGTAGAAACAAGACTTCATCTCCGAGATCGTTATCGATATAGTGAGAACCATTAGTCACGAGTTCACGACCATAAACTAGGAATGCAGGTGTGAAACCAGTCGCTTCATTTACGGAACTATTGATAGCAAACTGTATCTTAGGGATAAATAAGTCCCAGGACCTATGATTATCGTCTACAAAAGAAGAAATGCAAGTTATTATGGTTTTATTATATCTCTCAACTAGATTGACTTGAGGGGTATATTTCGGAGTATAGTAAACGTTGGGGATTTCGTACTTTTTAAATAGAGTCTCTGTAACTTTCCCGCAGAACTGAGTTCCATTGTCCATCATGATTGTTTGTGGGATTCCGTGGACAAGGAAAACATCTTCCTCTAGAATTTTAGTGATTATTTCTGCTGTTGCTTGCTTAATTGGAAATATTAAACAATATTTTGAAAAACAACAAGTGACGACGAGAATATAGTTGTTACGTGACTTAGTAGTAGGTAAAGGACCCATTAGATCGATAGAGATCATCAGGAACGGACGCGAACATTGTTTAGGCCGACCCATCTCTCCGAGAACTCGATGGTTTTGAGTCTTGTATGAAAGACACTTGTCGCAGGAACCAACAAATTTGACCACGTCTTGATGCATTCCTGGCCAGTAGTATCTTAACGTTAGACGATGGTAAGTTTTAAAAACGCCTAGATGACCCGCTATTGGTTCGCTATGATTTTCTGCAATAACTTGATCGCGAAGTTCTGAGGGTACTACTTCCTTCCAGGAGAATTCATTTACGAGTTGGCATTTGTTTTTAGATAATCTAAAGAGTGAAAAATTTTTAATTTGAAAGTTAGGAAACTTCAATGGTTCGTTTAGACAACCGTTGTAGATATTTTTATACCACGAGTCTTTAGTAGTTAAGTGAGAGTTAGAAATGTTAATAGTACTAACTGGTATGCTTCTAGAGAGAGCGTCAGGTATGACATTATCAACACCGCGTCTGTGTTTTAGCACAAAGTTAAATGCAGATAGGCGAACGCCCCATCGAGCTAAGCGACCAGTAGGGTTACTTATTGATAAGAACCATTTAAGTGCGCTATGGTCAGTATAGACGGTAAAAGGCTGACCGTTTTCAATGTAGCAACGCCAATGTTCGAGGGCCAAAACGACAGCTAGAGTTTCGCGTTCGGTTATACTATAATTTCTTTCAGCAGTTGTTAGTGATTTGCTCATATAAGCGATTGGATGTTCTTTACCTTCTATAGTTTGAGTTAACATTGCGCCAATTCCATAGTTACTAGCATCTGTATGGACCTCGAACGGTTTACTGTAATCTGGACAAGATAAAACTGGAGCAGTGACGAGACACTCCTTAAGTTTCTGAAACGCGGATTCGGCTTCAGTAGTCCATTTAAAATTAGTTTTACCGCCTTTGAGTGAAGTTAATTTGTTCAAAGGACCAGCTATAGTACTAAAATTAGGAAAGAAACGCCTATACCAAGTTGCAGTACCCAGGAAACGTTTTAAGTCTTTGCGGCAAGTTGGTGTAGGAAAGTTGAGTATCGCGTCAACCTTACTCGGATCGGTCCGCAAACCATGGTTGTCAACCACATAACCTAAGTATTTAAGTTTAGAAGCAAAAAAGTTACATTTTTCGAGATTTATAGTTAAATTAGCTTCTTTTAACTTATTAAATACTCGCAAAAGCAGAGTCACATGACTATTAAAGTCCTTAGAGATTACGATTATGTCGTCTAGGTAGGCGAATACTTTAAGATCAAACTCAGCAAATAAGAGATCGACGAGTCTTTGTTGAGTCGCTGGAGCATTTGTTAACCCGAAAGCTGTCCGTTTAAAACGAAATGTGCCTCTAGAAGGAACAAAGAATGCAGTTTTGTCGCGATCTTCAGAAGCAATTGGTATTTGCCAAAAGGCTTTCGACAAGTCAATACTTGATAAGTAACGTGCATCTCTAAGGTTGTCAAGAATCTCAGATATATACGGGAGATTATAAGCATCGCGTTTGGTGACTGAGTTAAGCTTACGGCTATCAAGACAAAAACGTGGTTGGCCGTTCTTTTTGGTTACTATTAGGACAGGTGATGACCAAGCACTCTCGCAAGGTTCTATAACGTCGAGTTGTAACATTTCATCAACCTGTTCAACAAGAATACGTTGTTTCTCGGGTGATAATCTGTAGTAACGTTGGCGAATAGGTTTAGCTTCACCAGTGTCAATATGATGAGTAACAAGATTAGTAATACCAAGACCTTTGTTTTGAAAAGAAATATCTTGATATTGTTTAATAACATTATCAGACAGCTGTTTTTCAATCAATATAATGCTGTGGATGGAGCACAATAAGTTGGAAATTGCCCCCGAAAAAACTGTGGCCATTATATTTAATAGGAGGAACGTCGCTAATTTTGCCTTCAATTGTGGGAATACATCAGTAGCAGCTATCTCCTCTGTGACTTATCTAGGTGTGACCCTAGATTCACGCCTGAATTTTGGCAAACACATAAACGCAGCATGTAAAAAGGCTCAAAAAACTGTTAAAGCACTCAGCAGTATGCTACCTCACACGCGGGGACCTAGCTCCCGAAAACGGAGAACACTAGCTCTGGCACTGCAATCTGTAGTCATGTATGCAGCACCAATATGGGTTAAGGCCATGGAAAAAGAAGTCTATAAAAAAATGGTACTGGGCTCACAAAGAACAATGGCTTTAAGAACATGTTGTGCATACCGAACCGTATCCACTGATGCTGCTCTCGTACTTGCAAATCTTATTCCAGCCCATCTACTAGCACGGGAAAGATCATGCACCTATGAGGTTAAAACACCAGAGGTTCGGAAGATGGCCAGAGAATGGACTTTAGAGACATGGCAACGTGAATGGGACCAATCTGTGAATGGACGCTGGACATACAGTCTTATTAAAAATATAAAAACCTGGGCAGAAAGGAAGCACGGCCAAATAACGTTTCGGATGACTCAGTGCTTCACGGGGCATGGGGTTTTTATGCAGTACATCACACGCATCAAGAAAAGGGACTGCTCCAAATGTATGTACTGTATAGACCCCAACGACACCGCTGAGCACACTATGTTTTACTGTCCCCGTTTTAACGATGAAAGAGAGGAATTAAGGAAAGAGCTAGGACAGGAGTTGAGAGTAGAAAGTTTAATTGAGTGTATGTTGGAATCAATTGAGAAATGGGAGCTGATCGGGAGCTATTTAGAATACATAATGAAGACAAAAGAGAGAGATGAAAGACAACAGATATGAATTGACTGCGACGTTAGTGGTAGGCTGAAAGGCAGGAACACTAACGTTTTGAAGGTAGGTGGGGTTTTTAGCCGGTAGGAGTCCGGCACTACCCAAGGGTGTCCATGAGGATTTTCCCCCCTACAGAGAAAAAAAAAAAAAAAAAAAAAAAAGACAGCTGTTTTTCAGTATCTGACAATTTCGCGTAGCCCTGTATAAAGGTTTGATGAGAAGCACCAACTACACCATTGTCATTACAATTGTTGTCATTAGTTGTAAGAATGCTGCTAACATATTTTGGGCACAGTTTGAATTTACGCCAGAAATCTATGCCCAAAATGAGGTCTGGTTTAATTTCCGGTATTACAAAAGCTTTTAGAATGTGAGATTGTCCTTCAAAATCTACTGGAATATTTATATAGCCTAGCGTTTGTAACAATTGGCCTCCAGCTGCAGTAACTGAAGTACCACTGTCCCTGTTTAGAGGCCACCCAAGGCTTTCAAGTTAAGTGTGGATGCCGTTACCTAGAATTGTAATAGCAGAACCAGAGTCCAACAGACCAGAAAAAGATAGTCCGTTAATTTGGATGACAGCATAAGGCCTATTATCCTGAGTATAATTTTTGTCGAGAATTGTGTGAATCTTATAGGTCTTAAAATAAAAACTTATTGTTTTGAGCCACTCTTGCCAATCTATTTTATCAAAATTGTTTGTCACACAATTCTCCGAAATTAGTTTTTTGATTTAGTAACTCTGTTTTTAGCACATTCAGGACAATCAGGTGTTTTAAAATTATCAAGGCCACAAACAAAACAAAATATTTTAGATCTGTCAGCAGTGCAAAGTTTAGTACTATGTGTGTCACTACGGCATCGCACGCAGTACTGAGGCCTTTTACTATTATTAATATTATTATTAGAATTAATGGAATGAACATAATTATTATCAGATGGAGAATTCTTACAACTAGAATGTCCTTGGTTATTATTATTTGATTGTGTTCTATTAAACTTATAGTTATTAAATTTATGATAGGAGTTAGACGTAAATTTACAAGTTGAACTACCAGAATAAGCAAAGTCAGGTGCTAAAGTATCTGCTGTTGCTCTTGGTGGTTCCTTAAAATGGGCAAGGCGTGATTGAATATTTTCGTAATTACGACATAAGGTCCTTAATTCATCGATGCTATTTATTGACGAGACGGAAGACAAAGAGTTTGCATAACACGGTCTAATATTGTGAAGGATAATTTCAAGTTTTTCTTCTTCAGATAGTTGTTTAGCAAGCCGTGAGAATAAACCAGACATAATTGAGAGATAAATAATTATGTTTTCTTTTTCGCCTTGCGTACGAGAACGAATTTCCATAAGTAGCCTATAATCGTAGTCCGATTGGCTAAAGTCACGCTCCAATAAAACTGTCAAGTCATCCCAACTAGTTATTGAGTCCTTGATGCTACGATACCAATGAAGAGCATCACCTGTAAATACTTCGGTGGCATTTCTTAGAACTTTATCGGTTTCTATATTCCGTGCTGTGCAGAATTCACTAACTCGTAGTAGGAAACCTCTAGCGCAAGATTTACCATCAAATTTCAATTTTGAGAATAAGCCTAAACTATTGCCCTCGCATGAAACCGATATGTTTATTGGTGCAGATGAAGTGCATGGAGCAGCTGAGGAGACAGAATTGGAAAGAGCTAAGGGGTCCGAGGCGGAGTCCATCATCGAATTGATTGTTGTCAAATAACTTTTAAAATTTTTTACGCATTCCTCATAAATATGTTTCGTTTTTTCTGTACATATTATGCGGTTTAATCTATGGTAAATATGACTAATTAAATTTTGAGCCCTTTGTAAGGTACTTCTATCGCACTGAGTTGATATGGTATTTTTAATTTTTTCGAGGGTAGTCGTAACTCCTTCTAAATCCTCTGATGGCTCGAAAGGACTGGTTATGATGTCCTCTGAGGGATAGAGTGGACTACTCCTAGCTATTTGTTTCCTCAGCTCCATTACCGTAGCCCCTGGAGTGTCACCTCTAATAGCTACCTCATACTCAAGTTCAATCTTTTGAAGCGACATAAATTTTATTTCGTATGCCATATTGAGAATTAGAAATTTAGAATTATCAAAATATTAAATAAATAAAAGTAATACTGACAGATAAGCGTGAAACAATCTATAACCTAACTAACTACTCCGTCTGTTACAATAATAAAAGAATCTACTTAACGTTTTGGTTATAAAAAAAATATTAAATGAATGAAATGAGTGTGATGATGAATGCAACCAAAAAATAAGAAAACATGAAATAAATAAAACAAAAAAGCAAAAACAAAATTAATGCAACTAATGAGTAGGTACGTAATAAATTTTCTAATAATTAGGGTATGTCAAAAAAAAAAAATTACAAATTAAATATATGGACACAATTGAAGTTAAGAATTAACAATTAAAGTACACAGGTATATTTAGAGGTGAGACCTTAACAGAGTAGGTACCTCCTTGTTATGCACGTACTCATCAGTTGCTAGCAACCAAAAAAAATGAAACGTTTTACAATGAAAAAAAAAAAACGCCTTCACCAATTTTACCCATTCAACCTCGGAAGCAAAAAAAAATGACTATAGAATCCACGTTAGGCGCCAGTGTGACGTTCATGCGGGAGAGATGAATGAAACGTCAACACGATTCGAGAATAAATATATATTAATAAAAAAAATAAATACAAAAAGTTTTACAAAAAGTTAACTAGAGAGAGGGCCGTGGGTAAAGTGGGCCCTGCATTTATTTTTGCTTCCGTGTACGGTTGAGGGTCAGGTACTCCCCTGGTTTGCTCTGGGGTGTGTTCCGTGGCACAAGGAGGGCGGAACACCAAGGGCCCAGGTCAGGACAGCGCGCGTCGGTCGAGATGCCGGCACGCTGTCGTAGTAGGTAGGTTGCACGCGGAGAGAAGTAGGTCGCGCTCAAACACGGAGCAGGTAGGTAGGTAGACCCGGTGTTTCGGCAGGCGTGGCCCTGGACTTGAGGTTGGGGCCCCGAGGCAAAGTGGGCCCTTAACTTGAGTGGGTCCGAGGTAAGGCGTAGCCGTAGACCTGGCTCCTGGAATTTACATCCAGCATGTTAGGGTGTGTAGTTAAAGCCTTCTCCGTTGGCCGAACCGCACGCGCAAGCAAACGAGGGTAAAACAAAATGGCGGTGCGCTTTTCGGCAGACGGAGTTTACAAAAAAAGGAGAGAATATAAGCGTAATGATCGATGTTAAATGAGATGAGTTCGAGTAAGTATGTACCTATTAACAATGCACGTAATAATCTACGATTGGTGTTAACAGGTACCTACTACAAAAAAATAATAATTATATCTAGCTACAACAACAATTTAGGAATCTACTCAGAAAATAAACGTAATTATGTTATAATTACGCTAATAATTATCTAAACACAACTCAAACAAAAGTATTAGGTACATACTGGAAATAAAAATTTGAATTTGAACAATTAACGTATAAAATTTAAATGTAACTACTAATGAAAATGTTTATGGGTGAATCCTGTGCAATAATGCAATAAGCTTAAATCTAAACGCTAGTATAGATTGCTTCAACACTTACCCGTTATATTACGGGAATTTAGGCGTATTAAAATAATATGCACGATAAGTAGCACTCCGGGATTAATTAATTCGACACAGTTGTCGGCAATCACGAAATTATATGAATGATCGAGATGCGAGTCCGACCGGCGCATAGGTCACCGCGCACCGCGCACCGCGCACACCCCGCGCACCCCGCGCTCGACTCCTCGCAGCTCACGCGTAGATCATAACAGGTATTTTTTTTATGAAATACCTGCTTTTTTTATTTTTTTGTGAATGCAACGTTACATACTAAATAATTTAGCTTTTATTCCTATAATCTTAATTATTTATTTATTAATTGTTTACTAGCAGACACCCGCGACTTTATTAACAAGAAATATATATCTAAAAAATTTGTACCTAAATATCTATATTTTCGTGATCAATGTAGCCTATGTTCGTTTCTAAGTTCCTATTTACTTTTAAATTTATTAAAATGTGTCAACAATTTATAGATAAAAATAAAAACGCCTTCAAAACGCACTAAAAATTAAAAAAATAACTGCGTCATTTAGTTACCTTAATTTACTTAACCACATCTTATTTTCATCATTTTAGTGATTTATCGACAACGAACATACGTGAAACTTGCTCGCCGTAAACCATAAGGTACCATTATTCGCCAGCTACTTATAAAATTCACATCATTGCATCGCATCACTGCAAATGTGCCAATAAGTTTGAAGTGTTTCAAGTTTCCCAAAGATCTCATCGTCAGATCATTAATTTATTCAAGTCATCATAAGATAGCTACTATAGTCCGTTTAGAAATTATTCAAGCCCAATCACAAGGTAGCTACTGTAAACCGTTAAACATCTCCCTAATCCGTTAATCATCTCTGGTGATGAAGACGAAGGACAGTTAAGGGTAACTGTTCTTCGTCTTCATCACCAGGCCCTCAATGACAGTCATAGCCCATCTAAATGAGACATGTTAATCAAGCCCAAACACAAGGTAACTGCAGTAAATCGTAGAGGAGTTCCCCTATGTGTAGTTCGGCTCCATCATCAGTTCACTTCCAGACCTTCATCAAATTTTAGTGCTATTAAATAGAAAAAATTAACAAACGTACTAATTGTACTTACAATTTTTGAAAGTTCCCCTCGATTTCCCTAAGATCCCATCATCAGATCCTGGTTTCTTTGTCATGGTACCACCACCGGACTATCTCCTTTTCAACAAAAAAAGAATAAGAATAAGAATATATTTATTTGGAAAGTTACGGATTAGCTTACACAATGAACCTCTTCGAAACCGGTTCATAAACGACGAAGTTATTTAATTATAAAGAAATGATTGAGTAAATTAAGGTAACTAAATGACGCAATTATTTTGTGAGCTTTTAAGTCGGTTTTATATTTATTAAAAAAAATTTTGTAATAAAAAAATAATATCACCATAATTCATCATCATTATCAGCCCGTTTTAATTGCTCACTACAAAGCCAGGCCTCTCTCCTACAAGAGAGGCGATATGGAACTTAAATGTGGAGCGTGATAAAGGCTTAACGTGCTCTTTGAGGCACGGGGATTAAACATCACCAACTTCCCAACTCCGGGCTTTGAAATTTACTGAGAAATTCTTAAACTTTGAATGAATCATGAAACTAGTCGGGCATACTTCGACGACAGTAACGTGAGTTTAGACGTTTTAATTCAACTTATTATGCCGTATATATGTTGTGTAAGTTTGCTCGCTCGATGAAAGCTCTTGAAAAAGCGCGGCGTGCTCTAAGTGCAAGGTGCTATATGCGCGTAGCTGCAATGTTTTGTAAGATTTCACCGCTATTCGTATTATTGTGGTAACGTCGCACTGTCAGTGTGTCAGTGGGTGAGGGGGTTTATTAGGAATGACGCATATTTTTGGTTGGACGTGAACAGTAACTACTAAAGGCGAAATCTACTAAGACTGGGCTACTACGCTTAGGTTTTGTTAATTACGCCGATATCTAGTCTTTGTTAAACTTTTGATCCGCTCCAAAGCTGTTAACACGCTGAACTACACACATACCTATTATACTCAATGACTTCGCTCTCGTGTTTAGAACGGACCAGATGTATGTTTTTTTAAATTATAGATACTATATTAACTTCGTCGTAGTATGTAGAAATAAGAGAGCATAACTCTACAGGTAAAGTAACAACTCTACCCGTAGAGCCAATGCAGAGATAGAACGGATCTGAAATTTAACATGAGCTAACTTCCGCCTTTTTCTTTTGATTGTATACATCGTTTAATTTACTTTAGGGATTAACATGGTAGAATATGCTACATTTTGTCTCTCTTTTTAACGTATCTTATCTCGTAGCGTATCTTACACCAACTTTCAAACTAGGAACTACGTATATGTACCATGTTTCATTAGTGGATTTGGGTTATTTCCATAAAACTGAACTAAATGAAAAATGAATGGATCCTACATGATTTTTTCAAACGCAAACTTAATACTTATGTTAGAAAGTTTCCCAATCAAATTAAAAGAAACCAAAAGTATGAAATGTACGATCGGTCTTACACCGGCCCCACATCGGGCGCCATTGCTCGCGGAGATGGGGTACGAGGTGGGAGGGGTAGTGGCGACTACGAGTCTCTCCCGTCCACTGCCAGTTGCGCCGCAGCAATCGCCGCGAGCACATGTTTTGCGGCGCGCGTGTATACTCAACACATACCACACATGCCAACCGGATCGTGAGTGTCCATCTGGTTACGTAATAGGGCTATTGACCATTAGCTTACAAATATTATTATTTATATTTACCTTTTTATTCTCATGTGTTTTAGAACTTTAATTATTTTATTTGAATGAAATAATGTTTAGATTTCTATTAGGTAGTTTTGTTTTTATAATCGATATAACCATCAGTTGAGGCATCTAAACAAAATAAAACTAATGAATTCTACTTGAAAACAGTTTTGCTTGCGAGAGATAAGGTCAGAAAGTTATACTCGGCCGCTTTCACATTTAATGCCTGGACCGCGTTATAGTAAAAATGGGTATTCAAAAATCTATCTTCTTCATCATTAACATGTTATTATTAATCATGATTATTTATTTTAGCGATATTGTATCACAAAAAAATTTTATTCTTACCTACACTTTTCAGAATAAACCGGTTTAACTAATATTTTCGACGGAATTTTCACATGCAGGCTTCGAATAATAAAAACATAAAATTTTTTAACAAAAAATAGAACCGACTCAAAACGCACTAAAAAGTAAAAAATAACTGTGTCATTTAGTTGCTTTAATTTACTTAAGCATATCTATGAAATCGGTGCCAGCCAAGTGTAAGGAACATTTATTTTACGTAGTAAAGCAGTTTGTGAGTTCTAGGTAACGTCCTTGAAAGTAGAAACCTTAGCTGGCACCGACTCCTAGATATGCTTAAGTAAATTAAAGCAACTAAATGACACAGTTATTTTTTACTTTTTAGTGCGTTTTGAGTCGGTTCTATTTTTTGTTAAAAAATTTTATTTCTCACTTTTTAGTGATTTATCATCGCCACGTAACGTACTCGTACTATACTGTCATAGTATATTGTACGGCACTAGTAGCCAAAAAGCTACCAATACCGAGTCAAAAACCGAAATCGCTGCAAGCGTGCCTCCAAAATTTGAAGAGTTCCTTCAATTTCCCCAGGATATCATCAGCAGGACATGAGGACAATGGGACCACCTTGGATGTATGTCCTTTCTAATAAAAAAAGAATTATCAAAATCGGACAACACTGTAAAAAGTTATGCGTGGTCATACATAAAAAAAAAAAAAAAAAAAAAAAAAATTTTTTTCGTCGGTTAAAAAAGCGATCTTTTTTGATTTTGTTCGTAAAATTAATTAGATTTTTATACGTAATTAAGTTAGTTAAAAACTTAAATTACGTTAAATCCCTAATTGATTTCGCTACCAATATTTTTAGATAGTCAATCTTGGTTTTTTATTTCATTCTTAGATTATATAAGTATGATCTGAGATTTTACTGTTCTTGGCATATTCAACAAATGGAATCTACTCTTAAAATACGATAATTTTATAATGTCATGTTAGATCTTAACAAATCTGTGTTTATTTTTAACCGACGAAAAAAAACGGAGGAGGTTCTCAATTCGACACGTATATTTTTTTTTTTTTTTTTTTTTTTTTTTTTTTTTTTTTATGTATGACCACGCATAACTTTTTACAGTGTCGTCCGATTTTGATAATTCTTTTTTTATTAGAAAGGGCATACATCCAAGGTGGTCCTATTGTCCGCTTGTTAGGATCTGCTGATGATATCCTGGGGAAATTGAAGGAACTCTTCAAATTTTGGAGGCACGCTTACAGCGATTTCGGTTTTTGACTCGGTATCGGTAGCTTTTTGGCTACTAGTGCTATATAATATACTATGACAGTATAGTACGAGTACGCTACGTGGCGATAAATCACTAAAAAGTAAGAAATAAAAATTTTTAACAAAAAATAGAACCGACTCCAAACGCACTAAAAAGTAAAAAATAACTGTGTCATTTAGTTGCTTCAATTTACTTAAGCATATCTAGGAGTCGGTGCCAGCCAAGGTTTCTACTTTCAAGGACGTTACCTAGAACCCACAAACTGCTTTACTACGTAAAATAAATGTTCCTTAAACTTGGCTGGCACCGACTTCATAGATATGCTTCAGTAAATTAAAGCAACTAAATTACACAGTTATTTTTTACTTTTTAGTGCGTTTGGAGTCGGTTCTATTTTTTGTTAAAAATTTTTATTGTAGGTACTTGACGTTTGAAGTACCTACAAAAATAAACCATTTACCTAATCCTCAAAGGTGAAACGTCCCTTGGCCTAATTACACAAAACATTTATCTTGAAGCCTTAAGCCCCGTTTATAAATGGACGAAGTCCAGATTAATTTAAAGTAAAATGTTCTTTCTTGCGCTTACTTTGAAAAGCTAAATTTCTTTTAGCTGGATAATTGGAAGTGATTTTGTCTTGGAGAGACTATTTTATTTCACAAGATGTCTGCCACTTCGTCCGCTTTAAACTCTTTTTTTTACTGAAACCTCACATCTGATCTTTATGAAATAAATTATATTGCCCGCTTAATCTTCCTTTAAACCTAAATTAACATCATTAATAGTTAGAGTGAATGGAATTTACAAATATTATTTCTTTTTGTGTTCGATTGTTCTTCTTTTGTTACCTCTACCTCTACTCTTTCTTAATTTTTCTTACTTCTATATTTATTATATTCCTCGTGAGTATTGGGTTGTACCGATTTGATTAGGTACTTACTGTTTTTAGGGTCCGTTACCAAATGACAAAAGAGGAACCCTTATATATTCGTGAAGTCCGTCCGAATTCTGTCTGTCCACTTTTTGTCCGTCCGATTAAAAAAAAACAAAATTCATATGATTTGGTACCACACACTTTGTTCATTCATATTTGTGTTTTCTTGCGTGTGTCTCTCAAATGAATTGATTTTCTATCTTTATTTCTTTCATATGGACAGAAAGTAAAACTGTAATTATTTCGCGCGTGCATATCAATTAGAAAGATACATTCAATTCAAATTTCAAATTCAAAAATTTTTTAACTGTTTTTATGAATCGATTAACGCTGGATGCATGAACGAAACAATATGACTCATTGTCACGTTCCGTCTGAGCAGAGCGCGAGAGCGATAACGCAGAACAAGCGATAGCGATCTTTATTTGTTTTCTTATTATCACGTAAAATTATCGTCGGTAAACTGACTTTACAAACAAACCATTTTATTTCAGACTATCGGTATTATTTTTTCGTCCCATGTATTGTGATACCGAATACAAGCACCAAATAAGGCCGAACGTTATAAGCTTTTATAATAGTTAAGCAACTTAGTTACACTCCAAAGCTTTAACCTATTTACGGACTTGTCCCTTCGGTACAACATTCTTGTACTCTAGATACATATTATGTAGAACGATTTGCAAAACGAGCACGTTTGGCCAAAAGGGAAAGCGGTCCGGAGAGAGAATTTACCAGCGAAAATGGGTTTTACTTCCATTCCCTTCTGTAATACAGTCGCGAATTTAGGCGTACGGCGGCAAGTGGCAACATGTTTTAGGAAGAACTTTGCTTATAAACTGAATAGGAAGTAAAACTTAGCTTTGCCGTTGAAATTCTTGACTTTGGAATAGGTACTATTATAATATTACGTAGCCATGGAAATTAATAAATAAAAATTAAAGTAACTAAAAAATGTAAATTAATAAAACCCGCTGGTCTGAGTTAAGCCTTGTCAGACCGCTTGAGATACCAAAACCCAATAATATGGTAATCAGTGATTTAAAATTTCTGAACTTTCTAAATGGTATAGATTGAAATTAAGGCTTCATTAAATTATCGCTACCGCGTTGATGTTACCATCCTTCAAAAGGTCTACGTTTATTGATTCAAACCGAAAGCTTATCAGAATTCTGGAAGCGTAGGCGGGAGTGGTAGCTATTTGATTTATTCTCAAAACCCACACAGCACTCCTACATTCAGATGCGAACTTTATTCAGAGTGGATAAGTTGAACCTGCAAAATTTATTAAAAGAATTGGAGTCAGGTTCAGGCGTAAGATATAACTTAAATATGAGTTCTATTGAAAATTAAATATTTCCTCTTCCCATTCTTCTTTCACTTAAATAGAATATACAGATGAATTACTGTTTCTGAAAATGAATTCTCCCTGGCTAAAACTCGAAAACGGCTTTATCTATTTGATTATTTTATTTTGCTTTACTGCAAAGGTGATCTATATTCGTACTCTATTAACAGTAAAGGCGCTGCTGATTAATGCTGCATTTTAAGGGATTTATTTACCCGTTATTTAAATAATTCCACCATTATATATTTGCCTGGCAGTACCACACCGGTTGGTTCTAAAATTTGTTTGTACTAACGTGGAAAGAATGATCTTGGTTAATCTATCCGATAAAAGATTGATTTCAAGGTTTAATAATATAAATACTATTGTTGGCTATGTACTAGTTAAAACTTTAAGGATATATAATTATGTTGATGACACAAATCTAGGACTTCTTAACCAACTATAACCATAGGGAAAAGGAAGTAGTTCTGTTCAGTCCAAAAATATTACCTGCTGAAACAACCTAATACAATGTGAGAAAACTAAAATGTCAAAGTTATCCGCGTTTCATGCAGCTTTTTAGAGAAAACCCCGCAAAAAGCTCTCTGATAGCGTGCCCGAGGAAAATACAGCAATAGGAATAAAGAATAGAGAATATAAATTGAGTCACGTATTATAGCGGAAAACAAGAACCGTGTCCGTAAAACTTTAAGCCGATTATACGCGCTTAAGTACGTATCTTAACAAGATATCTACATTTAACAAATGGCGAATAAAAGTAGACTAATCTTTTATTTTAGATCATAAAACAAACTTAGCAAGCTCTTTTTTATGGATATCTTATTTGACCATTGTAGAAGATAATTTTTTTTGGACAAGGGGAGAATTAAGCCTACTAGTTTTTGAATGACGACTCCTTTCCTACCTGCCTTGTATGCCGTCTTATTTTCTTAATTTTTTGTACGGTGCAGCTACTGAAATATACAAGAATGTATTCAGTCTGGATGTCCCATTTAAAACCCAAGCCATTTTGCGTCACCTTTTCTTGTACGTAGGGTACCTAAGGTTCTGTATTACTCTTCCGTCTGCTGTTTTCCTGAAACATTTAAAAATGAGGGCAAGTTTCGCATTTTCGTTATCATTGATTTATATGAGCAGCTGCACTGCTGCTGCTAGCTAGGTCTCCTCAGTAGGAATCTGCCATTTAAATTAGTGAGTAGATTCGGTAGTGTCACAAAAAGTCAAACTTATCTGCAAATAAAGTTGTAGATAAGCTTTTATTTCACGATCACTGGGGCTGACTGTCTAAAACTTAGATCGCAGAATTAGGCTAAGAGGCTGCTGTGTCTTTAATTAAAATTCCCAAAAAGATGACTATTTCATTAGAAGCAATTTAGGAAGAAGTTTTATATATGTCGATTCCAAATATAAAAATAACAAATAGACAACGGCAACCAGGCATCAGTAGTGAGCCAGATCCTGAGCGGCAGCCGGCTGACGTTTACACTTACGCTTCAGCCTGAGTCAATAAGGGGGACAAAAATGTAGGTTTTGAAGTGAGTCACTACAAACCCCCATGTCTGCATGACTGCATTTCCGCTGTAGCGACCGACAGACAGACAGTTGTACCTTTATTGGCGAAATGATTCATCCTTTCATGCATTTCAAAGGGTGCATTGTATTATATTCAGTTACTCGTGCTCGTTGCAATTTATTTGCTGCAGTGTTTACGCTACTCGTGTCTACATCTACAATGGATCAATATCATGTTGAAACTTTATTAATGCATTTAAAAACGTACTTTTAAATCCAAACATTTTTTACGACTAACAGACAATATGATAGGACAATTTAACTAAGTACCTAACTTACGCCTGATAAAACCTTTCATTTAACTTTGTATTCATTAAAAGACGGCAGAATGATTGAACAGTGATATAATGCTATCATCATTATCAGCCTATTAACGGCCCACAACAGGGCAGCCTCCTTGTAGGAGAAAGTATATACAAGCTTTGACACACTACACTCCTGCAATGCGGGTTTGCTGCTCAAACACGGGTTGGCCAGTAGTTATATCAATGATAAACTAAACAATAAAATAAACATTGTTTTTGACAATCAACTGACAAAAATATAATAGGATTTTATTCCTTAACTTGAGTTTTGCAAAACATTGCAGTAGGTTAAACCGTTTTTAGAATACAAATTCGATAATATTTTTATACTGGTTTCGTGATCATAAAAGCTATCAACTAAATTTAATCTACTTGTATGTTTCAACTTACAATTAGATTGAAAAGTTGAAGCTCAATCTTTTAACGTTATTGGCATGTGCAAGGGTTGAATTCATTTTCAAAGGAAGTGTACGCTGTATTCACTTTGAGTCTCAAAGGGTTTGCAACTTTGCAGTGGGCAAATATATTGCTGACTGACTGCAATTTACCTAATGCAGATACCTAGGTAGAGACGATAGATTTGTTTAAAGTTAGACTACTTTATTAAGCTTTAGTGTGTAAAAGATTTTTAAGCACTATAAAAAATAGTAGGTATCTAATCTTTTGCAAACATGTTACTAATCATTTGAACAAAGAATCATATCCATTTGTTCATAGATCTTAGACTAAACTAGTATTCTTGTCAGCATGTTCAAAAACGTGAAAAATAGAGATAAAGGTCCTAAAAATATGAGCTACACCTCCACACCACTAATTCGGAATCACCTCTAGAAAAATGTTTTTGAAGGATTTTGGTGCAGGTTAAAAATTGCAATTGTTATTAACAAAATAAGATGAAAAAAATGATATTTCGTTTTTTGTTAATAACTTAAAAAATATTAACATTTAAGCAATTTTGAAAAAAGCTCGTTAAAGAGTAGGAAATTTCCAATAAAAAGTCCTGACTCCCGGAACTTCTTCATAATTTTTCTAGAGGTGATTCCGAATCGAATGAGCAATCGCTCATATATTGGGACCTTTATCTCTATTTTTCACGTTTTTGAATTAGCTGACTAGAGTATAGAGATATCCTTTAACTAGGATACATTAATCACATTATTTATTTAAGTAACTGCTTGTCAATCGCGTTACGACACTATGCTACGCGACAAGACACAGGTTGTAATGCACATACTGCTACACAGGACGCAAGTAGGGGATGTCATTGTTTTGAACGATTTCATCGCGTCGTGTTTGTCGGTGTTAGTACTTATCTACTAATACTTACGCGCTACTTCGTCCCGTCACGTCACGCCAAATCATCACGCTTTCACTCGCTCGTCATATCGTGGAAGGGCAAAAGAAAGCAACCCCTACAGTAGTGTAGTGCACAGGCAAACACCTTGTGTTCATAGCAGACTTGAAGATAGGCAAAGCTTATGCATTTCTTTATAAATGGCAAGGTATCAAAACGTAATTCAATTTAATACTAATATGATTTAATTGAAGAAGATGGGACAAGTAGGTACATTTATTTTGGACATATTCCCAAGAAGATTTTCACTTGGTTTATTTAGTTTGCTCTAGGGATGTTGCGGATGCTGATTTTTTCACATCCGCGGATGCGAATGCGGATGCGGAGTTTTGAATTCCCACATCCGCGGATGCGGATGCGGATGCAGATGTTTAAGATATTATGTAAATAAAGTCTATTAATGAAGAATTAAAACAATGAAAGTGATATATAATTATTAACATTTTTATTGTAATCAAATCAAACATAAGTACTTATTTTTATATTAAACACCTACTAGTTTTTATTTTAGTAAGTGAAATTAAAAATAGGAGCATTATACTTAATAAATAGTAGTATTGCCGCCTTTTCTGATTCAAGGCGATTACGCAGAGGTTCGTAAATTAAACCCGCGCTACTAAACAATTGTTCGCTAGGAACACTGCCCGGTGGAGAGGATAAAAATCTTCGTACTATCGGCGATAATACCTTAAATTCCTCTCGATGAACACTCCACCAATTTAGAGGATTTTCATCTACATTTATTCTTTTTTTAGTGCGGTAAGCAAGTAGCTCCTTTTTGAGTACAGCTTCAATGCTACCTTTTTCTGGCATTTCTGTACTCTCGTCTTCACTCGACGAATCTAACATCATAGCAAGGTCATTTTGTAAGCATGGCTTTCTGTTGAAACATGATGTTCCTGGTCCTAGTTGTTCCATATCATTTTCCGTGCAATCAGACATTTTTATTCTTTTAGCTCTTTCGGTATTGCTATTAAGAGATCCGAAAACTTTATTCTCAGTATTTGTCATCTTTAAAATGTCATCTTTAATCGTGTCTTCAGTCACTGGTGTAAAAAATTTGTACTTATAGCGAGGATCTAAGTAGGTGGCGATGGTATATAAATTGTTTTCTCCCAAGCTGGAAAACTTTGTTGAAAGTTCATTTTTCAAAGTCTTAGCAGCCTGTCGAATCGGATCAAACTCTTGTGATCTTATTAAATAGTCATCAACTTTTTTTTCAAGCATTTGAATTATTGGGATCACAGATGAAATAAGAGCGCGAGAGCTGCTGAGTTCCCGCGTTGCTTCCTCAAAAGGTCCCAGTAATTGAATAAAACATTCAATGATTTTCCATTCTTCTGGCAAAATAGGGTCAATTTCATTATCATTCATGTAAAGACTCAGAGCATCCTTTACCTTTGAAAAACGCTCGAACATGTAATACGTACTGTTCCATCGCGTAACGCAATCTTGAAACACTTTCAGATGCGGTTGATTCAGTCTGTCCTGAATTGATTGCAGTTGTTTCTGAGCAATGGTAGAGTGATTGAAATGAGTCGAAATTTTCTTACATTTTTGTTTTAGTATTTTTATGTTTTCCTGCGAACCTAAACAACTACGAATAGCTAGTTGTATCTTGTGAACAGTACAATCTATATCATTCACTGCTGCTAATCGCCCTGCTCGCTTCATATTAGATCCTTCATCTCTGATCAGGCAATGCAGTTGTTCTTTTTTAATATTCCATTCAGAAAGCATGGTGCTAAATTTGTCAGCAATTATGTCACCAGTGTGACGGTCATCAAATGTCTCGCATTTCAATATAATCGACGATCTATCAAAGCTTTCTGCAATTCCGTGGCAAGTCAGGCTAAGCAAAGAAGCGTTTGAGCTTGGATCCGACCAAATGTCAGATGTAAACGACATGTAATCAAATTTTTCGATTAATTCTTTAACTTTTCGAGCAACTTTGCTATATAATTCCTTGCATATAAAATCAGTAAAAAAATTGCGCCCTCTAAAATTATATCTTGGTGCTAATTCTTGCATCAATCTACGAAAACCGAGCCCTTCAACAAAATTAAATGGTAAATTTTGAAGTGCAATCATTTCTCCAATGAGTTTATCAATTTTTTTAGAATTTAAATTATTGATGTCCCACTTCTTTTCTTTTAGAATAACTTGTTCTAAAGAAAGTTGTTTCTTTGCTTCTTGCAGAGGAGTGGTAACTTTATCTAAAAAAAAATACACATATAAATAAAAATTTTCGTAATTAAAAACTATTTACCTAAAAGTAATGAACAAGTGAGGCCGTATTTAATTTTTGAAATAAAAAAATACGTATACTTTTGTAAATACCTCTCAAAATCAAATGTCCAACTTATATTACAAAAAAAAATTATATCACACAATAACGCCAAACTGACCGGACTTTTTAATTATTAGTTATTGCCGATCAATAATGTGGAAATGGAACGTAAAAAAGACATGATAATTGTCAATGTTATGTCAAACTAAGAAGATGGGGTCATCTTAAGAATCAAGACGGCTACTACTAACGAAATGCTAAAAGGACACAGCACTACCAGAAATTACTAATAGAAATATATCATAATTTTATAAAAAAACTAGCTGACCCGGCAAACGTTGTTTTGCTTAAAAAATTAAAAAAAATTTAGATGCAAATTAGATAGTAGCCGATTCTCAGACCTGCTGAATACGCATACAAAATTTCATCAAAATCGGTCAAGCCGTTTCGGAGGAGTATGGCAACGCAAACTGTGACACGAGAATTTTATATGTTAGATGATATTATGGTTAATTTCTAGACTAAGCAATATATGTAAATTAGTTTTTATCATAATAAAAAAAAATATTATAAATTAAAGTATAAATTTTACTATATGATTTCCGTATTTGTTTTCGTTGTGTGTTATTTATGTAATAAAGAATATTTATTTACGTCATTTTATTTTGAAACCGATTTCAATAAGAAAATCTAAATAGATAAATGAATTATGTGAGTATTTTTACAAGCGACGGAGTTATCTGACCGCAACTAACGATAGCATTGAGTAATAAAATTTTTTAACAAAAAATAGAACCGACTCAAAGCGCACTAAAAAGTAAAAAATAACTGTGTCATTTAGTTGCTTTAATTTAATTAAGCATATCTATGAAGTCGGTGCCAGCAATTTTAAGGAACATTTATTTTACGTAGTAAAGAAGTTTGTGGGTTCTAGGTTACGTCCTTGAAAGTAAAAACCTTGGCTGGCACCGACTCCTAGATATGCTTAAGTAAATTAAAGCAACTAAATGACACAGTTATTTTTTACTTTTTAGTGCGCTTTGAGTCGGTTCTATTTTTTGTTAAAAAATTTTATTTCTTACTTTTTAGTGATTAATCGCCACGTAACGTACTCGTGCTATACTGTCATAGTATATTATACGGCACTAGTAGCCAAAAAGCTACTGATACCGAGACACAAACCGAAATCGCTGTAAGCGTGCCTCCAAAATTTGAAGAGTTCCTTCAATTTCCCCAGGATATCGTCATCAGATCCTAACATGCGGACAATGGGACCACCTTGGATGTATGCCCTTTCTAATAAAAAAAGAATTATCAAAATCGGACAACACTGTAAAAAGTTATGCGTGGTCATACATATAAAAAAAAAAAAAAAAAATATACGTGTCGAATTGAGAACCTCCTCCGTTTTTTTTCGTCGGTTAAAAACATCGCCTAAACCACAGCCTTACTAAAATTATGCCTTTATTATACTAAACAATGCCTCAAGTAAATATAAATTAATTAAAACAAAAAAAAATGATGAAACTTACCTGCGTCAGATTTCATCTTCTGTAACTTTTGTTCTTTACTAAAGTTCTCAAATGCAGAATATTCTTCTGAATGCATCGACTTAAGATGATTTTTTAAGGACGATGTGGTTCGGCCTTTGCGAGAGTAGCTTTTATTGCATATTTTACAAATAGCTTTATCCTGATCTTCTTTATTTGGTTCAAAATAATTCCATATATTACTTTGGGTCGGTGGTGACATTGTTAAGAAACTAGTTTGATAATATATCAATCACGGGAAGCACACTGGAAAAATAAAGAATTTTGGTCATAAAACGATATTTTTTACCTACAATAAAACGTATTATAGGTGTAACATAATAGAATTTACCTTGCGATCTTATATTAGTCTAACTAATTTAAAGTTCACCCATAAACACTTATTTTGTAAATTCTTAATTTAGGTACACACAATGACCACTGTATCACAACATTTAAAATATCTTTTTATATGATATGTAGTCCACAGCGCAAACAAACACGTAATGATTTATTTACAAGAAACAAATCAGGCACCACAACAAACGTGTCGAATCTTGTCACAAATTTCTACGTTCCCATTGGTCATTGACACGTGCAACCAGCACGCACCAATCGCCGGGCCCGCCCAATTTCTTTCTTGTCACTACTTGCATGATATTCGCATCCGCATGAACATCCGCACTGATGAATGCAGATGCGGATGCAGATGCAGATGTCGAAATCTATGCGGATGTTCCGCATTTGCGGATGCGGATGCGAATGTTCGCAACATCCCTGGTTTGCTCCTTAACTTGAGTGCTCACTTAAGGTTAATTAGTTATTCAAACATTGCGGTCCTTCATTAGGGCGACAGCCATGTTTTAGACTGCAAACATAAAAGCCACTCACAAGCCCACAAACAAGTAGGTCTAAACCGTGCATTTATCTTATTTCAACTGGGCAATACAGTTGTTTTAACTATGAAGGTATGAACCTGTTGGTAGACTGCTGATCATTTTTTTGGCTGGAGCCCAAAGATCCACCAGCGCAGCCGAGCCGAAATAGATTATGAATAGCTATAATATTGGGATTTTCTCCAAGAAATTCGCAGTAACAGTCTAACAAAACAACTTAGACTATTTTTTTTGGTAGTAGTGGTTTCTTTACCTATATTCAAGCAGAAGTTATAAACAGACGCAAGCAAATTTTTAACCTTTAGTTTGAATCATTTTTTTTCTACGTATCATCTTTATATTTTAGGCAATTTATAAAAAGTCCTATTATTGCTTGCAATCACAAAAATATGTAAAGTAAGCTTGCTTCAGAGAATATTACTTTCATATTTCCAGAATTCTACTTTGGGCCACCTCACCCTAATGTTAATACAATGTTGAAAGTGTGCGACTAAACGAACTTAAACCCTTTCCTTTATCACTCTCAAAGTCAAAGTGAAAATATCTTTATTCAGTAAAATCTTTATGATTATAATTATCGTCAATATATAATTATTAGATTCACTCTGTATTGAAAACCGCTTGAAAAGTCATTCTCATTTTCAGTTTGTTTCGTCCATTAATATGTAGTGACCTAACCATACCCCTAATAGTTTAAATACATTTTCAATCGCTTACAGTTTTTTTAAACATGGGAACTGAACATTGACCAATGCTTACAGAACTGCTTAGTACAAAGAATAGACAATAAACTGTGTTGTGATTGTGCTTTCGAGTGTTAGTGAGAAGTCGGTAGAGTCGCGCGGGCGGCGACGGAGGCTGCTGCGGGGAGTAAAATGGACAATGACCAACAACTCTATAAATATCGGTAAGTATAAACACATGTTTTACGTACGTGGTTTACAACTAAGCGACTCGCATTTCGTTTCTACGCTCGCATAAACCGAGCAGCCGATCCGAAAAAAGAAGTCGTAGATCTGAACACGCCTATTTAAATATTACTAGCCACGACACTTTAAACCTTTAACTGCACGGTAATCTATCGCCACGACACAGTTGTAACGCAACATAAGGCATTTAGGTGGCGACGACCACAACCTTTGTGTAGCCATGTTAACAGAAGCTCCACTACGGATGGGCTGCTGTCAAGTTTGCGGCCATAACCACGTCTCGTCTTAAAGCAACCTGTCATTTTTTTTAAACAAAGCCTGCTGTTGTTGTTATTCTGAGTTTGACAAATATAGGTATAAAAATTACGTGCCTGTGTTTGATGCAGCCGATTTGTCTTCGCCGTCATAGAAGTAGTCATAGAACATAGCACGGAAGTTGATCGCAATCATCAGCTGTTCGTTGCGGCCTTTGCTGGTAGTAGCGACCGCCTTGTTCGTGAAGTGTGGAATGCTCGTGCAGCTTCTGTGTTCCATTTACTATTTAAGCACCTATTAAAAGTAAATAACTGAATAGTCAGATTCTAGGCAAGCGTGTTCTATTATAACCCTCACCAATGCTTTCTTTCAGACTTGATCAAACGCAAGTCATGATCGTAAAATTTCCTTCACCCCTAAATAATTATTAGCTATTGCTATGGTGACATTCTTTTGTACGACCAATGTAAACCCATAACGTAAAATAGAACATCTATTAATCGATAAACATTTAGCTAATCTAGGTTAGTTAAATAATCCCTATCTCACTGAATTACGCCAAGTAGGTATGTTAAGTAAACGTTCCAACTTGCAGATTTAATTACGTCGTCTCAGAAGGGTGATGTGTTGCTCAAGTCATCTGTTGCCGGTCCCTCTCCCACCCACTTCCTGGTGGGAAGGTGGGAGGGGGAGGTAGCTAGACTGTATTGAGTGGCGTCGACTGTATATAGGAAATGTGATGTTAACACATTCAATGCCACGCCTAATGTATTCAGGCTAACGTTAATCTCGATTGTCACTCCGTGGCCACGCTAATGGTGTTCATAAAGTTTTAGTCACCTTCTACCTGAAAATTTCTGAAACTGAAAATCTTAGCTTTTAGGCGTAGGTCCTGCCTACCCTTATTAAATTGAATGACTCACTAGTTTTTTGTCGCTAATTTCATAACTCAGTATCTAAAGATAGTCAAATATTTTTTTTTCCACCACGAGGTCGTCGATTCTATATAAGAATACTTAAATGAGTATTATATCAAGTAAAGTTGTGTAAAATTGTCATAAAAAGGGAGAAAAGTGAAATAAACATTTTATACAGGACAGAATTTATGATTTTTGCAAATTTACAATAGACACATAAAATATGGCACATGAACTTTTTATTACACTTCGATAAAATTGTTACTGCTCAGCGATTATGTTCGTATAACTAGCGGCATGTAAGTCTAGCGCTGAACGAAACGTAGTAGGGATGGCTGCGCATCGGTACCGTCGCGTACGCAATACAATATTTACTTTAATTACCTAATTAATATCAAATCATGTTACGACATCGTTTTAATATGTGTGTGTGTGTGCGTGCATGCGTGTGTGTGTATGTGTTTGTGTACGTTACGTGCGTGTTTGTGCTTATATATGTTATAGTTCATAGTTCTAATTTCCAAAGATTTCGTATTACTTAAGACATAATTATATGGTAAAAAATATTAAAAATATAAAAATATTAAAATATATGGATAGTTACCATAAATGAATAAATAAATTTTGAAAAGCTTACGGGGAGTAGAAAAATAAAACATTATTATATTCTCAATTTTTATTATAGATATAAGACTAGTCTAATGTGAATCAGGCAATGGTAACACGCCTGGCGTCGCAAAACGGTATTTCTTCTAGGTATATTATTCCCTTTAAATTCATAAACAAACTTAAAAAAACAACAAAATATATAATTATATTTAACAAATCAACTGAAAATTAACAATAATAACAATGCAACTCAGAGCGAGACTGTACACTGGAAGTCCGCGTCGCGTCGTTTCGGTGCGGGGGACGGAATGCGACAGGGGAGCCAATCGCCGCTACGCACGCCCGCCCCTCATTCCTCAAGCTCCCCCATGATACCTAAATTTTTACTTCTGCGCAATAACGGTCAGCGCTAGAGTTTCGTGCCGCTACTTGTACCTACGCTCGTGACATAAAATTATAATAGAGCTTTAATACAAATACCTAAAGGTCAGTCGGCTTATAACAGATTTTTTTTTATCGATTACAAGTTGGCCCTTGACTGCTATCACACCTGATGTTAAGTGATGATGCAGTCTAAGATGGAAGCGGGTTAACTTGTTAGGAGTGGGGCGATTATATCGAAACATGACAATAACAGATTATATAAAACGATATAAAGGAAATAACTAACCTAATATGAAACAGTTGATAACAGAATTTCCTAATGCATGGTAAACAGAGTGGGCCTAACAGTGACGCCCAAAGAAAAAATTCAATTCCTCGTACCTATCAGAAAATTTTATCTTGTATGTTCTGCGATTACATCGATAGTTTAAGAATACTTAATTTTGTTTTATTTTAGATTTCTGAGTGGCTGTTGTTTTTTACGCGGGTTTTCATTCAATTCAATCTTCATTTTATAAATAAGTATAGACTACTATGAAGTTTACTACTATGTATTACTTAAATAATTACCAATACACTAATACTAGTTGAATAATTTTTGACCGTAGACATTACATTTGAGAGGGATAGAGTCGAATCTCCAACTATAATTAAAATATATAAATTAAATAATACTTAAACTAATCTAGGTACGTCATTTTCGATTAACTTTAAAAATATTTAAGATTGCTAAGCTTTCCTTATGAGTTAAACATAGGTTAGGTCTTAACATAATAGGTCTTAATAATTTATAAATATTAAAATAAATGAATGAGAGAAAAAGCTAAAAAACTGAATTTATGTTGTGTATAGTTTTACTTAAACACAACACACATTAATAGGTACATAATATACAGAAACTTTTGGCTTTGAAGGAATAATAAAAGTAGGTTTCATCGTAATAAAGAGAAGCCTCCAGACGCCGGGCGAATGTCCTTGGTAGGCCAGCGGATTATGTTTACAAAAGGATGTCGATAATGATCACTACGGGACCCGCCGAGTATTGATCCTAGCGGCTGGATGCTCCATCTCTATCTACCTCTACCTGTACGTGTAAAATTATAATATATTAATAATATAACACATATTATAATGTTAAGTTGTTCTTCCGAATGTAATTTTAGACAAACTAAATATCTTCCACCACGTCCTTAAGAAGCTTTCGCTTGGCTGTTGGATCAGGGAATTGGTACAGAACGCGGTATTTTTTGAGACGGTGCGTATTGTGAGAAGGTTGTTTACTCTGGAGCCCTAACCACCGGTGGCTTGAACATACAGATACAGAAGTCAGTCAGTTATCTTTGAGCACGCTTGCAATGTAAAAAGGTTCCTTACTCTACAAACCTGCCGTGAGTCCTCAAGTATCGCAATCAGAAAGCAGAATTGTTTTTTAAATTTACCTATTTATGTTTGAGACGAGACGAATATCTTAGCATTCCATGGATTCACCGTGCGGGTGCCGGGTCCATCGCGTGGCTGAGAGAAAAACTCCGAACAGATTCCGAGACTTGTGACACGGGTGTAGGTTTAAGTGTACCCTTTGTGACGCGCGTCAACACTCACCTCCTCTGTTCAAGTTATTCTCCCTGCCCAACCATATTCGGAAGGACCCTACTAGTGCAGCTTTGGACACTCGTTCTAATATGGAGCTTACTGCACTTCTAGTAAGGCCAAGGTCTTTTAGCAGGTTGTAGAGAGACTTCGCTGGTATACCCCTCGCACCCACTTCTACCGCGTATAAACTAACCACATTGCCATTTTTGGTTAGTTCATTAGTAAGGTCATAGTATTTATTCAACTGTCAAAATTAAAATGACGTAAATTATAACAAAACAATAAATAACATTTCATACAAACAAGCTCTACTGGGATCTGTTGATTGTTATCACTGACAGGTATATTGCAGCCAATAGTCGTGATAAAGTGCTAGTCGATCGATCTATGCGCCGAACAATAACTGTTGATGTTATTTTTCCACATAACAATAATATGGTGAACTGAAGAATGATAAGTGTATAAATATTTGAATATTGTTATGTGTGCAGCTACGTTAATAATGCTACTAATTTTATGTTACTATGTAACTATAAAGTATATAAGCTAAGTAAATATAAAGTAGGTATATTAAGTGGTCCTCCAATAGTCGCGTCCGCCAAAGCCTCACAGCGGTAAGTTTTGGTCGCAATCTCCTGGAAAAAAGGGAAAGGATCATTTGTTAGTTACTTTCAATACTGGAATAATTAATTAAGTTTTTTATATTTTACATATTTTTAAAGAATATTTATCGTAATGTCTAGATATTATTATATATTATAAAGTCCAGTAGTAGTTACTATCGTGATTTGACTAAACATATTTTACCCGGGTTCACGTGCGTAAATAATCCTCTTAGATGTTACGGCACTTAAATATGTACGTGGGAGCATTAGGCAATAAGGCTCCTTATTAGAGCGTGAAGTAATAGGAATTGTGTGGAGTAACTTGTGGATCATTTATCTTGTATTGTGAATATTCATCTACGTAGAACATATCTATTAGTATTAGTATTACTAGTAGAAACATTGTTTATTTATCCATTCCCATTTATTTATTTCCTTTAAATAATGTATACGATGAGACAGTGCGTATTTAGAAATATCCTTTACTACCATCTGTATCCGAACACTTGCCCCAACAGCCAAGTGTCTGCTTATCAAAATGGATCTCGAGTATTGAATATTGTCAGCCACCGTGGTTCGGACCTTCCTATATCCACCCCATAGAGTCTACATCCAACCTTAAATAAATATAATAAACTTCTAAACTATCGTGATTCTTATGAGAAATTGCATATACGAGTATTTGTTGTGATTCTATCGTTTCTTATCCGTAATGAATGTTCAGCATAGCTTTTTTTCGTTTGAGACGTCACAGGTTCGTGGTTATGTTCAGCATAGCTAATAGCCAGGAAGGCATGAATGTGACTAAATTAGGTACTTTGCGCATAACCGATTTTGTAGAAAATCGCTCATATTAGTAAATATTTTTTATTTATTTGATTTTAATATACTTTTTTCAACTTATTAATATATTGTATTGGCTGACTAATAAAAATATTATCATTCTCTGGAAACTGTTTAGGTAGTACATATTAGGAGATTTCTAGATTTTGGTCATACTGAAAACGTAAAAATTTATCATGCGCTTTATTGGCAGCTTTTTGTTGTGCTTTATTCGAAAGAAATCTTATATATTTTTTTGTGACTGCAAAAAGCTGCCATAAGAACCACTTGTTGACTTCAAGCTGGACTTATTTGAACGTCTAAATGACATTTCTTTTGTGACTGCTGACAAGGTTTAACCAATTAACTAATCTAAAACTGGATTTAATAGAAAAACAACTTCATAATCGTTTTGAATCTACAACTAATCGGATTACGCCGCAATTTATAAGGCAACTGAGGTTTCAACTGAGGTTAAATCTAATCTTGTACCGTACCCCGCTTTATCTTATCCTGTCTACTTTTAAAAGCTTCCATTTCCCCCGCGATTCATATTTTATTTAGAGGGTAGACAAGCGGGCTGGGGTGAGTTTGGGCATCCGATTACGCAGCGACCTTGAGCCGGTTGGTTCCTTATATTTTATACATACCCGAAGCATGTATTTGTTATTAATGATCGTACTGTATAGTAGAGCGTAATTTGGGTATGGTTGACTATATTAGTCGTTGTCGTTACCTGGATCAGTGGAAATTGAAATCTAAAGGGCACCTGAAAATAATTCTTATGGTACTTTTTTATGTTTCACTAGATTAGGTTGCTAAAAAGTAATGATACAAAGGTACATCATTATACAAAGATCAAAACTAACCTTTGTTCTGAACCCCTACTAGTAAATCTTCACAGACCTTGATCGTTATCATCTGGTTTAAAGTCTGGTACTATTTGCAGAATATATTTCGGCTGAGAACCAGCCAAAATACCCATTAAAACCAAGTGATGTTCCTTCGAATCGCCTGGTGATTGGGTGCCAGGAGTATCGTAAATCTTCCGTAACCTAATCAGCAGAGTCCACCGAGCCAGACCCTCAACTGGGCCTTACCTGGCCGGTAGCCAAGGTTTTGCCTTTTATGAGAAGGTTTACTATAGAAACACATATATATTTTTTATTATCACCATCGGAAAGTAAAGATTTCAACGAACAGAAAGCACACCAATTAAAAAAAAATGATATTTTAACGGCCAATTTTTCGGTTGAAAATTAGGTTATTTTTTCGATATTCATTCAAAATAGGGTGAAAAAAATAAATATTTTAAATCAAATAAATTATAGTGTGTTTGGGACATAAGAAGGCAAGTTTTCACCAAATTTTATGAAAATAAAATTTTATTTGTCAAAGATAAAAATAAAAAACGAAAAACTAGGTTTTTGAATTTTTCACATAAATTTTGAGGTTATATGAAAAAAGTGTAGAAACAAAAGTTTTAAATCTTTTTATTACCTACAACTTTGCCATTCAACTCTTTTCCGTAGGACTTTTGGTTTTGCCGGAAATCGAGAAAAACCGTTTTTTACCCCTCACCCTTTTCCGACCTCAGATCGCCCGTAATTTATTTTTCTTTTATTTTATGATATTCTCCTCCTTTTCCAATGGGTTTCATCCTACTGCGAAATTATTTGGTTTCAAAAATTAAATGCACTGGTCTATATGTCCAGCAGTGGACGGATACAGGCTAATGATGAAAATACTAAATTTGTCATGAAATATATTTCATTCTATTATCAGTTCGGTGAAGGTCAATTTTAGTTCGGATCTTAGACTATAATGATAATATTATAAGATCCGAACTATTTACTAATATATTACGACGTGTAGAAAGGTAACATTAGGTAAAACATAAAACGTCCCCGAGGGAACATTCATAAATCAGAGTCGTTTGGAGCGGAAACTGCCGCTATCGATCCGTCGCGTGACCTTGTACCACCTAATGGAAGTTCCTACAAAATATCAGCAGCTGCGACTTTACGTATATCATTCATCATAAGCTCATTGCTAAGATCCTTTCAGAATACTCGGAACTGGAAAAAGATTAATTATGTACAACGAAACCAACATAAGAAGTAGGTAAGTGTGTACCTACAACGAAAACCCTAAATGCCATGTCACGTCTTTGTCATTAATAAAGTTTGCACATTATCCTCAAGTAGTAGATACATCGAAAGTAAGAAAAACTTAACTTAAATATTCCGTTCTGTTTCGACTTTTAGAAATGATAATTTAAAAATAGCTTCTATCTATAGGGTCTTTTGCCGGGTCATCTCCGTGAGAATTTGCCTTCCAAGCCGGTGGTACAATTATTACAAACAGTTAAACTTGACGTTTCAAATGTGCTTGTAAACAAAGTCTTGTATGTCCTTGTAATTAATGAATTTTAAATTTCGTACACCTATATTGCACATATGTCTAGTAAATATCGTAGATTAAAAATTAGCGTTAACTAATAATCCTGTAATTTAGAAATTATAACTTTCCAAAAAGATAACTATTCTTAGAACAATCGCTTGAATTATCAGGAAACTTGCTAAACCTTCAAAATCAATACAAATTCCCAATAGTCAATCAGTATATTTCAAGTCCATCAATAAACTCGGAAGGCAATAAATACTACTCTAGGAAAACCATCTCCCGAGAGACGTCTGTACTCTGTAGCGGGTGACTATTGATCGGAGACGCGACCTTGAGGGTAGCTCACGCCCCCGCCCGGGCGATGTTTACTCACTTCTTAAAACAATACTTCACAGAACTTGAAACTTAAGCGAAGAAAACAGTTTGAAATTTATTACTTTTTGGTGTTATTATCGGAGTAAGTTTTAATTGTTTTCAAAGGTCAAGTTGAGCATAATAAGTGTTGTAGAATTACAACGTTCTCCGATTCAAAATAAACGCCATCTATAAGGAGGGAGGCCTGGCCCTGTAGTGGGCCGTTAATAGGCTGATAATGATGATGATGATACGCCATCTAATCGTTTACCCATAGGCATGGTGCCCAACAACTTCTGCGAGACTTATCCTTTGGCTTCAATATTATAAAAATGTTGACGTTAATCTAATTATTTCTTCCAGGACCTCTCTCCCAGTGGCCCAATTCAGCCGAGGCGACTTCTCCCTTTGGTCGGTTCTAAAGAACTGCGTGGGCAAGGAGCTCTCAAAGATCACAATGCCGGTGGTGTTCAATGAGCCTCTGTCGTTCCTTCAGCGCATGCTGGAGTACTTGGAGTATGCTCATCTGCTTAGAATGGCGTCTGAGCAGACGGACCCGGTTGCCCGAATGGAGTATATCGCTGGTGAGTTATTGTATATTTCTCATAACTTGTTCTGTATTAATTTAAGTTTATAAATTTACTAATACGGAAAAACAATAATTCATGTCATTAACAGCATGTGAAATAAAACAATTACAAAGGAAACTAAATTTTAGTACGTCTCGAGTCCCATTTTGGAAGATCTTTGTTATAAACAGTTGTAATAACTCGACGCGGAACGTACTTTAAGATTTCTGTAGGAATACATAAGTTTTCTCCTCTTAGAGATATTATGAGATAACAAGTGTAATTTAATTTTTACGATAACATCTTCTATTATTTGAAGCCGAGTAATATTTAGAAAAACTCATCAACTTTTAGTAAATTAATAAGCTTAAACAGCAAACATTTTGTAGCGAATACGTTTCTAAAATATATCTTTTAATATTATTTTTATAACAAGTAAGTCATACTCGTATCTGAGTAGGTAATCTATTTATTGCCCCAGGCCCCATTTGCCTAAGTAAGTAACCATATACATAATGGTACTACGCCGAAAATACCACGATCGATAAACACCAGGTAAATATATTCCCAACACAAAGGCTTTTCAATTTGCCGAGAAAATAACTTTTTCAAGAGTCCTAGTCTACAACAAATAGACGTTATTTACATAAAGAAATTCTCCGAATGGCTTCGCTCCTGTACCCAGCAACTGTCACATAAATGTAAAGCCCTGATTAAGACCCGCATATTAAGGCCATTTTTATTTCTATCCTTTCATTTAAATTGCAAATTTTTAACAAAAATTCAGATTGCTTAAGAAATAAAACAACCAACAACTTAATCACAATAAATTGCGATAAAGTTTGACCTCTATTGTTGAGGACTGTCAAACTTTGAGGTTATATTTTTAGCTTAATTGCAATTTTCTTACGAGATATTGTTAAGTATTCTGTACATGTAGTTTTCATTTTGTTGGACTATTGCCAAAATACTGAAACATCTTTCAAATCCACCATATACTTGAAGCCCCTGACTTTCGGTGCCGCTCAAATTTTATGGTTGAGTCATAATTGAGTATACGAATTTGTACTTTATTAATATAAGAGATACTTAATATTTGAGTGACGTTTTAGTTTTCGGACATTCATCATTATCAGCCTATTAACGGCCCACTACAGGGCCAGGCCTCCCTCCTTATAGGAGAGGGGATATGGAGCGTACACCCACCACGCTGCTCCAATGCGGGTTGGCGGGCTTAGGGTGATAATGTATCATTTATTAACGATCACTATCAGGTGTTACCGACGGCTTAACGTTCTCTCCGAGGCACGGGGGTGTAACACCTCCAACTTCCAGACTCCGGGCTTGGAATGTACTGAACATTTCATAGAAGAATGAAAAAGCTCAGAATTATTCCGTGACCCGACCCAGGAATCGAACCCAGGACCTCGTGATCGAAGCCACATAGGCTAACCACTAGACCAACGAGGCAGTTCGGACATTAATCTAAATAAATTAAAGGGAAAAAGCCTGTCTACCTACCGCGTAAAAACCATTAACAAGGTTAAAGTTACGCACCACGAAATTCTAAGCGTTCAACAGAATAATGAATGAGTTGGAAATTTCATTTTCGTGTGAAAAGCTCTCCGTGACATTTTCCTCCGAACATGGGTTATATAATTACTATTTTGTTCAAAGCCACCGGAACATGTTTTAATCGTAGTTTTTGCTCTGACATTGAACTTTACTGTTGCGCAAGTCCTTATTAAGTGGTTCATTAAGCTGTTTAATTAAGCTTTCTCTCACGACATTTTGTATTTGTTTTTTCATGAATTAAATTTAATTATACTTTTCCAGTTATATTTAAAAAAAAATTGTCAACCGATTTCGAAGTTTCAATTTTCGCATAACAGACATTAATGTCTATTTATTATTGGAGAATTGAGAATTACTCGAGGACGATTTGGAAATTTTTCTTTTTTTGTTTGAAAGAGTATACTTTAAAGTCCGTACAAAAAGGTACCGTAGTCGTCATGTCAGGATCTGATCATGGGCAAATTAAGGGAACTCTTCAAATTTCATAGGAAACTTGCATGCATTTCGGTATGTTTTATGGTTTGTATTGAAATCATAATTGTTATGGATAAATCACTAAAAAGTAAGCTTTGTACTTTAAATAAACCGTGGGTGACACCGATTACATAGACATACTTAAATAAATCAAAGTAGTAAAATTATGTAATAATTTATTACTTTTTAGTGTCGATATTATTTGTTTATTAAATTATTTCAATCTTTTGTCATGTATTTACTCATATGTACATCCATAGTCCTGTTCATTCGATTGAAGGCATTTCACTAGTTATATATTACCATATTTTAGTACAGAAATATTATTTTACCCAGTTTTCTCGCAATTTTACACAGTTTCGCGCAGAAAAAAAAACGTGACATTTCTGCCGGGGCCCGCACTCCCCTTGTGAGGTTGGGTGAGATTCGGCACGACCCTTTCCCCCTAAACACCTGACGCAATTTATTAACTGATTTACTAGTTATGAACACAAACTACTACCTTTCGTCATAAGACCAAAACATGCTACTTAATAATAGAAAAAGAATAATGAAGGCAGTAAATCTTCGAATGAGCTCAGTCACGAAGAGCAAATTGTTTTATGACATTTACATAAATTGTGTTTCATATATTCTGTGACCTCATTACTTTCTGTACCTTTGTAATTCACAGAAAACGTGGCTTTCTAGCTCTGTGACCCATAACAGCCTCTCAAAGTACTCACTCATACGTTACTTGTTTCCTTACACTGGGAAATTTGTCTTTATACAACTCATGAATTATTTAGACCTTCCGTATAGTTCGTTTCATTATTTGAGCACTTTCATTGAATTTCCAAAGCAGGATACTTTATTAATTATCTACGCGCTATGTAGAGTTCAATTTTAGTCAATGAGAATATTAAGAAATTTTATAATTTTTCTGAACGTACTGAAATTAATGAAAAATCGTAAAAAATAAATTGAATCATCGTCTCGACAAACGTTTATTTTATTAGTAGTTATACTCAGAAGACTGTAGAACTCTATTTTTCATTGAATTTCCAAAGCAGGATACTTTATTTTTTAGAATTTTTCTGCAATTTTATCTATCTGCTTCTTCTGCGTACTGAAATTAATGAAAAATCGTAAAAAATAAATTGAATCATCGTCTCGACAAACGAGGCGATGATTTATTTTATTAGTAGTTATAAGAATTTTTCTGCAATTTTTATCTGCTTATGATCCCCTCTGATATAAGGAAGGAAGTTTTAGTAGGCCGTTAATAGGTTAATAATGATGATCATTACGAATTGAAGTGTGCTTAATAGAAATAGATATACCTACATTATATGTTAATTGTCAGACTAATAATAGAAGCGGTACAGTAGTGAATGGGGCTATTAGTAGAGAAACGAAGCCACAGCCACAATGTGGTTTCTACAAGCCGTTTCCTGCTCGCAATGAAATTCATTCTTGCAGAACTATTGTCTCTAGTTCGCCCTTAGCTATTTTCTTTTCATTTCACTCGTTATTACTTAGATGCAAAACAATGTAACAACTTGATTTATGGTTCATGTGATTTTTCTTGAAACAGTCGGCTGTTTACAAAACGCATGTTACTTACTATTCTTGAACAAAATTATACACTACACAACAGCCCGTTCCACATAGTCTCCGTATTTTGCGGGTCCCGTTTTATCCGATACGACAATAATTTGTGCTGTGTTCAAACATTGTTATTAGTTCATTATATACCTACACATACTCGTACTCAAATACGGGACAAACTTAGTGAGTTTTTGCTACACCGTTTCAGCAATATTTTAAAATAATATTAAAATGTTTATTTCTTTTAAAAACAATAATAAATAGGCACCGAATTTAACGAATCCATCGATACTGGATGCGTTGTTCACGCAGCAAATACGCTGTAGGTATACCACCCCTACTGCACAGGGATGAACGTTGTCGTGTTATGTTGGTAATATCATCACGGGAGAAGGAAGAATCGACGTTATTGGCAGCATCCACTCTTGGCTCTAACAATGTAACTCATTCCTATGCTTAGATCCCATGACATACTCGTAACTATCAAATACTAGGGACATTATTCTTATTTGATTTGATCAATCTAAATTTATACATGTAGTTCATGTTTAGTTTAATAACTATTTAGTTTTGATTTAAGATTATGTATTGGAAAGAATTTATTTTTATGAAATTTTTAATATTATTTTTGTATTTTGAATAAATAAGTATTAAGAATGGAACAAGTTTTGAGCCAGTTTTAGATTTAAAAATTGATCTTCACTCTTAGATCGGTCTTTAATCAACCCACTTAATTAATTCAGTCATCACGTAATACCTACGTTAAAAGACATAGTTTTAGCAATATTCTAGCTAATATCTCTCTGTGAACTAGTTACGCTTCCGGGCTAAGTAGCTGCGAGAATAAAATACAATAGCTCTATTACTTTGACAGTGCCCTGGAGCCGGGCTTAACTCTCTCTTTAACGTCCTAATGAATTTTATTGTTCACAGAGAATAGCTTTACTTGCAACTTCTTGTTTATGTCTCTAAAGACTAGTTTTTGAAAACATGTCTTAAAAATCTATTATTTTGTTTTTATCTCTAACGTGGTTGTTATAAGCTAATAATTTTAATGACTATGTACTTTCTCCGTAAATATTTAAAATAATTATGTTCATATCCCCTCTCCTATAAGGAGGGAGGTCTGGCCCTGTAGTGGGCCGTTAATAGGCTGATAATGATGATGATGATGATGATTCGTACCTATGAAAACAAAAACTCATTTAAAAATTTATGGAAAAATATAATTGTTTTTGTTACCGTTTAAATAGAGTACCGTCGCCGAAAGTCATTTACAGCGCCAGATGCACAGCTAATGTATACCAGATCATTGGTCGATTTGTTGATCCGCCCCTTACCTAAATAATCCCATATTATACTGTGTGAAAAAGGGCAGCAGGTTGTTGGTTCCACAATTTACAAGTGCATATTAGAAGATAAATTAAATATAAGTTACTTATTATATATTATACATATATCCAGTCTTTGAATAAAAGAATGCTGTGGAATTTGTGACAGTAAAGTGACAGTAAGGGAAAACAACTAGGGGAATTATTAGTAGGCGCGGTTTAGGTAATTTTTTTAGGCCTTAAAACGTATAAAGCTTGCTTGACAGGTTATTCTTCAGGTTAATGTTAAGTTATTGAAATTCTAGTGCATTTAATTCACATCTTAATCGTATCGTCTCCCTTTAATTATACAAATTGTTAAACCATCTGTTCCATTACTGTAACAGTTATTTTCTTATTCATTCCAGCCTTTGCAGTGAGCGCTCTAGCTTCAAACTGGGAGCGTCTCGGAAAACCATTCAACCCTCTACTCGGAGAAACTTATGAGCTTGAAAGGCCCGAATTCAGGGCTGTTTGTGAACAGGTACGAAAACCTTAAAGCGAACACTTTTATGGATGATCCACCCAATATCAATCAATGGTCAATTGAAACTAAGAGAATTCAAAAAAAACCAAGACTTCATAAAGCTTATAAAAGAGCCAAAATAAATAAAGTAAAATAGATTTACGCTTTTTTATAGTTTTTTTTTAATAAATTAAGAATGTTAAAACATTTTCGTCATTTCAAAATACTAGCGGAAAAATCTAAGAAAGGAAGAAAAATTTAATTTTCCATAATATCTTTTGATCATATTTTCATAATATTTTTCAATTTCAGCCTTCTCGTTTACCCTTGTTATAAACTTTACCGCTTGAGTTGTCACAAAAGTCTGTAACACAAGATTGATGTCAAAGCTTTTGCTTTTTCTTTGTAATCTACGTAATATGTATTTACTTTATTAGCTTTCTGTTTTTTACCTACCTAAAAATATTTATATTTTTAATATAATATTTTTGTAGTCTAACTGGTTAGAAAAGTGATTAGCTCAGGTGGTTTTAAATCACGAGGTCCTGGACACGTTAAGGCGGCGGTCCAGGTCATTACAACATCGAATGATACGCCAACCTACTAGAACGGCGTGGTGGGTCTATGCTCTATATTACCCTATACGGAGGGAGGCCTGGCCCTGTAGTAAAGCAATAGAGGCTGAAATTGACGAAGATACATTCCTTACCTGATCCTCAGTTTCAAACTTATGTGTTTTCATTGATTGATCAGGTATCACATCACCCCCCCGTCTCAGCCTTCCATGCCGACAGTCCTCACTTCGTCTTCCACGGTTCCGTACACCCGAAGCTCAAGTTCTGCGGCAAAAGTGTCGAAATCCAGCCCAAAGGACATGTCACGGTGGAATTGCCGAGGTAGGTGAAATTAATCGCATTCATTTTAGTGGATTTCATTTTGTGTTATTACGGTCGCTCAATTCTTAATTAAAATCTTGCCTCTTTTTATTGTTCTCGAAATCTTCCAATTACTTAATAATAGATAATCCAAGGAAAGGAAGTTCTTTGCAGAAAATTCATTAATTGGGTACATACTTATTTTACTAAATCTACGTTTTCCATAACTTAGATTAAGTTTAGTCAAACGACAATAGTCTGCGAGGCGGAGATTGAATCCATGACCTCTCTGTATTCATGCCAGCCCCTTAAACGAAGAGCTATTGATGTACCTATGGAATCATGAAAGTCCCAAATAGTCTAAGTAAAGAGGCCAAGCCTTGCAGTAGGCCAAAATAAGTTAATGATGAATGTTTCAAGGTCTGTCCTACTTCTTAAAACAATGGAAGACGTTTCTAAGCATAATTGTGATTATTTGCCGATGTTTTAACCGTTCAATGATGTTAAAGGTGGGGAGAAGCTTACACCTGGACCAACGTGAACTGCTGTGTTCACAATGTGATCGTGGGCAAACTGTGGATCGAGCAGTACGGTGCCATGGAGGTGACGTGCCACGGCGGCGCGGGACTCAAGGCCAACCTCGCGTTCAAACCAGCGGGCTTTAACAATAGGGACTTGCACAGAGTTGACGGCTTTATTGTAGACCAACAGTGAGTAATTTGACGCAGTTAACATTATAGTGAACAGGGTCGAGCAGTACGGCGAAGAAGCAATCTAAGATGGAAGCGAGTCAAGTAATTAGTAGTAGTAGAATGAAATTCAGCCTGAAGTGAACCCAGGTCCTCCCCCTTATTACGCATACAACAGCGACACGAAGGCCGTTATATTTTATATTCAATACTTATGTCTTGCTTTCAGTAAGAAACGTCTTCGCTTCCTGTACGGCAAGTGGACAGAGTACATCAAGTGCTGTAGTGCGGCGGCCCACGACCAGTGGGCCAAGGAGCGCGGGGAGGAGGCGGCACCCCAGCAGACGCCTTCGCACACCCCTAAGAAGGTGCTCGCTAAGCTCAACAGCTTCAAGGTCGGAGCGTTGCGGTCCATGTCTATACAGGATGTAAGTGAACACAATACTGTATTTGTCTCTCATTTTTTAATTTTCAACAGTGCACATAAAATAGGTACGAAAACATAAAAACAAAAACAATCGTTCCTCGCATTGCAAAGCTTGAGGTTCGAAGCCAAGCGAACGGTGATGAGAGCTCTAGAGTGAGAAATGTTTCAATTATCTAAGCGACCTCTCTTATGTATCTGAAACGACTATCGCTATAAACAATGGTGGGCTCAATATTCCACACGGCGGTTATCTCGTGATCAAGATCATAAAATTATTACAACTAAGATGTGCTAATTGGTACTAAAATTACCATTATGTATATATTTTACTCAGAACGATGAACCTGAAAATTCCGAAGATGTACCAAAGCCTGACGAATCCTACAACATCGACATTCCGGGCTCAGTCACACTTTGGGAAGCACGCCCTAGACCCAGCAATAGTGCACAGGTAACAATTGACCAATACTTACTAATTTGAACAACGTTAAATCCAACATAATTATAATCATAGAAAGTAGACATGTCCATAGAAAAAGGTTCGAAGAAAATATGTTTATTATCGGCCGTTATTTAGAAATTTTACGAAAAAGATATCGCAGTTCGAACCTAAATACAATAAGTACCTATAATAGATGATAAAAAAATACATAAAAAGCGTTTTATCCTGAAGAAGATGATGATAATGATAATGAGTTTGACTGTAATAAAAACTATGTCCAAGGTGAAATATTATTTTTGTTACCAGTATTACCAGTTCACGGAGTTCGCGATGTCCCTCAACGAGTTAGAAAGGGACATGAAAGGGCAGCTCTGTCCGACGGACAGCCGCCTCCGACCGGACATCCGTCTGCTGGAGCAGGGAGACATTGACGGGGCGGCGGCAGAGAAGACCAGGCTTGAGGAGAAGCAGCGGAGTGCAAGGAAGATGTTCAAGAAGAGTGTAGATGGCTTCCAACCACGGTAAGTTGCCCCGACGTGGTTGGTTATGACGAACTAAATACCCGGCTAAGTTTCATGAGTTTTGAACCGACGTATATGTCGGATGGCGGCGACATCTTTTCGACGCAGGTACAAAGACTGGAATCATATTCAAATTGAGAGACACGAATATCTTAGATATGGATTTGTAGGTTTAAAAGAGATCTCTTAGTGACAGCCGTCAACACTCACCTCGTCTGTTCAAATTATTCTCCCTGCGCAGCCAAATTTAAGGATGTTTGTTTATTACATTCGATTAATAATCCGACAAATTATCTAAGGAATAATCACAATGATTGAATGAAGAAAAATATTAACTAAATGAACTATCAATAATAATGATTAATAAAAGATGTGTGGCAGTGAAGCAGAAGACCGCTGCTTTATATCGGCATCGATAGGTCATCCCTGCCACTACCGAACTTCGCCGAGTGGCTGTCATGATACTACTCCGCCGACATATATATTCCATTTTCATAAAATTTTATAAGCAGAGGTTTCGGTTGAAATTAATCGATTAGCTAGCTAGGTTTCATTTATTTGAAATGTTATATACAAGTAGATAATGCTTTGGCATTAAATTATTTTTAGACTCGCTTTTTCTATTTACAATCCATTTTTTCTCTCAGTAAAGTTAACGTCCTAGTCAAAATGTAAATTTTCCTAAAATGCACATTTGCTTCACGTTTCAGATGGTTCAGTCAAGGCACAAACCCGTACACGAAGCAAGAGGACTGGCTCTACAACGGCGGCTACTGGGATCGTAATTACCAACATTTGAAAGACATTGATATATTCTAACGCTTCCGTGCGAACAAATGTGTGTCATCTAATCTATTGTATTAGAAAAGTTATATTTTTATTATAATAATTAGCCCCAACATGCTCGTCGATTGTAACCAACTTCCAAACATAACTTTATGGTCGCGCGTTACACGCTTGGGAGCTAGACCAGAAATAGTGTAATAAGACATTTTTCAACAGTTTCTCCAAGGTTCGAGTGTGAATGTGAACGAGCGGACGGGATCTATTAATTACAAGGAATGTCACTGCGTTTAAGCTCGCTGTTCTTAAAATAATAATGAAGAATACAATGAGTAGTTTTTGAGTTATCTGCTACAGAAAACGAAAGATTGCAATCTTGCAGCTTATTAAGAACAGCATTATTTTAAGAACTGTCAGTTTAGTTTGGTTCAGGATTTGTGAGAAATTGCATAATGTATCTATGGAACTATAAATAACCTTCTTTTTTTTCGTGGGGAAATCCTCATGGATACCCTCTCGCCAAGTTGGGGGAGCGAGAGGGTTATGTCGGACTCTTACCGACTAAAACCCCACGGTGTTCCTACACGCCGCCTGATAAACTGAGCTACGGGAACGAATGCACTCTAATGACTCTAACGAATGTAATCCAGTCAGCGATGCCCAATGTAGCTCGCTCGTCACTGTTTTATTTAATGCCTTAAAGGCGCACTGGAAACACTATGTGCGCCTTCCAGCTCAAGGACGTATCTCCTAAGGGCGATAGATTCCCCGTATCTATCGCCCGGAGCACCTTGTCAAGGAGGCAGGCGGCGGTCTTCGGCGAGTCGCCTGAGCCCAACTCTTCTGCGGCGGATCGGATGACAATCTACGTCGGTCTCTCTTATTCGCTCCGCTGCCTTTAATAATAATAATAATATCTTTATTTGCTAGAATGTAGTACAATATGGATCTTATAAATTTAATTACAACTTACATTCATTTTGGGTCATTACAGTTGTGCAGAATGAAATAACTACTTCCCAGGCCCTCTCGCTATTTAACATAGCTCTGACTACGGCCGACAGAGTCAGATCTCGACCCACTGCTGCTCTGAGTATCTCTCGTGGCTCATTCCAACTAGCGCATTCGGCCAGAGTATGTTCTGCTGTGTCTGAAGTGCCACCGCACTCATGGCATGCCTCAGTCAGTTCTCTGCCTGCCACCCTCCACAGATATCTTTCGAAGCAACCATGCCCCGAAAGTATCTGCGTAAGGTGGAAGGTGACAGTCCCATGCCTTCTATGAACCCATTGCTGGAGCATGGGCCGAAACGCTTCTATGGTGCGAAAACCTGCAGTAGGTAACTCAAGCCTCTCCTGCCGTTGGCGGATGAGTTCGGCTTGGGCTAAGCGTCGCCACGCAGCGATCCTGTCCACGGAAGGGTATTCACCTTGTAAACGGGCATCCACTCTTCGCTGGTGTATGGACGCCATTACCTCCGCGTCTAGGTCCCAGCAGTCTTCGCAGCAGTATCCGATTACGGGCGGTCAGAGAGTATACCCAAATAGGTGCTCTATATAAGGCCATCGACCGTACCACTCCGATGTAAAGGCGGCGGCAACCCGTATTAGGTCCCCCGATGTTAGAACTATAAATAACCTACTTCAATAAAATGAAAAATAAATACTTACATGATAGAATTTATGTGATACTCACTTGAAGTTTGTTTCTTTTAGACAATTAATTGATAGCAAATACCTACGTGTTTGCATTTTAAATAACGAGCATATTTTACAATACATTTTAAGAAAACTAGGTCCTTACATATGTTTTAAAGTCTTATATAGAGGATTTCTTGTAAATGACGCATTTAATTAAGTTACCAAGAATTCATTTGTTAAAACTTACGCTAAATACGTAGAAATAATGCCAAATACAATAAATAGAGTTCAGTTTAGTTTTATCAGTTGCCTAGCGACAGGCGGTTTAACCGTTATTCTTTGCGAATTTTATTAAACCATTTATAAATATAATTATACTATACTATTTAACGTATATATATATATATATATATTTAACGTCAATCCACGATGGCTCGTCGTTTCTATTTTTCAAACGCTTACAGTGCAAGTGTGCAATAAAAACTGCAAGAATGTGAGTTCTATTACTACGTGACGAGTAGCAATGTGTGCACACTCGCACAAAGTGTCAAGTTAGTTAAGTCAACAAGAATGTCACTTTTGACTAGCAGTATGCTCTACTTTATTTTAACCCATTTTTTTAAAATAAATATGACGTGTAGGTCCTGCACAGCAAAATTATATTGTGATATAAGTTAATATATATATATATATATATATATATATATATATATATATATATATAATATATATATATTAACCAATTTAACAATATGTTAAAAACACACACACCCACAATCATCTCAGATAGGTACCTAGTATAATTATATCTCCTTTTCTTTTGTTTAAACAGTTAAATGATTGAGCTCAACTCCACGCTGTCTTGTCTACCATACCCCTAGTGTTTTTGCAAAGCGTGAACCCATGATACCTATTATTATTTTCATTCATAACAAGTTAGCCCTTCATGGTATATCTTAGCTATAATCACACTTGATGGTAAGCGATGATGCAAACTAAGATGGAAGCGGGCTAACTTGTTAGGAGTAGCATGAAATCTACATTCCTTCAGTTTCTACACGATACCGTACCGGAACGCTAAATCGCTTGACGGTACGTCTTTGTCAATAGGATTCTTCTGGCTAAGTCACATTTAATATGTAGTTTATTATCATACGATACGCTTTTTTGACATTATAAATATAATATTGGTAAAAAAATTTAAGTAGAGCATCATTCCGTTCGGTCATAACACGTAGCGACACAACAAAGCCCGTGCACACCGAGCTGTGGTCGACTCGAGACTGATGTTCGTACTGTAGTCTCCGCACCCTTCGGTTTCCCCTCTTAAATTTTAATAATATTCATTAATATTTACAAACTTATAGAACATCAGTTAGTATTATTTACCATTGAGGCAAAAGCACAAAAATAAGCAGATCAAGTACTTTTAAAACTAGTATTTTTCTCTCATTTATTTTTATTTTTTAATTTTTAACAATCTAATATAAATTATATAAATACAAAAATCTAATACAAATACTAAAAAAATTATAAAAAATATTTGCTCCTCTACTTGCGGGACTTTGAAGACCCAAGCAACCGATGGTAAGGGCTTGAGGAACCTCCTCACGATACGCGACGTATCAAGAATTACCGCGTTCTGTATCCGACTCTTGATCCAACGGCCAAGCGAAAGCTTCTTAAGATGTTGGTCAAAGCTTTTCATAGTAAGACCATTGACTGAAACGACTATAGCAACAATACTCGTCGACTCAACATTCTACATGGCGGTAATCTCATTAGCAAAGTATATTGATACTTTGTCCTTTTCGGCTTTTATTTAAAATTTCTATTTTTTTAATTTCTTTTAAAGCCTCGAATTCGACGTCTATCAATGTATTTATTATAATCACGCAAGAAATGCAAAAAAGGTCGACCTGCGAAAGTGGACAATACACACGTACCTTTGAGTGCGATAGATTAAATTTTATCAAATGAATATTTATATAGTACAATATAACATTAAACTTAAGTAAAATGTACTTAAAATACTTACATGTATAGGCATGAAGCACGCATTTTTTTAGTTTTTAATGTTGATTACTAAGTTTTATATTTTTTCCAAAACAACTTCGGTTTCGACAAAAACGTACATTGTTTAAGTATTTGCTAATTGAAATGTCGTTTTAATGTTTATTTCATATCAAATAGGTACAAATTATTTCGTAGGTTAACTTATTTGAAAATTTTTAGTTAAAATCTAAAAATAGTAATTCTTGTGGGTAGTTTCCTAATATCTGTATAAAGAACGGTAGCATTTTAATCTTCCAGCTAGATTTTTATATTGTCACATTCAATACTGCACAAGAAAAAATGTTTAGACAAAATATATAGATTATACACATAATGATATAAATAAATATATGTTACATTTGAAAAAAAAAGAACATTTATCTGATATTATCTGTAGTAGCTGTATGTGTTATGCGGGTACAGATCTGCCACTTTTATAATATCATCAAAATTTATTTGCACAAAAGCAACCTAACGAAACAACTCATGTCTTATTTTTGGATGAAATATATCATCCAATCATATCACGCGTCTCATTATAACCTATTTCTTAGCATGAAGTTTTAAACACAATTACAAAGGATACTTGCTATCTCAGATAACTTTGAAATAACGCGTGATATGATTGGATGAGATATTTCACTCCAAAAATAAAACATCTTTGCAGGTACCTCGGTGTAAATTATTATTTAAGTGGTAGGTAAAACTGTACGCTATGCAACTCATCTTTAGAAAACAAATAGATCTTTTGAGAACAGTAGTTTCTCATTGATTCAATTTACCTATTGATCAATTATCCAAAAAAAATCTCTTGGACAGTTTTCCATAGTCTAGTATTTTTTACAGAATCTTAATTAAGTATTAAATCACTACAAACTCAGAGCGCTGCCGCAGACTCCGGGATCTCTTGAGTAGTTTTAAAATAGAGTGATATCTCAAGACAGTGAGCTTGGATAAAAAAGCTTAGGTATTATGTAAATGACAGTAATCCTTGATAGGTACAGATTATCAGTTTTCCACTTTGTCAGTTTATCATTGAACTCTTTTTCTGTTCTTCCAAGGAGTTTTCTCCACATTCTTAAGATGGGAAATTATCATTGCCTTCTAGTAGTTCTAAATTGTTGATTTTGCTAATTTTTCAATATTTTAGTCACAACTATAGCCAAAGCTAGATGTTAATGTAAGGCCAGCACTCACTGGAGATTTGGCACTATTAGTAGATAATATATAATACCTAATAAGTAATTACTTTTTACAAAAGATTAATTATTTGTTATATAGACAGGACCTGCCATATCATATAGACTAATAATCAAAGCCTCATCTTCTCATTCCTTTATTTCTTTCTTCATGAAATAGCATCTACTTACTCTTGAATCGAAGTGAAGGAAGTTTTATGACATTTATTCTTTAGAATAAATGTCATAAAACTCCAATAACTATTATTAATGTTATGTTGGTGGTGTCAGTTGCTATAATTTCTTTTGAATCTCTAAGTCATCAAGACTTGATTACTCAGGTACGACATTGACAGTTAATCCAGGGATTTTTCCATATCCTCCTCTATCCAGTGAGTTCTCGCCTTAAAAGTAGGTATTTTGTATATAGGTATTTTTGGATTATCAAATGGCTAGGATTCAAACCATGGGTGAAATCTTGACGTCTAATTTCAATATAAAAAAAATGAATGCGGTTGTGACACTGGTCCATAAAAGAGCTGCGCACCCAGTTCTATTTCGCCAAATACCGAATCATAGTAATGTTGTATTCAGCTAAGAACATGATTCGAAATTCGATATTCGGCAAAATCACTTTTCTTAGCATTTGTCATTAAATGAAATGAACAGTAGCGTTAAAACTTCTGTTTTCTTTGATATTCTGTATTAGGCCGAAAGTTTTGAACCAAGCGGCCAAGTCTTGGATAGTCTATATTCGGCAAAATATACGTGTATATTTGTAAAGATTTTAGCATCGCTTTGAAACTTGGAAGTAAATATCAAAGAATTGGATCGGAATTTTATAAAGTAGAAATGAATGTGACATAAATAGATGTTTAATTGATCATATGTAGAAGAAAAGCGTTGTCCATAGGGCTTGTGAATATTATTGTAATAATAAAAATTATCACTTGAAATGTATACCCGAAATAAATAGGACGCCAAATAACTGAAGTGTTTCATTTTTTTCTTCCTCAACATTATCAGCCTATTTTAAGAGCCTACTAAACAGTCCTTAAAAGAAAGGGGGTTTGGAGCTTAGATTTACTACGTTGTTCCAATGCGGCTTGATGGGTTACTTTTCAACAGTTTTGAAAAAAATCAGAGCAGCGTTCACAATATAATTAAAAAAATATATTATTCAATCATTTATTGTATATTTTTTCTCACTTCACAACCCTTATATAAATAATATCACTTATTCTTGTTTTAATATAAAATATACATAACAAATAATGAAATATATATGTATAATCAATTCATCACATCGAAGTAAACCACATAATTGCTTATTATATGTTAAGAATACGTATAGTGGACGTCAGCTAAACCCTACAATTTGTTTAAGATCTAATGGACATGCTCAATAGAGCGACCCAGCACTCCACCCGCGCGGCCTTGCATCGTGAATTCGTGACACCTTGTATTTCTAGAGGACAGTCGCCGAAAGTACCAAGTCATTCCTTAGTAAGGAATGCTCCACTCAATCTTTACCTTTTAATTAATCTAACCATGCCAATCTATCCCAAGATTAGATTCGTTAATTAATTCGTTAGGTTATCGGTACAGCAAAAGGCTCAAAATTTTTCAAGTTGATAAGAGTGTATATTCGTATATCCACATATACTTAGTCTCTGCATAGAACACTTCCCGCACGAGGCGGTGCGGGATTGGTGCAGGGTGGCTACAATCAGCTATAGGTGATCATTTCTCAAAATAAAAAAAGCAAATAAAATTCGAAATTTATCAAAAACTTTAGAGGATTATTGTAGTATATTTTTCCAAAATAAAATATATCCTCAAAATATGGGTCTATGAATGGCACTTTTATCTGAAAAAATTACTATAGTAAAAATGTATACATGAATTATCTATATTACAGTCGGTATAAAAATACAGGCACAAGATAAATGTATACGTAAAAAATGTACCAAAATAAAATAACTATTGTCGATATTGCTCAAGTTTTCTTTGGAAAATGACATGATAATTATGTATATTTATTTCTTAAATAAATGTGTATTTAAGTAATTAATTTATATTTTTGAATGATGAATTCTTTGTAAATGTAAAATTATTATTTAATCGAAAGGGGTTTTAATTTGCAATATCAACAATGCTATTTATTTCTATCACCATTATTTATAATTAGCATAAAAATTATTTATCTACCTACTTATATCTACATCTGTACTATTAGTACATATCTATAAAATTAGTTATTTACAGTTTCCGAGATCCTAATATTCCTCATTTTGGAAAATCAGACTGTAGGTATATATATATTCGTTAACAATACATGAGTGACAAATTATCACAAGAAAATATTTTTATGATATAAATTAAACCCTTAGTGAAAAATAAGAGAATAGATTCAAAATACGTTTACTTAATTGCTATTTATTAAATTTTTATTTCTTTTCCACCTTGAATTTTCGGATCCGGATGAATTTTACGTTATTACTACTAAAAATAGTCGAAATAACAAAAATATAAGCATTACAAGATAAAAGTTATATGAAATTGTACTATAATTTTCTGTTTTTATGATGCTCATTGTACCATCACAGTTTAACAAATATACAGTACAGGCACACGACCTTTAGGCAGGGACACACTTATAACAGGCCAATAAGTGACTCTGCTCTTGTGTGTTGTGCTACATTGTATGCATGACAGTGTTCACACATTCAATATTATTGTAGAATATCAAATGTACATTATACTAATATTTTAGGTACTATAAATAATAAATGGAGGTAATCCAAGAATTTCAGCGGCGCTTTTCAAATCCAACAAAGAAGTTATGACAAATCAAAATCAAAAAATATTTGAAGAGAAATGTATGCCCTTTAAAATCATTAATTTTGTATGAGAAACAGCAAAATGAATCAATACTTCGTACATTTACAAAGAAATATTATAATATTCAATATTGTTAATACAGTGAATATTGTGAACAATATTGATATGTAAGCCCAGCATGCGTAGCGTAGTTGGTTTTTTGAGTATAGGTAACTAAGGCATTTCATACGGCAACTTGTGGTATAAATAGTCCTCTCGAAGCGGTGGACGACGTTACTGCGCATCCAGTCCGGAGTCAAGGAAGTCTTTGATGTGAAGAGGAACTGACCGTGGGAACACTCGGAACATCTGGAAACATGGGTAGTTTGTATTAATAATAATTAAACTCTAACCCGATTGCGATGAAGGATTCGATTCAACTTTATATTATTCACAAAATATTATTGTGCAGAAGTTTGTATGAACAATGTTGTGGAGTTATGTTTTCTTACCGAGAAATCGGAAACAATTTAGCAACTCGAAGTTAGGAAGTTATACACCTTGCCCGGAGAACATGTTATACTTTTGATCCCGATTATTAATGTCTGCTAATAATCATTACAGATTAAACATTATAACCCTAAGCTAGCCAATCTACATTAAAACAGCGTGATAACTTTTCTTTTAATTAAATATATTTTTAAGGATTATTACTTGGTAATTGTTCTTTTACCTAAAATTTTTCATAAAAATGTATTAGTAATTATATATGTATTTATATATGACTTGTCAACAGTTAAACGAATGGAGATAAGACCATTTATTACTTTCGGAGTTATCCAAAAATCTGGAGGCTTATTGAGGCTTCCAAATAAATAAAACTGACCTGATTGATATAGTAAAGGGAGCTGGGTATTGTGATCTCGTGGTACTCCCTTCGCACGGCGTCCACGATGTGCTCCACCGCTTCCTGAGGTGACAGGATCTTCATCAGCGACGGGAACTTGATCTTGGGGTTTTTGCACAGTCCTGTATCTACGATGTACGGGCAGATGCAAGTTAACTTGATCTGAAACAAATTTAAAAAATCTTATAACAGTGATATACCAGAATTTTAGTTTCAGTAATTATTTTTTTTCGGCTCTCTAATCGATTAAATCCTTAATAGTTAGTGGCACTTCTGATAAGGATTTAATCGATTCAGATCTATTTGGTTTAGACAACACTAGTATATATGTTTATTCTTATCCTAGGCTCAGTATTAACTGTACCAAACCAAGTTAACCCATTTTTATTTTTATGAAGAGACCTTTATTCAATCAGACTTACTCCGCTAAAGTTTCTTGGATCTTCCCTCAACTCCTCGTGCACAGCCTCCATCATTCCTCTGACGGCGAACTTGGTGCCGCAGTACGGGACCAGATTCCGCAGACCAATGACTCCAGCCATAGAGGACATCGCGACGATGTGTCCGTGGTTACGCTCCATCATCGCGGGAAGGAACGCTTGCAGCATCTGAAAGTGGTCAATTTTAAATTGAATAAAAGTAACAATTATTAAGGCATAATAATTTTGACGGCCCCCGTGGCGCAGTGGTATACGCGGTGGATTTATAAGTCGGAGATCCTGGGTTCGATTCCCGGTGGGGCAGATTGAGATTTTTCTTAATTTGTGTTGGTCTGGCTGTGGCTCGTTACCACCCTATCAAGACAAAGACGTACCGCCAAGCGATTTAGCGTTCCGGTACGATGTCGTGTAGAAACCACAAGGGGTGCGGATTTCAACCTACTCCTAACAAGTTAGCCCGCTTCCGTCTTAGATTGCATCATCACTTAACATCAGGTGTGATAGCAGTCAAGGGCCAACCTGTAGTCGATAAAAAAAAATATAATGATTGTGTGAACAATTTAAAAGTACACAAATCGACGGCGTTCTTAATGCATATTATATGTCATCATCGGAGTTCACCATAATTTGATTTTAATATCCCCAATACCACAATTTAAATTATTGGAATGTGGATGTCACAAATATCATGTAGATAATGTTTTTGCTATAAAAAGGCACGGGATAAGGATGTCTTTACCTACATTATGATTTTTATTAAGGTATGTTATTAATGACTGAGCTACATACTATAAATATTCTAGAACGAAAGATTTTCCATGTATTATTAAATGTTAAAAAAACGACCTTCAGTTATAATTGTCGGTTAGAATTCAAATACCAAATACATGCACGCACATTAAAACATACAGTCACGATAGCACAAAAATGATATTGCAAATTAATCCTACAGAACGTACGTCGTATCAAGTTACAGATAAAATGAACAACCGGTTGTTTCGGTCCATATCGTAATATGTTGTCAACACAAAATTCCTTTCCCGGTGTGGGAGATACGATGTTATTATGGTATTTTTTAACCTTGAAATATTTTATACTTCCTGCCTTGTATTTACTTATGTAATTTGTGTACGAATTTTTTTTACAAAATTAATGAGCCTATACTACTTCAAATTAATTTTATATAAGACGTAACGGTATATTATTTATACTGCGCCCTTTATTCTTTAGTCCTCAATTTTTAAGTCATCTGAAATTTAATTCCCAATTTGACTTTCACACTCATTTAAGAGATCCAATTCTCCAAGAATCTGATATTCGCCTTTTGAACAATTTTTGTTCCCACCCTTAGCATAAGCTATTCGTTGAGGTGAAGCAAAAAAGGGAATAAATCATACTTGACGAACACACGGATAACAAAAGATAATTATATTTTTTAATAAGATGAAAAATAAAATAAAATATTTTTTTTATGTAAAACTTTTGGTAGTAAAAATGTTATGTTAATCAGATCTCATGCCCTTACCTAATACTCACTAACTACTTTGCACTTTAGTTAAAATGTGTGGCTTGGCGATGTTACTACGGTGTCCCCAGATAAATGAAGATTATTCTTATAACTTTTATAGCTTACCCAGAGATGAGCCAAGCAGTTGACTTCGAAGGCGACGCGTATCTCCTTCTCTCCAGTTTGCAGCAGAGGCTTACAAGGCATCACGCCAGCGTTGTTCACCAGGATTGTCACCTCGCCCACCTCCTTGCGGATCTTATCAGCCATCTCGTTGATGGCCTCGCGACTGGTTACGTCACATCTGTGGACGAAAATAGTTTATTTATTTTATTGTCAACTTGATTATGTTTACTATGTATGACTATTAACGGCCAGACCGTATTCTTTGTAGCTGATTCAATGCAGCTTAAGATGATAATGTTAACTTCATTAACGATCACTTTCAGGTGTTAATCATATGAGAGAGACGGCTTAATGTGCTCTCCAAAGCATGGGGTGTAACACGACTGTTTACCCGATTCCAAGTTTAGACTTTCTTTGGTAGAATGGAAAGCTCAGCCCCCTATTCTTGTGCAAAACGGAAAATTCGGAATATTTCCTATCGAGGGACGTGAGGAATGGACGTTTTAGCTTGAGTATGTGTAGAAGAAAATAGCAGGATTAGAATCGTGGAGTTCTTGAGAACACTCTCCAAAGTAGGTAGGTATTTTGATATAACTGAAAGATCATCATAACCAGCCATCACCATTACTACATCAGCTGAAGGACGTTCACTGCTGGGCCTGTGGCCATCGTCCATCAGCTTATCGAACTAATGTATGTTCCCCGCCCATAGCCACTTCAGTTTTCAGAACTTTGACGGCCGAGTGGCGCAGTGGTCGTGGGTTCGATTCCCACATCTGGAAAATGTTTGTGTGATGAGCATGGATGTTTTCCAGTGTCTGGGTGTTTATCTATATATTATAAGTATTTATGTATAATATATGTAAAAATATTCGTCAGTTATCATAGTACCCATAACACAAGCTACCTAAGCTTACTTTGGGGCTATATAGCGATGTGTGTAATTGCATTTCTGAGGAATGCTATAAGTTCTTGTTATCTGTCTGTCTGTGTGTCTGTCCGCACTATTTATATGTTCCCCTACAACTTCCAAACGGCTTGGTCGATCCCCGATATGATGACATATTCTTATAGGAAAAAGTCTAAGGAGTGTTCTTACATACTTTATTTTTTTTTTACCCGACTGCGTCAGAAAAAGTGAAATGTTATTATGTGTCTTCGCGGATAACTTCGTCATTTATGAACCGATTTTAATGATTCTTTTTTTGTTGGAATGGGATGGCTCGCTAGAAGAACATGACTCTCTGACTGGTGGGAAATATCTGGAGCTTAGACCCACTATGCTGCTCCCGTGTAGGTTGGCGGGATTAGGGTGATAATAGTTTTATGATTGTTTTAATGGCCCACTAGAAGAATCTGACTCCCTGACTTGTGGGAAGTATCTGGAGCTTAGACCCACCATGCTGCACCAGTGTGGGTTGGCGGGATTAGGGTGATAATAGTTTTATGATTGTTTTAATGGCCCACTAGAAGAATCTGTCTCCCTGACTTGTAGAAAATATCTGGAGCTTAAATCCACCAAGCTGCTCCAGTATGAGTTGGTGGGATTAGGAAAGTAATAGTTTTATGACTATATTAACGGCCCACTAGAAGAACCAAAGTATAACATTGGATTCAAAATCGGGAGTAGCAGAAATGCAGGAGTGTGAACGGCTGGGAAACGTTCTCCGACCTAAACTTATTGTCCTATAATATTTATTTATTTATTTATTATTTATGTCGGTTACGATAGTCCTTCTGCGGATCTCTTAGTTACTGATTTGATCACACAGAGATACTCCGGGCTCTCTCCGTCGCCCGTTGTGACTCATCAGAGCCATCTTATGAGGTTCATATTCATAAATATTACTTACAAATAGCTGTGCGCTTTCCCCTTGGCCTCCTTGATGATATCGACGGTCTCCTGGTTGCCGCTCTGGTTGATGTCCACGCACACGATGATGCTGCCCAGCTTGGCGAACCTTAGTGCCATTTCACGACCCATGCCGTGGCCAGCGCCTGTGATCTGAAAATATAAAAATTATTTAAATGTAGGGATGAATGATTAGAATGGATAAAACTCAAGGTATTAGGTAGAGTTAAAGTCCGAAGAAAAGTCTCCTTTTTAATAAATATTGATATTATCTACATCATCACTAGGCATCATCTTTTATTTGCATAAACTTTTCTGTAAATATAAGATAAGTAATGAGTAGCGAGAGATAGATTTTGAGCTCACACTGTTATGTTATGTTGTTATTAGGCTGTTACCAATATAAATTGGTGATCATTATAATATCAATCAGTTTTAGTGAGAACAGGATCATAAAGTGCCCTTCAAGGCAAGAATAACACAGTATCTACAATTTCACTTGGAAAAAAAATAATTTAATAAAAATGATCTTACAAGAACAATTTCCCCCTTGACGCTCTTAGGCTCGGGAGGCACGAAGAACTTGTATATGCAGTAGAACCAAGTGGCGTACATCTTCACGATGAGCACCAACACCTCCAGCGTCATCATCACCCCCTGGTAGATCTTCATGCCGATGCCCTGCTCGTCGGTCCTAGAACAGAAGAGCTAAATTTTACCGATATAGCTCTAAGAGTCGCAATGGCATAGCTGAAATGGCAATGAGTGGGAAAGAACCAATGGACATTGGAGTTCCAATGAGAGACCACCTCTTTGGAGGTGTGGAATGACGACCCCGCACCCGAAACAGTAGCGTCGGTCGATTCTATACTAAGTAGACTGACGATATTAGATGAGTCGTAGATATGCACAGGTAGTTCAGAATTGTTCTGTTTAGAAATTGGAAATCGTGTCTACGTCCAGGAGTGGATGTTCATCACATTACGTTAGTGAGTGAGTGTTGACGGTATTAAATTTAGAAGTAATAGAACTATCTGAGAAAGAGCTTGCCTGAAATACTATTGTCATGCATATTACACCGTCAACCAGCATTGTTTGCTACTTGTTGCGTTCTGAAGAATTGGCTAGACCCTCAATATTCTAACAATAACTTAATTGTAATCAGAGATGTGATTTATTTGAAATACTTCTATTTAAAATGCAAATACAAAATGCAAAATACCTATTTTGTATTTTGCATTTAAATGCTTTTTAACAAAAACATTTTGTATTTTATTTGAAATACCTTTCGAGATGTATTTTGCATTTTTAAAATTCATTTCAAAATGCAAAATACTTTATGATTAAGTTTTTTCAGCATTACCAGTCAAACGAAATGAAATAAACAAATGACGCTTGTATTGCTTAATTTGACCGATAGTGGCGCCTACTACGCGTGCCCAATTTTTCTTCTTTGGTCAGAGTACGCGCCTTATGTCTGACTACTGACTACTGAATACTGAGACAGTGTTGCCAACTTAGCTACTTTATAACTAGATCTAGCAATATTCCGATGTCGGGCAGCTACAATTTTTTTTTAACTCGTGGCTAAACTTTTTATAGCAACATTTGGTATTTTGAGATGTTTTTTTAGAAGAGCAATAATAAAAATGGTGCGGGAATCCCCAAAAATAAAATGTTAGTAGCAATGTACACCTACAAGAGTGAGTGAGATAACATTTCATACGACTCGCTTACTCGTATGAAACGCACGGAAATCACTTTGGGGATTCCCTCGATTGTCTGATTATTGGCCTGTAGGGATTAGGTAATGTTGAAAGCAAAAACATCGATGTTGCTATACGAAAAATATCGTAACATCGATGTTAACGGAATCGGTCATCGATGTTAACTCACGGCCTCACGCACGACACGACCAATGCAACTTACCAAACCAAACAAATTATGTCTACTATGAACGAAATTAAAAAACATAGCGGTGAAATATTTGAGTACTATTAGTGTCCCCAACCCTCTACATCTTCCTGTCTTATCTAATTGAATGTTGTCTTTTTAAATTTAATTTTGTGTTTTTTTTTGTTGTATAAGAAGTTTAAATTAGCTCTGAAGTTTGTTATTTTCATCCAGACATTTAGGTAGCTATTTCTAGCTACTTTTTATGTAGACACAAATACTCAATCTGACAACTTTCTGTTAAATTTCTAGCTATAATTCTTTGGTAGCAGTTAGCAACACTACTTGGTACTGACTAGTGTTAATGTCCAACGAAATCGACGAACGTTATCCCGGCGATTCAATTTCAGCGAATTTATTGTTTGCTGGTGCTTGGTAAAGTGGTTACTGATTTGATTACCTTCTTTTATGATATTGAAGTGTTGTATACTGGAAAGTTTATAAACAGACGTGCCGTGGTGGATTTAGTGTGGTGCTGGTGTCCTAGCTAAAAAATGTAAGTACTTGTACGTGTTACTGAGATACAAATAAAATAGGTAAATAGTATAAACAAATACATACTAAAAAGAAAAGACGTCAACTAACTTAAATTGACTTTAAGCTTTATAAATTACAATAATTCAGTTAGTGTTGATATCTACTGTACAAGTAGCAACATGCAAAGCCTACTAACATTTTTAGTTGAAAGGTAAAGTATTGTTTTGTGTCAGTGTCACCTTTCACGAACAAAGTAATGCACGACAAACCAGTAAAATGAATAGTGGCTATAGTATTTGATTCAATAAATAATTCGTATATGATTTTATTTCAGGGATAACCCTAATCTACCATTTATATTAATGCACAGTTTTAAAGACGTGAAGAAGGAGGGTGAAAACAATATAAGTGCTGTTTGCAAGAAATGCTTGAAAACATTGAAGGGAAGTCTGTATGCAACAACAAACTTCTTAAACCATATTAAAGTAAGTGTAACCTATGAACATTTGCGTTTATATGATATGATATAATGACACCTTATAGGATACCTTTTGATTAATTAAGAATAGGTAACTATGTAATTTTTTCTGTGTTAACAAATAATTAACCTGGTTGTTCTTTTTTCTTTAGAGAAAAGGCCACAGTGATCTTCTGGAAGATTATGAAAAATTGAAACCCCAGCATACAAAGAAAAGAAAGTGTAGTGTTGCAGAATCTGATAACAATAGTACTGCAAGTACGGCAAAGAAAATGAAACAAAGTATTCTTACAAATGCTTTACAGAAGTCATTAAATCTGGATAAATTAATAGTAAACTTTGTTGTTGACACAATGTCACCTATGTCAATAGTAGAAAATAAGTCATTTAGAGCTTTAATTGAGGGAGCTCAACAACTTACACATCCACCAAAATTAATGTGCCGTCGTACATGCAATAATAAAATTGCTGATGCATACACAGAATATAAAGGTAATCTAAAAAATAAATTGAAGGCTGCTCAATACCTCTGTACTACAGCCGATATTTGGTCATCTTCAAGACGCAGTTATTTAGGTATGACTGTTCATTGGATAGATATGGATACATTTGCAAGGAACAGTTCTTCTCTTGCCTGCAGAAGATTCAAGGGGTCCCACACATTCGATAAGATAGCAGAACTCATAACTGATATACATTAAGAATATGACTTCCAAAATAACTAAAACAGTAACGGATAATGGCTCCAACATGGTAAAAGCTTTTAAAATTTTTGGGAAACCTGATCTAGAAACTGATACAAGTGGTGGACCCCAGTTGAATGATAATTTAGACAATTTTGAAGTGAACATAAATGAAAACCTTGATGTTAACAATCAGCAAGATGATGATGGGGATAATGATGATATATTAGCCCTGCATGAGTTTCCTGAACCTCAAGAAAATGATTTATACCAACTGCCCAACCATGAGAGATGTGCAACCCATACCTTGCATCTGATTCCGGCACGGGACATTGATAAAGCTAGAAATAAAAGTAATTCATACCGGAAACTACATGATGCAGCTATGGCTAAATGTCAGGCTGTTTGGAATATATGCTCTAGGTCACCAAAAGCATCTGAAATTTACTTGGAAGTTACTGGTAAGTCTCCAACTAGCCCCTGTCCAACTCGGTGAAATTCATTTTACAATTGTATAACAGATATATTACAAGTCCAAGAAACCATAAATGAAGTTCTAAGAAAACTGGGATTATCAGTCCTGAAAGAAATTGAAATACAGTTCTTGATTGAATATGTTAGAACTTCCAAACCCATAGCGGAGGCCATCAGGAGTTTGGAAGGTGACAAAGAGATGTATTATGGATGTCTACAACCTGAATTGATAAGAATGCAAAAAATATTAGCTTCATTAGAAATGGACAACCCAGTATATTGTGGACCATTGATTGAAATAATTAAGGAAAGTATTGAAAAGCGTTTCAAAAATTTTGATTTAGAAGACCCAAGATCCAAAGACAGCATTCTGGCAGCAGTATCATATCCATTCTTCAAATTAAAGTGGGTGCCTAAAAGTAAGAAGGAGCATGTTAAGGAGCTGTTTGTTTCAGAAGTCAGGAAATTTAAAAATGAAAATTTAAAAAGTGGCCTCCAATCACAGACATCAGAACGAAAAAACCAAAAAAGCGAGTCTTATTACATGTTCCAGGATTCAGACTCCTCTACAACCAGTGAGGGTGGTAGTGCCAATACTACAATAGACTTGGAAACCCTACAATACTTAAAGGATGAGTCCACGAGTCTGGAGATGCTGAACACTTATCCTACAATAAAAAACTTATTTTTAAAATACAACACATCCTTACCAAGTTCAGCGCCAGTAGAAAGACTTTTTTCGTACGGTGGGATGATAATGAGACCACACCGAAGAAAAATGAATGATGATGTATTCGAACAACTGGTATTGTTAAAAAGTGTAATAAATAAAAATTAATTTTTAATTTTTTCACTTTTTAACAATACCTGTCCAATTGTTAGAGATAAAAGAAAATTGTAAGCGGAACATATAAATAATAATATAAAAGGAGCGTACACCCACCACGCTGCTCCAATGTGGGTAGGTGGGCTAAGGTTGATAATGTTTCATTTATTAACTATCACTATCAGATGTTGGTGAAAGTGACTGGGACAAACGGCTTAACGTACTTTCCGAGGCACGGGGTAGCACCGCCAACTTTCAGACTCTGGGCTTGGAATGTACTGAACAGTTCATAGAAGAATGAAAAAGCTCAGAATTATTCCGTGACCCGACCCAGGAATCGAATCCAGGACCTCGTGATAAAAGCCACATAGGCTAACCACTAGACCAATGAGGCTGTATGTTACAACTAACTTAGGTTAATCTTATAATGTTATAAGTGACTAGGTATTCTAAAATAAATAAAAATATCATGCGATTTGGTCAAAAAGTATTTTATTTTGAAAAAGCATTTTAAAAATACCTATTTTGCATTTTGCATTTGAAATACAAAACGCAAAAGTATTTGGTATTTTGCATTTGAAATAGTAAATCTGAAAAGTATTTTGCATTTTGTATTTAAATGCTTTTATGGAACCATTTTGTACATCTCTGATTGTAATATATCGATTTAAAGGATAACCGACTGACTGACGTCTATTAACGCACAGTCCACACTACTTTGGTTAGAACCTGAAAAATTTGTTTACGAGTTCCTTATACGCGTATTATAATTATCAACCTGACTATAGGCACTGTTATCCATCAATCAAGAGGCCTGACACGTGTAAGGCAGAAAATTGCCGTGAATTAACCAGTTTAGTGAGCGAGACCTGTTTTCAAACAATGTGTTTATTATATTTCATACTTTGCGATCCGTCTTTGTCTGCGTTTCTTTCGCCTGTTCTATCTACCACGATTTTAATCCACCACGTGCAAATGGTATGTAAACCTGTACAAAGGTTTATATTGAAGTAAGTAAAAACTTCGAGACTCGACTTTTGACAGTGTATGTAGGTATACGTATTTTTAACTTAGAACAATAAATTGAGCTTAAGATTAATCAGGCCAACCAGTAGACCAACAAGGCAGTTATCTAAATACAATCTCGATCTACCCGTGCGTTTTGAGAACACGAAAAAACAAAGTAAGAAGGTGCTACGTGACCACTATTTTAGGTGATGCTATACAACAAGCGATCCTTAAAATATACTTAGATACATACTGAATAATCTTTCCATACATTGTTTTGCTAAGGTAGTGTTTATGACGATAGCTCCCAAGCGGCGCGACACTTCCTAAAATCGTTACGTTTGAACCAATTTACATTATGGTTTTTAAGTTTATCGCGAACAGACAGACAAATATGGCAGAGGATTTTGCATTATAATAAGTATGTAGTGATTCAACGTTTAAATATATGACATATATTTTAAGACAATTGATAATAGAAAATAATGATAGCCTGTCTGCGGTTTCTTGTCAGCAACGCCTCGCAAGCTATCAAGGTCGCGCAACTTTACACCTTATTTGAATAGAATGCAGCAAACGGTAGTTATTTATATGTATACTTTATACACCTGCTCACATTATAACATCTTGTTGTCAGCAATGATTAACGGATCCTAAATATGGCCCCTAAAAGTTTACAAATATGATCGCTTAAACCTAATGAAGCGCAAAACTGAGATCACGCGTTCGTAGTATCTACTGGGTTCACATCTAGACATATAGGTAGCGAATTTTTTGTGACGCTCAAAAAAAATTGAAATTGGTAATAGGCTAAATCCTATTTAGCGAAGCGGGAGGCAGTTAATTGAGGAAATATAGCCCTAATGACTACCTATTTCTACTGTAAGTATGCCTATTATGTAATTATTTGTTTTATTGCTTTGGTATACTATACCAGAGTATTTCAAGGCTAATAGCTGTGTAATCTATCTTTTTTACTACCTACCTATACTAGAGCGGAGGAGTGGACTTTGAATGTACCACATAAATTACTCATACTAAATTATTTTTTACTGAAACAACTCCCAATAACATGTATAGTTATTTAATATCGGAACATTAGTTTAGGAGCTCATTTTGGAAAAAAACATGTTATCGTTTTATTTAAATACCTACAGATAATATTGCAAGGTCAAATTTTAATAGGTAGTTAACTCCCACGTCTTATTAACCCTTCAGCTAATAAATAAATTAGTACTTAGTAATTTTACCAATCGTCTCGCTAGATATCGAACCGAGGGCTTTTTCCAGTCATGCTTTCACAACTAAGCCAATATCGTCGTCGTTGTTTAGCTCGTAGAGATTCTCGAACAAAACGTTAGAATCCGCATATTATAGCGATATCGTAAAATAATACCTAATAGAGTATAGACATAAAATATTACGAGCACATAAAAACTTAAGACATCATTTAATAAGTTGTCTTCACAAACATTGCGAAGTAAACGAAGATTGGCTTTGTCATAGATTTCTAACATATTTTACACCCAACATCTAATTTGTTGATGTAAAAACATATAAGTATCTACCACTAAGCGAGTAAGCATAGAATGCGGCTAAAGATAGAAAAGATAGATAGATAGATAGAAAATCTGTTTGCACACATAAGTTCAGGTATAAGTAAGATATAAAACAGAAATTAAAAGTGAAATGCATAAAGGCGGTCTTATCGGTAAAAGCGATCTCCTCGAGACAGCCCGCAATGAAGAATTTTAAGTTAAGATTGAAGAAGTAGAGGTTAAAGGAGGCCTACAACAGTACGGTAGAATAAGGTGAAAAAGAAGAATAATTAGACGCTAAGAAGGTATATGAGTCTTGAATAGGTAGATTATAATATTGTACCTATTTAATTTCATTGAAAAAGCTGCTATTAACTGGCCTTCTATGCCAGTGCGCTTGTGTTATTCCTCATGAAAAACTTAGCAGATAATTTAACTTAATCAAAAACATCAGAATCAAAATAACAATAATATGCTTCGGTAGATTATATTACAGGGATTTAAAATGTTTAATATAATATAAAAAAATTATCTAGATTTTTTTGCAGAATACAACTTTATTTATTTAGCTAGGTACATGAGCTTAAATAAAATATAAATACAATATAGAAATAGACTAAACCTACTTAGGTACGAAAATTAAATATTTAGTATTAATTAACCGTTATTCATGTTATTTTAATGTTATTTTAAGTTATATATGTTATGTAAGTGTAATTATGTAAAAATCACAAGTAGACTTAAATAAATAAATAAATAAATTCAAAAACACTGTACCTAATTCGAATTTTAAACGTAATTCCATAGCAATTCGATTTAGGTTCTGGAATATGTGGCGTGGTCTAAGCTTAGTTATTTACAACCAACTGGACTATCATGGATCATGTTGATGATAATGATAATGATGAATTGTGATATGGACGTTGATGTTGATGACGATAATTCCAATAATAAGTACAATCGTCGTAAATCGATGCGGATTGAGTGAGCAAAGTTGCACAGGTGATTGCCCCACGTATTGCGTTCACCTTAACATTGACCCGCTTACGGCCAACGGGCAGCGGACAGCGGACGGTGCAATGTCTAACTTGTGCAATTATCTAACCCACACATATTTTTGTATATTTCCACAAGGAAAACTTGTAAGGATAACTAGGCCAATTAATTAATACCATTCTTATAATTGTTTCTAGATTTCTTGACTGCATCGCACCGTACATGGTACTCGTACCGCTTGGCTGCAATTTGAAGTCTTTAACTAATAATCTAACTTTTATTTTTTAATTACATAAGCTAGCGTTTAAATGCAATCACCCTGATGGTAAGTGATAATATAGGTGGCGTATGATAACACACACTTGTTTATAAGCTGCCTGTTTCCTGTTCACATATTAAATGAATGAGAATAGCAGGGAAAACGGATGTTGGAAGGGTAGTTCATAAATCTTTGAGGTGCGTATAAGGAATGAGGAACCAAACTACTTATCACGCGTTAAACGAAAGCCTATGAACTACGTAGTAGTACCAGATCTTTGTGATGCCAAGTAGTTCAATGATAGAAGATAGATAAATAAATAGTATATAAATAAAATATAGGACCAAGAGAAAATATGTATACTTGTTTATACACACACCGGGATATTTAGCGGAACATAAATAAAAGGTTTGATATCAGTATCATATAAGGTTGCTGGCAGGTTTATACGTCATTTAATTTAAAAAGAAATATTTTGATATTAAGAAAACAACTTAAATTCACATTTTATGCAATTGTTTTAATTTTATTTAAATACACCTTATCTGGATTGAACTTCGAAGTTTTTCCTTCTGAGTTTTATTTAAAATTTCATTTAAATACTGTTTTTTGTTGGATTTTTTTTAATCGCGTATCTTTCTGGAGTTGAGGACTGAATTATGCCTGACCACCTGCTGCACTGCTGTAACCACAACGGAGATTGCCAGGCCACTCAAAATGCCAAGAAATGGTCAAACCTACAGAGTGATATCCAGAGATCTTCGTCAACCAGTTTCAACGATCTATCGCAGTATCCAACGGTTCAGGGAGAACGGTACTTATGTGAGAAGATCAGGACAAGGCAGAAAAAGACGCACTTCGAGTAGGGATAATCGTTTCATTCGGCTTCGTGTACGTAGGAAACCCCGTTTGACGGCCGTCCAAGCCCGACATGAGTTGGAATCAGTGCGGGGTGTAACCGTAAGTGAGCGTACGGTACAAAGAAGGTTCGAAGAAGCTGGTTTGGGTTCATTTGTGCCCGCCATGGCTCCAAGGCTCGAGGTAAATCATCGTAGAAACAGGTTAACTTTTGCTCAGGAATATCGACTTTGGAACGCGGACCAATGAAGTAAGGTATTGTTTAGTGATGAGTGCAGAATTCTCTTAAATCAAATTGACGGCAGGCAAAGAATATACAGACGCAAAGGAAAACGATGCATTCAGACAAATTTGGAAACTACAGTTGCATACGGTGGTGAATCAATAATGGTTTGGGCGGGCATTTGTTTGGGAGCTCGCACAGACTTGGTAGTGATTGAAAGAGGGAGTCTGACTGCAGACCGCTATATAAGAGAAGTTTCAGAAGAAAATGTCGTACCGTTTGCCCCATATATCGGTGACGATTTTGTTGTTATGTAGGATAATGCTCGGCCACATACCGCTCGAGTAACTCAAGCTTATCTTAATGATATGAATATCACTGTTATGGAGTGGCGAGATCACCGGATATGAACCCAATAGAGCACGTTTGGGACTTGCTGAAAAGTTAAGTTCAGAATTCCAGCTTCTGCCAACGTGGGTGAACTGCGAATCGCCGTAGTTGAGGAATAGCGGAGACTATCCCAGGAGAGATCGATAACATCATTCTCAGTAAGTATGCCTAGACGGGTAGAAACTTTAATAAGAGCACGTGGAGGAAATACGCGATATTAATCACCATTTTTCAAATTTAATTAATTGTTATTTTAATATTCATTTTCACTTTTCCCGATTACATGAAAAGTTCAAAAATGTACCATTTTTCACAAATAGCCTTTACTCGCAAAATCTGTTCTTAATATGATCTCATTTTAAGTAAAACAAATGAAACTTTAAATAACAAAAGAAGTGTAGTAAGTAGATTTTAAAATAAAACCATATTTTTTTAATTGTGGACCTTTTTATGTTCCGCTAAATATGCCGGTGTGTTTATTACAAACGAAATAAAGAAATATTGGGTAACTATTCTTGTCTCTTCAAAGTGACATCTAAGTTTACCCATCATAAGTGAGTATTAATACAGGTATATTATATTATAGCCCGAGTATTAGAATATTGTTTTATAGCCCGACCTAGGACTCGAAGCTCAGGATCTGTAGCCTAGGTAACTTTTTAACTAAACACCGCACCAATAAGTCAGTTAAAAAGTTCAGATAACAGCTTGAAATCATCCCTCAAGCACAAAGTTTCAAGACCATCAACTAGAGAGATCGTTGAAACTGCCTAGACTTATAATTAGAAACTCTTTGCCCTGTACGAGTACAGTACTTCCTGGCCTGTTCGTGCTGCCGATTGTTACATAATTGCGCTGATTTAGGACGCGGCGTTACGTAACACGTTACTGAGATACAGGTTTATTTCTAGACTTGTAGCTAGCTATCTGTGCTGGATATTACACTGCCTACCACAGGGTATTGGAAATTATTACTACCTGTGTATATCTAGCTGAATATTATTACACTAAAACTTGGGTTTAAAATTGCTGGATATTGGAAAATATTACACTGGATGATTGGCTGGTTAAATTTTATGTTACACTCATTAAAGATTTATTATGAAACTGCGCTCGTTATTTTTTCTGTTAGGCCGTGATTTAGAAAATGCTGTATTAAGTCCTACAGACTATAGAACACATCACATACAGTAGTACTACTGTACTAAAGAACATTTCAAGTCTACACTGCCAGGCTTAATAGTCTTAGGTCGTCTTTAATTTGTTAAAGTTTACTTCAATAAAGAAATAATAATAATCTTGATGAACTAGCTTTGAGAAGTTCAGTAATTACAAATCTATAGTACTTAAATATTACAATATTGACAATGATCAAGACCGACGACTTACTCGTACTTTCGTTTCAACCAAATTTTCCAACGGATTGTGATTTTTACTAAGAATTTCTTGAAAGAAGGAATGCTAATTTAAATATCTTAACCTAGGACTTTATGTTCTGAAGCCAGGATAGCCGAAAAGACTAACCACGAGGGAATTCGGCTCAGTTTACAAAAAATAGACGCTATCTAGGCAAAGTACCCGGGACGCTACCAATTATTGAGAGCAAGACTTATTATTTGTGTTAAATAAGCTTCAGCTCTTGAATCTCCAGATACGACCGATTCATGAGACACAAGAGACAGATTTTTATCTTAAAAATAAATTAAAAGTACATACTTTTGTTAAATAAGTCACCTTGTTTGACCAAGTTAAGTTTCCTTTACCCACATACTGGCACTTATTTGAATGAAACGTTTTAAATTTTAAATTAGGTATAATTGAATAATCAATAATAATGATGATCGATGTATTCGATTTATTGCGCCTTTTTCAGATACCTGAAGGTTGATCTTGTAGAACACGCGAACAGTCCTTGAATGGTGAGATTGGCTTAGTTTATGCTAGGGACAATTTGATCCCGACTTACATCGACCTACCCTTATTGAGTTATATAAAAATTGTATACTTATTCACGGTAAATAACTAATCCTAAACTTAATAAAAATGTTTTAATAGAAGGTTTATAATGTTTTATCGAAAAACATTAGGTAGTAGTACTACTTGGTAGACCGCTGTCCGCCGGACGTGGGTACAAATATCGGCAAGCGAATCTCGTTTGCCCAGATATTAATAGTTACGTATGTTTCAATTATTTAAAATATTTATTAATTATAAATTTTTTCTGGATTTTGAAAAAAGACAAATATTGAGTGTTACCAAAAACTCATCACTCAATACCAGTAGGACTCAAATTTAAGCGGATTTAAATTCACACCAGATGAACTATAGTCAACACACCCAAAAGCCATAATTATCAGCCAATTTTAACAGTTTAAGGGGCCAGGCCTTTGTTCCTATAGGCGAGGCTTTAATGACCCTTGGGGACCAAAGATATGACGCATTCGCCGAGACACGTAACCGTTCTGACTTTGAGCTGAGAACTTCTGAACATTTCATAACCCGATCTAAAACCTCGAAGCCCTCGTGAGCCATTAAAAACTGAACCATCGAAACAGCTAACATTAACAGTAACACAGGCTTTTCGCTTAGTTGGAGAGAAAAGAAATAGGTCAAATTAACAGACAACTTGGTAATAAGTTAAAGACTGTATCTTTGTTAAATGGGTTTAATCTCTAGAGCCAATCGCAAGTTAAATATTCTCTTTGATGATGGCTACACTCGTGAAGAGGGACATAACTAATGGTCTGTTACACATCTTCTTGTTATACTTAACTAACATACGACTTTAAAAAACAAATACTTACTCAAAAAACAAAATGTTCTTCCTTTTCCCGGACTGTATAGATACGTTGAACCACATCACTAAGCCAACAGCCAACAGCCAAGCGATCAACCGATCAACCTATGAACAGCAATCAACCGCGTCAACCCTATGTTTGAAATTTACAACAGTTACGTTGTAGAGCCAAAGCGTGCGTCCGCGGCGCTATACTTTCACTAATGCAGTTGCGGCGGTGGTTGCGCAACTGCAGGAAGCGTGTCGAAAACGCACTGACGTCCTGCGTGCATCCTCCCCCGATTCCGCTTGGTAGTTCGTGCTGCAGTTCGATGCAGTTCCAGTTGTACGAGTAGGTATAGCACGGCGCAACTGCACTGCACGTGTTCGATAGTTATTCTTATTCTGCGGAGTGGTGCAGTTCAATGCAGTTGCAGTTGTACAGAAAGTCGCAACTGCATTATTGGTGGCTGTTTGTTTAGTTATTTTTTATTCAATACAGTACATCGCAACTTCTCTATCGGAATAGTGCAGTTTAATTCCACGGGTACAATGCAGTTACAATTGTACTGGACATGATAACTACATTGCACGTAGCGTTTACTGCCGTTCGTTTATTTTAGGATTATTTTAAATTTAATTTTCTTTTTAAAAAAGAAACGGGACGAAGAATGAGTAAATACACGTATTGTAAGGATGTACCATGTCATACAGGATTAGTTTTAAATTCATTTGGATAAATATGTTACATATTATACTATGTATTTTAGTTTGTAAAAGTGTTTATATTAGAGTTGCTAACCGTTATGTTTTCCCAGGATGTGTCCTAGTTTTTTAGTTGTAGTGTCCTGGGCTGTCCTGAATAATTTTAAGCAACATCCGGTTTTTAGCACCCTGGTAAAGTCATTTAGAACTGACGTGAAATTTTATCAATTCTTACGTTATGAGCAGAGCCTTCCACCGCCCACAAAATATGGTTATTATCATTAGGTACTCGAATTTCATTTAACCTATTTTTACCACATATTAACTTAACTATTGTAACTCCTACTGAGCCCAGTTTTTACACTGAATTATCGTAGTTTTTCCTTCTTCAATTCAAATCCTATTATTTAAAATTTGGTCTTGGCAATCCTAGCTTATATACTAATTTGATTTGATATTACTTTATTAGCCCGCCAATGCGCATTGATGCGTGCTGGGTTTTAATAATTAAATTAGAAAAATCTTTATAATTTAAATTAACTGCTAACTCGTTGAATGCGGCTTACTGTGGCAATGAGTGTGCTTTTAATAAAGTAGAATTTTCTAAAATAAATCACTGCCATTAAAAAAAATAAGCAATCTCAATCACCCAGATATTTATGATTAACATCTACGTGTACACAGATGAAGCTGTTTCCCAACCCATGTGTAACAGCACAGTTAGGAGTCGGTATGTATAATGGATATATTGTACAATGCTCCTACTGCCGATACTATACAGTATGGCGTAATGAAGCAGCGTAACAGGTCATTAGAGTTTGTATGATGAACGAGCAAACCGGTGTGTTTAGTTTAATAAGCAACTGTGTGCTCAAACCTACGCCTTTGACTAGTGTAGTAGAGGTCTAATGCAGAGGCGTGCACAAGGTTTAAGGTCTAAATAAAGCAGGCAGTAGGCACTATGTACGTAGAAAATATACAAAATGGAAAAATTATCTCAAATAAATCAGGTTCGTAATGTGTCCTCAAGTTACTCAGTGCATTTTAATATATTTTTTAAAGCCACAATAGCAGAGGCTGCGTTCCAGACCAATAGATTAAATTACAGATAATAAAATCTTGGGTTCGCCTTCCAGAAGTAAGTATTGCTATACGCCCTTCACGAGAGATACTTACCCACCACACCGCTTAGAATTTGGTTAACGATGCTGGATTATATAAATCAGTCATATTTCTAAACTTGGGATTTTTATGAATTTTGTTATACCTTTGAGTGATTTATCGACAACAAACGTAGGTAAAATGTCATCATCATCACGTGGCGCCATCCTCTAAACGAAGTTTGACGGTCATTATGCGAAAAGCTTTCCTATTTTTAACCGACGAAAAAAAACGGAGGAGGTTCTATTTATTTTTTTTTTTTTTTTTTTTTTTTTTTTTTTTTTTTTTTTTTATGTATGACCACGCATAACTTTTTACAGTGTTGTCCGATTTTGATAATTCTTTTTTTATTAGAAAGGGCATACATCCAAGGTGGTCCCATTGTCCGCTTGTTAGGATCTGCTGATGATATCCTGGGGAAATTGAAGGAACTCTTCAAATTTTGGAGGCACGCTTACAGCGATTTCGGTTTTTGACTCGGTATCGGTAGCTTTTTGGCTACTAGTGCTATATAATATACTATGACAGTATAGTACGAGTACGCTACGTGGCGATAAATCACTAAAAAGTAAGAAATAAAAATTTTTAACAAAAAATAGAACCGACTCCAAACGCACTAAAAAGTAAAAAATAACTGTGTAATTTAGTTGCTTTAATTTACTTAAGCATATCTAGGAGTCGGTGCCAGCCAAGGTTTCTACTTTCAAGGACGTTACCTAGAACCCACAAACTGCTTTACTACGTAAAATAAATGTTCCTTAAACTTGGCTGGCACCGACTTCATAGATATGCTTCAGTAAATTAAAGCAACTAAATTACACAGTTATTTTTTACTTTTTAGTGCGTTTGGAGTCGGTTCTATTTTTTGTTAAAATTTTTTTCTACAACTCTCTTTAGTTGCGGGTAATTGAGCCTGGTCCACTCTCTTATGCCGTCCAACCATTTCCGCCTTTGACGACCAGGTGCTTTCTTGCCCTGTAGCTTTCCTTCCAAAATTAACCTTGGAAAGGAAAACTGAGCTCCTCTTTGAGGGTGTCCAAAGAAACTTAACTTTCTCTGCATGATAGTGGACATGAGTTTCCGCTTTTCATTCATCTTTTCCAGTACCCTGTTATTAGGTGTGAAGCTGTTCCAGGAGATTTTAAGCATTTTCCTGTATATCTACATTTCAAAAGCTTGCAGCCTGTTTACTGCTTCTTTTTTAAAGACCCAAGTCTCATACAAGAGAGTGGACCACACATAACATTTCATAAGACGACATCTTAATTTAAGATTTAACTTTGAGTTGCATAATGTCTTTGACATCTTATGAAAAACATTCTTAGCTTGGCCTATTCTACATTTTATATCTTGAAGGTGATCCAAGTCTGACGTAAAATTTCTTCCTAGGTATTTGACATTCATGACAACATCTATAGGCAGACAGTTTAAACTCAGGCAGAAGAGGCTTACTGGTTTTTTGGATATTACCATGGCTTTTGTTTTATTAACATTAATAGATTGGCCCTTAGCTTGTCCAGCTGTTGCAACTTCAGTTAGAAGCACCTGCAACCCAGTGACAGAGCTAGCTATCAGAACTGTGTCATCGGCATATCTAATGTTATTTATGCATACTCCGTTTACAATGGTTCCTTGTAGGATAGAGTTCAGTATATCTGTCAAAATTTCTTTGGAATACAGATTGAAGAGTCATGGAAACAAAATACAACCTTGTCGAACCCCTCTACTTATTGATTGCCAGTTTGACAGCTTTCCTTCTAATTTCGATTTTTCCCAGGATACTATAATCTGACCCTAACATCATCATCATCATCGTCAAAATCATGATGGTGATTTCGATGGTGATAATGTACCATCTTGGAACTATACCCTTTGTAATGAAAAAATAATTATTAAAATCGGACCACTCTGTAAAAAGTTATGCGTGGTTATACATAAAAAATCGTCGGATTGAGAACTTCCTCCGTTTTTTCTTTGATTAAAACCTATCATTTTCATAATGGCATCCAGTCATAGGCCACTATGAATAATCTTCAAACTTCATATATATATAGCCTTATAGAATAGAATATGCAAAAGTACAAGTATAGGTCAGATATTTATAAATGTAGACGACAACCGATACTTAATAGGAAATATAATCATTGCACTTCTCGTATGTCTATGATTAATTATCACTTCTTTGATAATAAACAGCAGAGATGCGATTTATTTGAAATATTTCTATTTTAAATGCAAATGTAAAATGCAAAATACCTATTTTGTATTTTGCATTTAATTTAAAAGCCTTTTAGTAAAAACATTTTGTATTTTCTTTGAAATACCTTTGAAGTTTAGCTAACATTATCAGTCAAATAAGGCACCTAATCCACCAGCGTTTTGCGAGCGTCAGCGTTCCTCCAATGTCAGCGCAACGTCAACGTTGCGTTTCTGCATATAATCAGAGAAAAAATAGACTCCGACAAGAAACACTACTTGACGAAAATAAAAACTACATACGGAAGAGAGGCTTGGTATAACTTTGAGGTAAGAAAAAGAATACATTTAAAGTCAAACAGGTTGTTAAAATATGTACGTGATTGTACTTGTTGTCAATAAACGCAAGTTGTCGTTGCGCAGATGTTGAAGAAACGGTGACGCTCTCAAAGCGCTGGTAGAATAGGGACCTAAAATAAAATGAACGAATATCGCTCGTATTGCCGACTTTGACAGATAGATGAGCATGAAAAAGGAGGAGATTTAAATATTGCACTTGACGAAGTAAGTATATGAACCACCATCAAAAGGAAAACCTACATGATCAGCCTATTGACCTACTACTACAAGGCTTCGCCTCCTTCCTTGTAGAAAAGAGGGCTGTGGAGCTTAGATCCACCACGCTGATTCAATGCGGCTTAGTTGGCTTTGAGGGGTATCTGATTATTTATTATTTCTTATCACTATCAGATTTTGATGTATAATATTAATCGTTGAGTTATTTACGTTAGAGCTACTGTGGGCAGGTTCGATCGCCGAAGTCAAAAAAAGAGCAGCTGCTGTAATAGTAGAGGCAGACCACTGGATTAAAGTGGTTAAAAAAATACCCAGAACTCCCCAAATCTGTCAAAAAATTCAGTCAAAAGGACATTATTAACGAGAATTTTTCATAAAAGATACATTAAGTAGGTACAGAATTAAGGTTAGGTCCAAATTACAGCTCAAAAGTATAAAGGTCAAACGGAATAAACGTATTTAGAGGTAAGTCTACAAGGTCTAACGTGCATATTCTATATGGAATTTCCGCATTAAACAAAGGCTACACAATATTATGCTAATTACGTCCGAAAATGATACTTTGTGTAAATGATGTTTTTTATCAAGGAGTTAATTGTAAAGGAATACTTTAAAATTAGCTCCGTGATAAAAAAAAACATTAACTCGTTAGGTAATAGTACAAGTAAAGCTTCCGTTTTTAATTTTGAAATCACAGCTTTGCACTAAATGCACACACACAAATATCTATGTATATCTATCTATAACTCTAAAACAGCTAGTACTCTACCTACATGTACACGAAGGCCAATTTATGTCAGTTTCGTTAGTTTAGCTTGCTTCTAATGCACTAATTTGAATTTAATTTTCAATTTGGTGCAATCCGAAATATCATTAATGTATCATTAATTATTATCTTTTTCAATTTTAAAAGTTCTGATTTTTTATAATTAATACTCGCTTATTAATTATATAAATATATTTTAATAAGAATTAATTTAATTAATTAATAAATTATCATTCTCAGTTATTAAATATAATACAACCAGAAATTATTAATTAACACACGTCCGTAAACAGGTTGTTAATTTGACGAGAACTACCTACCTAGGTGATGAACAATATTTCATACTTAATCATATTGTTGAGCAAAAAATAAGCTTTACTTCGAAAAGATCGTAGGTACGAACGATAAATAGTATGTAGACAAAAAGTTCTGAAATCATTAAATCAGTGCGCAAAAAATGTATGTGAGGATACTACCTATCTACTAGTGGATTAAATTTAAATTACTAAGAAGGTCTTATAAGGCACCCTTTACATGGTGATGTAACATACCAAATACCAATTGATCGAGAGCAGCTGCAATAGTTACACCTTGATCATTTCCTAAAAGCTGAAAGCTTGTTCCATTATGGCCCCTACAATAGATAAGAACGGTAATCGACAAAGGATCGGTATATTTAGGATCTCAGGCAATAACACTACACAAAAAGTTTCAGGGCAGGAAATAACATGATCAGGCCTTCCTCAGGTATTCAGGCTTAGGCTTACCTACGGCGCTGTGCATTGGTAAGTTCATGCCAGAATACTGACAACGACAACGCTTAAATATTAAGAATATATTAAAGTTTCAAAGCCCGAAGGGTCCCCTGGCAACCGTCAGGCAAATAATGACAGCTGTCATTATAGCTCCGTCGCTACCCGGGTAGCCGCGGGCTGCCGCGGGCCTCAACGAAGGTTTAATTTTATTAGGCGCTAAAAACTAAGTTTTAGTTTAAAAAAAGAATTGTTTCATATTCTGTGATAAATTTCCAAGACATTGACATTGAAATTGGTATTATTCTGTGTTTATTTTTAATCTTATTGGACAGTGCTCGAAAGTGAAATTATAAGAGTGTTTTTTCGTGATTTGTGCAAATTTATTGAATGTAAGTACAATTTTTATTACAAAACTCATTATTTTGCATACAGTGATTGTTTTCACGTTATTTGTTTTAAGAAATACATCGAAAATTTTAAATAAATCATGAAAACATCTGATACGTATCTTCCCGAATTACGACTTATTTACGCATGTGAATGATAGTAAATATTACTAAAAATGTATAAAATTTACTTGGGAGTAGTTTACATAAGTATTTACTAACATATTATTGTAAAATATTAGAAAATTATTTATTATTGTGCAACTAAAATTTGACGTTTCTTGAGTTCAAAGCGACCGTTTTGGTCTGTCAATACCAAACAAAACAGTTTCGTTTGGTATTGGTAAAACGAGCTATTTTGGTCTTTATTTGTGAAGCGCTAAGGACGGTTTACCGGTAACCAATATGAATTCGTTTGTTTGTAAAGTAAGACATAATGATGTATCGATACATCGCCGTGTGTAAAAGATGTCGATAAATTTGGTTCAATTTATATTTGTATTTTGTATAAATTAATTATAAAAAGCAAATACAAGCTACTTGAAAATTTATGTTTAGAGTTTTTTTAACAAAAAAAAAATCAAAAGATCCGTGTGCTCACATGATGACAATAACTTTTCATTTATTTATTTTACAGTATGGCAGAAAACTGGCGAGAGGACAAAAACCCGCCGGCCGATATCCTCATCCTCATTTATGACGATGAGGCTGAGATTAGCGCCGACGAAGACCTGCTCCGTCATGACGGTGTATTAAAAAAATGTAAAATTAAATAACAAGAGAAATGAGTTCTACACTAACATTTCGAAAATACTTTAGGTAGTTAAAAGTAAAAATTAATAAAAATTAGAATCATTTTATTTTTATTTACATTATATAATAATACCTTACAAAAAGGATAACTGTCGATAAAATTACCAAAAGTAAAAGAACACATCCCTAGCTGTTTTTATATTTCGAAGTGTCGGGTGGATCGTGTTTCAAGTGTTTTTATGATGATCATACCAATTGTTTTTGTTATGTTGTTTACAATAAATAGATAGCATAGACACCAGTTCTTTAGACTTTGTTTGTATTTTCATTTATTTTTCGTAATCCAACGCACAACATAGTTCCAAAATGTTGTACCCGTAAAATAAATATATAAAGCTTTGATTATATCAACATTTTGATAGATAAAAGTTAGGAAATATATCAATCAAGTCATTACATTTTACAGAATGGCAAAATATGGCTTAAAAGAAGATTATTTATTAATTTTTTGTAGAGTAACGTATCAGACCGAAATAGAAAACAGCGCGCGAGCGGGAGGGCACTACGCCCGTAACTGACACTGACAGCAGTTGTCAACTGTCAGGCGCCCAGGGGTTAAATTACAATGGTAATGCTGCCAGCCTTCTGGGCACTTTACCACTCGACACCGATTCGGAGGAATATTATGACGCCTAAGTTTTTTACTGTTTTTTTTATTTTTATTGTTTAATATATTATATATAGTTTAGGATATAATAGTATTTAAGCTTTTACTTTTTTATTTATTTAATTGTAAATATTAAATTCAATGTACATATTTAACTGTAAATAAACCTTAAATCACATCAGCAGCATCTACTGAACTTCAAATTCCATATACTCAATCAGGACTGACTTGATTTGATTAGGGCGATATGTACTGCAGAATAGCATTAGGCAATGTTTCACTTTGTAACGATCATTATTAGATTTTTTGATGATATTTTTAATTTTATGAAATGGGTAATGAATAGCACCGTCGAATAACACCAATACCAGGCTGAGAATTTTGATAGAGAGTTTTGCTCAATACGTCATAGCCCTTCCCAGGATTTGAAGCCATAAAGGCTAACTATTGGACCAACGATGCAGAATATATTATCACTATCAATACATATTACATAAAAAACTTTTAATAAAAATAAAACTGGCTGTAAAAAATTATTGCGTAATTTAGTTACAATAATTTACTTAACTATGTATATCTATAAAGTCGGTGCCATCAAAGTTTTGGTAACGTCTTTAAAGTATAAAGCTTGGTGCTTGGAAATTTGCAATACAACAGTTGCTATTATATTATAAACTAGCGACCCGCCCCGGCTTGGCACGGGTGCAATGCTGGTACTAAACTATACTAAAGAACGCACGGTCCGCGCGACCCCCAAACGCTCGCTATTCCCTGCATTTTGAATCTTACATATATTGGAAAATATTCACTTAATTTACATTCTGTAAAGGGCAAAAGTGATCTATATTGAATGTACAAAGTATCACATTAAAGATACTTTATTGGATTAGGATTAATGCTGTATTGCTTAAAATCACTTCTTAAATAAGCCATTACTTGTGGTTGAAAGTAAAATATAAAAATGATTTTAAGGTGTGCAATATTGCAGTACATTATTTTGATATATCTCGTACGGTTTAGCCAGCGTTTGCAATGTAAGCGCAACATATGTGGTAATTTACGACATCACATCAGAAACCTGTAATTCAGTGTTTCTCTACTATATTATGCATGTATTATACACATAAACCTTCCTGTTGAATTACTCTATCTGATAAAAAAAAAATCGCATGAAAATCGGTTGCGTAGTTTTAAAGATTAAAGCATACATCCGGACAAACATAAAAAAGCGACTTTGTTTTATACTGTGTATACAGTACTGTGTATACAGTATATGTCCACCCTGTTATCGCTACATTTGATAAGTCAAGGGCAGTAGCAGTGTCAATTCGACCATTACTGGGACCTCGCACGCACCGTTACACAAAGGCATATGGCTCAAGTGACTAAGTAACCTTAACGTATCCAGTTCAATATTATCTACTATTATGTACTTATACTACACTTCACACCAATGCTCTTGGCATGCGGAACTATTAAAATGTACACTGATGGTACTATTTACGTTAAGTAGGTAATGCATGAGAGAAAGGAAGCTTTTTCATGACATGACATTACATGTTAATCATCATCGTCATTTTCATTCATCAGCCCAATTTAACCGCCCCTACAGAACCAGAACTCTTTTTAGAACAGGGTTTTGAACTTAGAACCGTTCTTATAAAGGTGGTGGTGATAATGTTTCTGCTCCTCGAGAAACATCAGATGTTAATGGTAACCAGAACTCATGATTTAAAGTGCTCTCTGTGTCATAACTGTGCAACACTTCTAACTTCCCATCTCCAGGATGAGAATTTTTTTGGAAGAAAGTAAAACCTAATGTTTCATAGGCCGACCCATTAAGACTAACTTAATACCTTTGATCCAAAACCACATAGGTTCAACTATTGCACAATGAGACACTACACTATGGTCGTTATATCCAGAGCAGAAAATTATAAAACCTGCAATGACGGATAAAGGCATCTACTTTTTAGCAGTCTTGCATAGTAAGCAAGTAGAAAAAATTATTAGTTTTTTGTTATGGTTTTGCCATATATTATGTTTCTGGTCTGGATATATCTACCAACACTGTTTATGTAAGTATATCGAATTAGTATGAACTCAGCCGTAGTTGTGACTGACAGCTGTAGCTTACACCAATGATGTCTCTGACGTCTGTCCGTGACCATTTTATAATTTCAAGGCCAGCAATGAACCCAATGGATGCTCTCAATTCGTCCATTTGTGAGACCACACACGCAAAGTTACGCAACTTTTTACATCCCAACGACCGCTATTAACCTTATATGGACGTGACTAAGCACGACAATACACTGAGCTGGAGATATAAATAATATCTGGTTGAATGTGGATGACTTCGTTTAATTTCTTGAACTTGTAGCCACAAAAAAACTTTTTGAAACTGAGCTTGTCTGTACCTATCTATACTGTACGATATTACCGCCATACTTTTTTTGTACCGCCAAGCATTTGCTATATTTCGATCTGAAAGGTATGGTTGATGGTGTAATTGCAGATACATGGTGCTAAAAACCGATGCCTCAGGTTCATGAATACAGGCCGGTAATTTATAGGACGAGTCCTCTGTGAGATCTGCAAGTATTGCATTGTTTATAAACATAAGGGGCACCTGATCCTTTGACATTACATTTAAGTTATAACAATCTCAAATCAAATACATAATTTTTATTCTGACTGAGTAATTGCTGTGGAGTGTGGCTCCTCATTTGCCGTCATATGGAAGGTGGGTATTGATGGTTGATTGCAGGAGAACGCAGGCGTGTCGCGCAAAGGATCCCGAAAGCTGGACAAAGGAATTTGGGCGTAACGGCTTCCTAAGGGTTTCTGTGAGACTCTTAACTTAAGGGGACATTTCGTATAGGCGATTTAGTCTGATTGCCCACAGCGACAGAAATAATACCCGAGTAATACTCGTCAACGATCGTCGTTGAAATCTACATCCGGATGACGTTGAAATTAGAGCACTTTATCTTTTGTGTCGTTTGATAGTGTTCCTTAGGAATAAGGCTGTTGCTCGTTGTAATGTCGTCGTCAGGGTCGTGAAGGTCATGCTTTGGACGTTTTAAATTGCAAAGTGCACTACTCTGCACCAGAGGCATAAGGCCCATTTTGTTTATGTCTGTATTTTGTTAGGCAACTGGTTTAAGATTCGATTTTATTTTCACTTACGAGTGGATACAATATTATAATTACTTGCATTGCTTCTCAACTAGTACTGAATAAAAAGTTTATTTACCTATATAATCTAGGACAAAAGTGTCTCAGTTTCTTGAACAAATAAAATATGAACCGACATAACCGATAAGTTCTTTGGTACACCTTGACATTTCGTACAGTATATACCAGAAAAGATTATTTACAGTTCCGGTGAACTTATCACACTTATTTTGTTTTAAGTAGGTAAATAATATATTTCCTTAAACTTTTTTTTATTGAATGACGTGTTATAGGGCTCGACTGCGGTGTCACCTGATATGACAAAATTGTTTGTTGTTATAATTTTTTGTTATAATTAAAAACTGATACAGTACAATATCGGAATAGGAACAAGAGTAAAAACACGTCATTGGAGGCAGTTGGAGCCATGTGGCGGGACTTAGTCTCGTATCCCCCTGTACCTAATAAGGCCTACCTCTAGTGGGCCATTAAAATCGGCTGATAACGAAGAATAAGTAACTATAATAGATTGATAATAACAACTGAACTGGGCTGCATCTCGCTAGATAAGCAGCGGCCCTAATACATTAGAAGATTAGGGATAGCGAGCAAACTTATTTGTTGACTTAATAAAGAGAAACCGTCTTCCATGCATTGTGTTGTTATATCACAAAGGGATTAGACAGCGTTTTCAAATAAACCTGCCAGGCGCGCGATTCTTCCCACCATTGTCGTCATTTCGAGTCTTTAAACAAATTCTTAGCACATTAGGTATTAAGATCTTCCTCAGTAATTAATCCATCTATTGGTAAAAGCCGCATGAAAAACTGTGCAGTAATATTTGACTTTATCGCGAACAGATAGATGCGGCGGTCGACTTTATTTTAATAATTTATAAATCTTAAATCAATTTTCTTACTTCTAAAAATTTTTAAAATATTCACTTACCAAGGCGCTCTCGCCAACAACTCGCTGGCGCCGCCATTTTTTTGAGTTTCAACTGACGCCATCTCTAGTCTCAATCTGAAAAAACATTTCGGGAAAAGTTAGTAACTAACTTTGTGCTTGCTTTAATATAATCAACGATTTTCCTTCGATCCAACTTTCTACTAACTTTATTTCTTTTTCTGTTTGCTTTTATTCTCCGAATTTCATTTTATAAGTTTGCCGATTATAATCCTTGTACTTATAAGTAAGCCAAACTCAGGTGTAATATTTTTCCTTTCAATTATGTTATATTATATTTTACACTACTCTTGTTAATTCTAAACTACTGGTTTGAACGACGGATAGTTAAAATAAAATATTTACGTCAATATAATTCAATCATTCAATAAGCTGAAAAACTGCTTATGTATGGCCATTTGTAAGGCAACTCTTTTACGGATATTGTTAAAACTTAGGTATGTAAGTTTAAGGTGCGTCAAGATGAAATGAAATGAAAATGAACAAAAATTTAATAATAATTTATTAAGGAAGATGTTCCCATGCAGCAAAGTGTCTGGTGACCTCAGTCGCCAGACTATTAGTAAAAGGATATTCAAAAGAAAGGGTTTTTTGACGTTATAAAATATACAAGATTGGCTCTATTAGTCCGGAAAAATGCAATTTTCTATACGTGACACGGGTGGAGCTATAGATTAGCAAGCAGTAGTACAGATGTAGCACAAACGTTCTTCAATGTATTTGATGCAGTAGGTATATTTTGTTACTTTGCTAATTAGGAATACATAATTATAATCTTAATTAACTACTTATCTACAGCTCTTCCAACTGCAATAAATTATATCCACTGAGTTTAATTTGTATTCCGTCGATCTTTCATTGAATAATTATTTGCAATTCAAATATATTTAAATAATATTCTGTATAATTAAGTAGGTAACCTACCTAGCATCATAATACTTTTAAATACGGGTCATTTTTAAATGTTTGTAATTACCATTATTTTACAAACATTGAATTTTTTATTACCTTAATATTTACTTCTTAAATGACAGCAGTCACGTCACGGAGACTTTTGACGAGCATAGAAGCCCTACCAAAGAGCCCAAGAGCTAACAGAACGCAAGAGGAGGGAAAGTCCAGAGTATTTGGTTAGATTTGGCTTAGAGGACGTTGGAACAATAAACCAAGATGATGAAAAATACTAAGCTTTTATTTTGCCTTGCAGAAAATTTACAGATGGGTTTTTATAAAAACGTTATGTCAATTTATTATCCGCTTTAATATTGAATTTAATGTGGAATTAAAGTGGTGCCACTTTAATTACGTTTTGACTCAGTGACACGGTAAAAAATTCACACTATGCGCCGAAAATTTAAACGAGGAGGAGGGATATAGATTTATGTTCAGAATTATCATAATGACCATCTTTATTACGAAAATAACTACCAATTATAATATTTTTTTTATTTAAACATAAATATAATTTACACCCAGTGTAAAAATACTCGTTCAAAACCGGATGGTTATTTATTAAGTAATTGTTAAGTGTCTACGTAAGTACCTATTTTTTAAAACATCTTCCTACTATACTAGGGTTGCCCACATTTTTTTTGAAAAATAGGTATATTATTTAATATTTACTTAATTGCTTCAGGTCTGGCTGGTAGTAAACTTCGGCCGTGGCTAGACACTACCCCCTAGGCTATGACATTCGCAAACAATTTAGCGTTCCGATACAATGTCTTGCAGAAACCGAAAGGGGTAATGATTTTAATTTCTACTCTACTAACAAGTTAGCCCGCTTCCGTATTTACCATTTACCATCAAGTGTAATTGCTGCCAAGGCCTAACTTGAAGCAAATAAAATGAACGTCACATAAAACAGCGTAATAGTATAGGAACCGTGTTGTGTATAATGTATATAATTTTTGACGTGACTACGTCTTATAATTCGATAGAGCCGGCTGACCGCACGAAAAAACATGACGTCATGCGTCGTTACCTCGCTTTGAGGCGTTCCATGGAAGGCTTGAAGTGCAAGCGAGAGCGGGGAACGAGTTACAAAGAAGCACAATCGGCCTTTGCGTTCGGCAGCGTTCGACATGCGTCTATTAAATATAATTATTATTATAAATACTGGCAGCCCTATACAATACTTACTACTTTGTTGTTATGTATTTCATTTAACAAGGGAGCAGAATGTTGTGTGGACTTTGGTAATTCCGTTGCAATATTAAAAAGAAAATCGAAATAAAACTTTAATCTAACCTTTGAAGTATAATCCACAATACTAAATTGGATTTCTTAAATTTCTATTATTTATATATGAATTATTAATCGATGATTTCTTTAAAACTGAGAACTCTTTTATGGAGTCGGTTAAATACCAAAATCTTCATCTATATGAAAAATCGATTTAGCCAAACGCTATATAATTACATACAAACACACAGGTCAAACTGAGATTTCTCCCGTCGGTTGGTTTAAAACAAGTTTACATAAAACCATGCTGCGACTTTAGGTGCTAATAGGATAAATGTGCCTAATAACGGGATATTAAGGTATTTTTTTTTTAAAGATAGTTCTTACATAACTTTTTATTTATGTAGGTAAAAAAAATCTCTTTCTTTTCCCATTATAGTATGTTTGAACTTGTAATAAACTCTCTTTGTTAGAATTTTCGGCCTCCGTGGCGCAGTGGTATGTGCGGTGGTTTTTTGTTTTTATAATAATAATTTTATTTCAGACTTTTTAGTTTTAATTTGTGGTATAGAAATGAGACGGTACACTCTTTGACATTGCTTGTTAAAACAGCAAAATAAACATGATATTTATATTTTTGAAATGGTCTTTTTACGACCTTTCTTTTGATACCCATATTGATAAGATAAAAGAAAAAATGCACATTGCCATTTTGAAAATTCATATAGCCTATGTCACTTCCACAACTTAGCCGAATTCAACGACACCTCACATGTCAAAATCCGTTCAGCCATTTAAGCTGTAGCGCGTGCCGAAGAAATGGGCATACACACATACATACACACATACATACATAGGGTAATTTCGCCTTTTAGCGTCCACCACCCAATTCGCGTCCATTTTAGGGATCTTCTTTAGAAATCTCTCGAAATTAGGTACACTAACACACAAATTATTCGAAAAGTCGTTTTTGCCAATACCTAAATGTAAAAGTGACACACAAACATACACAGAAGTTTCGTGCGCCCAACCAATCCTGTGTAGTAAAATAGTTAAGAGACGGGTGTTCAACCAAACAGCGCGGACGCGCGGTATTAAGAGAAAAAAATAGTGAGCAACGGTGCATTTGAAGGTAAGTATTTTATTGTTTTATGTGTATTTTGTATAAGTAGCTGTTTTTAGACGTTGATAATCATAAAAATAATTATATTAATTATAAATATCGTTATTTTTTTATAGTTAACAGTTAAAATAAAGTGGACGCGAATTACTACACCAAATTTATACAACTTTCACTTTGCGTCCGCAATGGACGCAAACTATACATCCATGGAATAACAGCACAAACAAATTGCGTCCATTATTAAATCAATTGAAATTGAATGGGTGAAATGTTTGGTAAATGAAATAGGTATTCAGAGATGAGAAAAAGGAAGGAAAAAGAACTTATACAGAAGAAGATTTGAGGAAAGCATTGAATGAAATTCGAGAGAAGAAGAAATCGGTAAGACAAATATGTAAAGAATATGCTATTCCCAAGACCACAATATTGGACAAAATCAGTGGACGCAGACCAGATGGAGTGAAGAAACCGGGCCCAGAACCTGGGCTAGGAGTAGATGGTGAAAAGAAGGTAGTTGAATGGCTTCTTAACATTTCCAAATGTGGATTTCTCTCTAACACACTCGTTAAAGTGCTCCAAAACGAAAAAAGAAAATACACCCTCTTCAAGAAGTCTCAAATAATACGGTGGATGTGGAAATTAATGTACAATGTCCCGAATGCAATGATGTATTCATTTCAGATGTAGAAGATGATGCTGAGAAAAACGTTGGCTGTGACAAGTGTATTAGATGGTAGGATTAAGTTATTTAGAGGCTAAAGATAAGTCTTTTGTATGGGACTTGTGTCATTAATTAAAATTCAAGGGCTAGAATGGGCTGGAATAATCATATTTTATCTCATAATTGTTAAGATTTAACATTTATTTTAGTAGTAAGAATAAACCAAATTATTGTATTTGCTATTTGTTTTGCTATAATTTAGCCAAAAACTTATAATTAATAAAGGCTGATCTTTAGCTTACTTACAATTCTTCTGATTTTCGGGTAAAAAGCAAATTATTGTTGATTTTGAATGGTTATTACTTTATTTTTAATTATTACTATATAGGTGCTTAATTTGTTTTTATGTTTTAAGGTGTTATTATTTTCTTTATAGTGATTTATGTTATAGTTAAGATTTTGATTTTGAAATAACCATTATTATTTGATAAATAAGTTATTAAAATCCAACTTATCTTTACATTATCATAAAATATCATCCCCTCAATTCGTTTTTAAAGCTAGTGGACGCGAAGTGGTCTAGCGGGTGGACGCAAATTGAATTTTATGGACGCAAACTGGGTAAAAGACATATTTTGGATGTCTTTTGTTTTAAAAAAAATATTATCTGATGTTTCCAAAAATAATAAAAGTGACCTTAAAATAGACTATTGTTATAAACACATTACATAAACTTCTTATTGAAACGAGTCCTGGAACATTTTTATTTTCTCCATCAAACTTGCCAACTGCACTAAGTGGACGCGAACAGGCGAAATTACCCTACATACGCTCGAAAAGCATTACCTGACGCAGATCTGACGCAGTAGGGTAAAAAAAAATTTAAAGTATCGCGAGTGTTATTCATATAATTAAAAATATAACGGCTGAAACTCACGTCACGGTTGTCGGAGTATGCCCGACTAGTTTCGAACCCATACGGGATCCTTACTCATGAGCTTGCTTGTTGGTGTAACGCGGTGCGAAGCAAACTTTTCATTCGCGTTTGCATCGCGCCGCGAAGATACAGAGAAATGTATATAAATATGTCTCGTATTTTCTTGAAAAATGCAAAAAACCTGTTTCTCCACTATAATTGCTAGTTTATTTTCTTGTTACCAATGTTTACCTTCCTTTTCTATTAACTAGATGCATTAATTATTTTGCTAACCCATTGTTATGGCTCTCTAACTATTGAAAATCAATTATTTTCCCGGACTGCAGTAGACTCAACGTATAATACTGAAATATACTGATAGAAGAACGTAAAAGCTTTACTTTAATTTTTATGTAAAGTTTACCAGATATGATATAACTTGACATTATAATTATTATATTTTAAAGTTATAATAATTATAATAAAATAATTTCAATCAGATCATTATTATTAAAAATTGATTGATACCGTCTACCAATAATTTTGAATTAAATTTTGAATACACCCGCGTTGGAGCAACGAAGTGGGAAGCTAAGCATGAAATCCTCTTTTCTACCATGTAGAGCACCTAGCCTAGCCTAGGCATTGAATAGACTAACTATGATAATGTTTTGAATCACTTAATTAGTAATCATTAATACTTAATACTTAATTATTTAATCATTAAAATTTATTACATTTGAAATTGTTAAAGCTTCAAAGCGCGTAATGGAATTAAAAGTTCTGTAACTTACGTTTTATTACTTTAAAAATATTAAACTATACACTAAACTTTCAACGAACGCCGGAAAGTTTAATTAAAATTGTTTCACGGCACAGCGACCGTCCGACGGTGGATATCGCGAATGACTGGTGCGAGTTGCGAATGCGATGCGTTCGGAAATTAGGTCGAAGCTGCGTTGTATTGTCAAGTTGTCATTGACTAGTTAGTTTATCAGATCCAGTGCGGAATTTTATCGGTCAGTACACCGCGTGCAAACTTCGCTAAAAGCTATTAAAATTGTGAACTTTATTCATGTACGCTATATGTACCTAATACCTATCTATGATACGACCTTATAAAATTTTTAATATCGGTAGGTCTGTAAAAGATCTCCTCTCGTACGGTGAAGAGCATGGTTGTCGATGTAATTACAGAGACAAAACTTCCTTAAGTTGAAGGACACACGGCGCCACTTCGCAGAACATGTTCCTTGCATGTCCTGCGTTGCTGTGTTTAAAGACGTTTATTTTCTTATCATCGGGTAAATTATTAGCTCGACCCATTAATAAATAGTACGTACTATAAAAATCAAGTAGGGTATATAATTGTTATTAATAAGTGATACTCGCTGTTGTGTGTGATGTCAAAATTGCAATTAACAAATAAAATAACATTGGTAATACAAAAATTTATAGGAATATTACAAAGATTTTAAAGTTCGATAGGTGCTAGCTATTTGTCTATTAGTACATTGTGTAGGTAAGTATTCTCTTGTTAGAGTCAATTGATACCCACAGTGCCGTCACTAAAATAGCGATTGCGGGCATTATCAATTTGCAAGAGTACAGACTAGCACCTCGTTGCAATGCCTCCGCCTGGAAGATTATCTCGAGATGAAGAATGTAAAGATCTAGGGCTCCCGCCAGACTTTGTACTGTCCAAACTTTAGTAAAATATAATCTTATGAAAATTGTTGCAGTCGAGATAAAACCATACATGGTTCCGAAATTTCATCCAGATCGGTGAACGAAACGAACTAAATAAAACGTTGGTTTAAAATGAAATTCCTAGTTTTTGAGGTATTAAAAGATGGCGTCTTTCTAATATTAGTCTGTAAATGATAAAGATGCGGTGACATTGATTTGCCAAACTCAAATTATGTCATTTTTGACAAGTCTATTCTTCCGTGTTCCGGGCTTTGTTTTTGGCTATAACACATTTTAGACGTAGACATCTTAGCTATAATAAGATCAAAACTCGATATTTTTATCTGATTATTCAGTAATCCGTTAGGTACCTATACCTAACCAGTAACCATCAAATCAAATGGACCAAACGTCAATAAACACTGACAGCAAAAGTCAAAACCATAGATAATATAACTTATCTAAGATCCGCCATGATTATACGTAAAGTATTGCATTGTTTTGGAGAGAATAAATTAGATTTCGCCCAAATAAAAGTAAATTCAGAGATTTGGCTAATCAAATTAGTTTATTACTACATGTAGTTTTTTTCAACTTATGTACAGAAAGTGAGTCTGTGCTCCATACAATTTTGGACCACCTCCTTTTATCGTAATATAAATCCGCGACTGCATGGCTCGCAGTTTAAACCCGAGATCAACTACAAGGTTTCCATATCCTCAAGTCTCCACCGTGTGATTCATCTTCATCAATATCAATATCAGTTGACGGAGGTACAATTTACTACACACTAAATACCATACCTGTATTTAGCGGCTTCCTGATTAGAGGGGTAACGTTAGTTTTCCTCCTGTCCGCTTAATGTAGCATCACTTCCCTAAAAAAACCTCTCCTGTAAGGAGTGAGGCCCGGCCCTGTAGTAGGCCGTCAATGGGCTGATTATGAAGAAAAAAATCCCGGCTACATTGAACGTTACGTAAATTTCATTCACATTATTAATCCTACTATAAATAAACTACCGGAGTTTGTTGTTGTTGCCGTATTTGCCAATTATTACTTATTTTTGTATTAAAAATGAGCGGCACAGCACTCGACACTTACGCGAATCCCATTCTACAGAATATTATAATTTGCTGCGTTGTTTTGTGGCCTTCTTGGTTAAGCACAATTCTTTTGTTTTCATTACGATGACCCTTGCAGTGCAGAGCGAATTTCCATTTTGCAGTACCTTTCATCCGTTAAACAGGAATAATACGAGGTCTTTGCCTGTATCTTTTTGCTATTAACTCATTAACTGAAAGGTTTTAGTTAACGTTGCAAATGGCCTCTGAGTTTACCTGTTTCCTTTTTGTATGACGGCACACTTTATGCACAATTAACATATTAAATAACTTTTAGTATCAAAAATCAGTAACCAACGCCGCAGTATGTCTTGTTGCTCCAGTGGTTTGCTTCGGTTTCAGATCATGAGGGCCTGGGAAACCTTAATTTCACACCCTGAATTTGGTGAATCCATGGCCATTCACCACAGGTCGGAGTGTGAAATCTTTAAGGTTTCCTTTCTACCAAGAAATTGTAAGTAGTAGGTGCAAACTTAGAGTTGTTACCTTCAACTTATTTGTCCATACAAAGTTATCGGACTATTACTATCGGTCCCGAACTTTCATCATTTTAACAATCCAACTTAGCCCGACAATCCATATTGGAGCAGCGTCATAAGTTTAAGCTCCAAATCGCCACTCCTAAAAGACTGCTAGTGGTAAAACTATGTAGCCTCAAATCGGAGCTATCGAATAATATTGACATTTTCTTTGTTTTAAGGAATTGTAAGCCTGGAGTCGGTTGGTTGTTACATTACCTCTGCTGGTGATTAGGGTAGGAGGCTATGATAAGGAGAGAGGTTAGTGAAGAAGCCTTCCGAGGTCCTGGACACGGGCACCTCTTAACCCTATATCGATGTTGGGTGTTCCATTCCATTGCCTCGTAAGTGGTCATACGAGGGTTTCCGTAAACAAACGGAACAATGTTTCGGCGGCCTACAACCTACAACCTACTCGTATACTGTAAATACTTCCTACTTTCCAAAGTTAATAATTACGGGGAACTTTGCTGTTGTAAACATTTTTAACATTAATTAAAAAGACATTGACTTTTTGTTAATTCAATTAACTCCATTTTATAATTGTCACTGTAAGTGAATTGAGTTATTATTGTGAAGGTAACGTGACATATGTCATAACAATCATTAGCACCAATAGTAAAGTAAATCAAAGGGGTGTTCTTTCATCGCTTGTCAGTTAAATTAAAATATTTTAATTACTTAGATAACTACTCATATTTCAATAATAAATAAGTTGTTTTTATGTGTCCTTTTGTAAATCTAATTTATGGTGACCGTCTATTTACTTTGGTATCCTAAGGAAATAATACCTATACTAAAGCCAAACTCGATTGAGAATGCTTGTCAACAAACAAATTAAAAATGAATGTAGAAATTACTAGTCATTTTACACCTTATTTTTTTAATTAACTTGTTAATGACGAATTCATGACAATAAATAGGATTAGTAACCTTAAAACTAAGTAATATATTCAATATCTTTTAAATAAGATTTTATAAAAAAACAAAACATAATTTTAAATTTATTAGGCATAAAATGTGTTGCATTTTCTACCTTCATTTTAAATTTGTTTGTTGACAAGCATTCTCAATCGAGTTTGGCTTTAGTATATATACTTACATTAATATCTAGACGTAAAGTATCTTAAATTCTTGTCTATACCCAGTAAATAATAATCAAGGTAATATTTATTCAATTACCTTATCAACCTAATAATGGCCCATTATACAGCCAGGCCTCCTCTTACAGAAGAGGGGAAACGGAGCGTTGACCCACCACGCTGCTCCAATGCGGATTGGCGGGCTTAGGGTGAATGCGTAGGTATAAACAATAAAAACTATATTGAATATTTTGTCACCAAACATTTGAGAATTCGGATTGCTTTGTGTTTCAGTAGCAGAGTCTTTTGAACCAATTGTTTGTTAAAGACATAATGTATTTAATGTACGTAAGTAATTTATTTACTTCCTTGTTTCACTGTGAACTCGGAGCATCCTTAAAACATTTTACAATGCAGGTAGGTACATCATTCGAACGGAGTGAACGTAGTTATAGAGTTGGATCTGGGCTAGTTTGTCGCTATGGGATTCCTCGGCTTTTCGCGAAAAATAGCAAAATAAATAAATTATTAACTATTTATAACGAATTCAAAGTAACGCCTTCTTATATTCAACAGTGTATTTAACAATTTACATAAAATAATGTATTTTAATTGGGACGTGTACTCCTGTAGGTACCAATATGTAAAAGTATATATTATGCAAATTTAAGTAGGTAACTGGTTTACAATTTACATTCGGGCTGGAATAATTCAACCATAGATACTCAATATGAAATTAGCTTGGACGATAACATACAAATAACACTTTCCTAAAACATTGAGAAACAAGTCTTATTGCTCCATACGAGTAGTCAAAAATCTTAATTTTCGTACCCGAGCTGAGATTCTGTGATAGGAACGGACTTTAGCCATGAAACGCTATATTTTGACATACTGGTTCGCAATACGCTGTCGGTTGCTACACGTGCCTCGCCCACGTCACACATGTGTATACACGTGACTCAAACACTGCAGGGGGTTGCCACACAGACTGATTTTTGACATGGAACGTCAGTAAAGCCACTTGCTGGTAGCATGGTCTAAAAGCGTGCGATGGCCAGACTTTTGTTATTTTATAAAAGCTGGTAGATTATTCTAATTCATGCTTCTAATTTGTAAATTTTGATAAACACTGTTTACAACATACCTACTTCTATAGAATAAGAGGATCCTCTCTAAGGATTGTCATGAAGCTAAGTGTACTGCAACTGATGAATACCGTAGACTGGGTCCTCGATACCAGCTAAGTATTTAGTCGAAGCTATCACGAGTCAAATACATATTTGCCTACCATCCATCATGACAGGAGCATGAGCTAACAAACTTTCAGCTTTGATAAACTGACGAAAGTCTGGCTATCACAGACTCTCAATCTCCAAATATTCTAACGAATAAGAACTTCAATAAAAACACGCCATTTATTTCCAGTTACCAATAACTGGTATAATTATTTCCGACTATAGTCAAATAGCGTCAGATTTTCCTGAAGACAATAATGTTGTGTTCACTTGTCTGCGATCTTACGATGCAGTCTTAGATGGTATTGATCGCATTAACTATTACCCTATGTATATTTTTTACTTAAATAAATCAATATCAATCCACAAATCGCTATCTAGCTCCAAGTAGATTGTGTTATGGGTACTAAGATAACTGATTAATATTTAATTATATACTATACATAAATACTTGTAATACATATAGATAATCATCCAGACGCTGGAACCATCCATGCTCATCACTCAAACATTTTTCAGATTCGAACCCACGGCCTTCGACGCGGAAGCAGGGTCGCTAGCCACTACTGCCACATGGCTGGCTGTTTAGTAAGCAACGTCGTAATAAAACGGTATATCGTTGGATCGTCCAAAATCTAATCGTAGCGCAAGACAAGATCAGAGGAATCAAACCAAGTAATTCCTGTGACATCCATGACAAACAGAAATAGATTTCTTTGAAATAAATTATTAACCCGATTTTGTTAATGGAACGGCAATGGAGAACTAGGATAAAATCGTGGGTACATTAATAATTTAAATAATTTAAATTGTAATTCCGTGTTTACAATAGACGACACTGATTTTCAGTCAAAATATTCCATAGTACAGTAACAGCAGAACCGGTACGTACCAAAGGTCGGCAAAGTTTCGTCACCCACTAACGCCACTATCTGAAGAAATGCATATATTTCCACCACAATCGCGCAACCCATGGTCTCGCGGTTCAATAGGGTTGATACTAGTGATAGGTGCGAGGTTCAGTGCCTTTCCAAACGGAATGATAAAATAAATGACATTTTAGGTCAGTTCAATGGTTATTTAACGGATAGAAAGTTTTCAAAAAAAATAGTAAAATGATGTTTTCAAAATACTATACATATACCGTCGAATTGAAAAAGTATTTTTTTGAAGTAATTAAAGTAACAAAAGTCACTAATAATTAGGGACGTTTGATTATCCGAAAAAAGTGTTACCTGTGACTGGAACACACCGACTGTAAGTACCAGTACGAATATTTCAGAACGAATCACATTTTTTTACACAACACGGAAATGTAAAAAGAGTGGACATCTAAAAATAAGTCATGTTTTTGTTTATTAAATAATATTCATAATAGTAATACTATTTATATATAAATAATTATTTTGAGAAAAAAGAAAAAGAATTCTGTAGGTAGATCATATTATTTCCTCATCAATTCAGCCAAAGGAAAGGACATACACCGATAATAATGAACCGCCTGTATCTAGCGGCTCTATGAAATCTTACTTAATGTTTTTGGTGATGGTTGGAAGCACTACGGAACCGGCTAGGCTAGGCTTCAGTCGTTATCGCCCTACTAGTAAGGACTAAGCAGTTCACCGATAAAATGTACGATCTTAGACTGTATCTTCACAAAAAATTCGGGTAAGATCACATTCATATTAAACTAATTCATTTCATTCATTCAAAATTTTTTGTTAAAATGAAAAAGAATAATTAAAAATCAGTGGCACCCCTGTGTTACGGCATGTTGTAACTAAGCCGAGATCATCGCCCGGTGCAGTGACCACTGGGAAAGTAAACTTGGTCTGTGAGTTTTGTGCTATACTGCGGCTGACGCATAATGGTAGTTGATAACTTTTACTTTACTACTACCGCACTACCGCGCTTAGTGCCGATTTTAGGCAAGTCTAAATTTAAGAAAATAGGACACCAGGTTTCAGATGGACTACAATATATTCTAATATTTATACATAAACCGTTTAAACAAGTGAAACAAAGAATAAAAGTTGTCTTTTCTGCTTAAATGTGGATATTAAATATGTCTAACTAATTAGATCACAATAACAGTAAGACAACATCTATGATAAGAAATAAAAAATTTAATAAAATCTTTAGAAAGCCAAACTTGGCAAAACTATAAAATAATTGATAAAAAATATCATAATATTATTTATCAAAACATGCATGCATATTATACGTAATATAAATCCAAAATAAGTTGGTTAAAAATTTCTTACAACAGTAGTCTAAACGAATGGACTTATTTCGAAGTGGTTTCCACCTTTAATTCCGAGCGCGCGCCACCACACACGATCCTGTGCCTTCCGCATCCCGCCATTTCCCACATATTTCTATCTTACAAATAATCCAACTGACAATCGACAGTCAGCGCACTATCCGCGTCCAAAGTAAAGCGACCTTGGACTAGAAAGCACCCACTTCTGGCCCATGTTTACCGCGGGCCGACTGTTACACGCCGTTTCAAGGTTGGGCGGAATTTTTTAATGGCATAGCGACATGGTATTGCGAATTTTCCTGCCGTGTTGTTATGATCGTATAAAAATAAACTTTTATTTTATTTTTATTCAATGTACGTAAGCATCAACGTCATGCATGTTTTGATAAATAATATAATAACAACATGTCCTTTCGACCGAGTTTTGACCACAGAACGAAAAAGCAACGCTGGCGCTTTTAGGCGGTTAACGAATTCGTAGGGATAGTACACAATTACTGGTGCACTCAATTGAGTGTACGTCATCTTGACATGGCTGAAAGACATAAGGCCCACGAACCGGTGGTATGAGGTTCGAGAAGTTACCTACAAACAAGATGGGAAACTCCTTATTTTTTGCTAAGTATCTTAGACCGGAAATCGAACACTGGACCTTATTATCTGTAGCTAAACAAATTATGCAAGAAAAGAAAAAGAAAGTATTTGCTAAGATTTTTAACGACCTCCGTGGCGCAGTGGTATGCGTGGTGGATTTATAAGACGGAGGTCCTGGGTTCGATTCCCGGCGGGGCAGATTGAGATTTTTCTTAATTTGTCTTGGTCTAGCTGGTGGGAGGCTTTCGCCGTGGCTAGTTACCACCCTACCGACAAAGACGTATCGCTAAGCGATTTAGCGATGTCGTGTAGAAACCGAAAGGGGTGTGAATTTTCGTCCCACTCCTAACAAGGTAGCCCGCTTCCATCTTAGACTGCATCAACACTTAACATCAGGTGTGATAGCAGTCAAGGGCCAACTTGTAGTTGATAAAAAAAAAGATTTAATATGCTTTCACATTAATATCCTGGCCCTCATAAAGAAAGTTACGAATTATAATTAACTTTATAATTAGTATTTTATAAATTCAGAACACTCCGCCGCAGTATTTATTGGTACAATGATCGGATTTGAATACAATGACACGGGAGACACTGCAAGGTGCCAAAGCAATGTTCAAGGTAAAGTTTAATGATCTACTTTAAAAATAGGTTAGGTTGTCACAATGGTCCAGTTATTAGCTCATGTAGCTTTAGATCACGGTAAGATGTGGACTTATTAGGAATAGGATGATATGTACACCCCTTTCGATTTCTATACGACATCATAGCTCAGTCGCTTAGCGGTACGACTTTGTCCGCAGGGTGGTACCCAGCCACAACCGAAGACTCCCACATAATCTCAACAAAGCCAGCCGGGAATCGATCCACCCGCCGTCGACGACCATCTTATAAATCCACCGCGTACACCGCTGCGCCACGGAGGCCCTAAATAAATTGAATATTGAGCTTTTCTTTTTTCTTCAAAATTTTCTGTTGTAGCAAGGAATTGGAGTGTGGATTATGATAGTCCATCCTATTTGCGTAGGATTTAGGAGAATATGTTAAGCTGTAAGTCCCGCTTATTATGATTATCACATAGAGGCATATTATCACACTAAGCCCGCAATAGAATGATGCGTTGTGTACTCAAATCTTAATCACTGAAGGCACAGGTGTGACTAAACTGTACGTGAAAAATACATCTGGCTGCCGTTCGATCCTTATCTGAAAAAAAATAATATATATATTTTTTAATTTGTCTTCCAAAACCAAAGAACGGATTTTAATGCGATTGTCGCTGCCAGGTTCAACATAAAAAAAATTGTAATACGAACATAATTATAATAGAATAATTGTGTCATTTAGTTGCTTTAATTAACTTAAGCATATCTATGAAGTCGGTGCCAGCCAAGTTTAAGGAACATTTATTTTACGTAGTAAAGCGGTCTAGGTAACGTCCTTAAAGTAGAAACCTTGGCTGGCACCGACTCCTAGATATCCTTAAGTAAATTAAAGCAACTAAATGACACAATTATTTTTTACTTTTTAGTGCGTTTTGAGTCGGTTCTATTTTTTGTTAAAAATTTTTATTACTTACTTTTTAGTGATTTATCGCCACGTAACGTACTCGTACTATACTGTCATAGTATATTATACGGCACTAATAGCCAAAAAGCTACCGATAACGAGACAATAACTGAAATCGCTGTAAACGTGCCTCCAATAAAAAAAAATACGTGTCGAATTGAGAACCTCCTCCGTTTTTTTTCGTCGGTTAAAAAGATAGCTAATTTTGATAGTTACTATGTGGATTTACAAAATGCTAGTAAATAATTAAAAACTAATCTAGATAATAGACGATAGATAACCCACTGCGTGTATAGGATTAGTTTTATCTAATATAGCAGTTACCCACGACTTCATCCGCGTGAAAACCTCTTAGGTAATCTTTTAATTTTAAAGACAGATTTTCATATAAAGTGTGCTCTTTTCCCGCTACCTCTCTCAATTTATTTTTTTATAGTTTCCCGTGAAACAATATCCTCCGTCCCGTCCCGTGTACTAAAGATTTACATTTTTGTAAAACATTGTACTACTGGCAAGCTGATGTGTATAGCTTTTAATAGTCTATTTCACTTTTGAGTCTAGCTTTCATAATAAACAAAATAATTTACAATCCGATATGCAGATCTAGTGATAAGCCCGTTTAAACAAACGAACAAACTTTTTCGTATATTATATAAATATGGTCTGCCCTGCCATCAATAAATTGAAAAGATCAAAGATCGAATTCTCAAAGAATATCAGTAACAAAATGTTGACCCCTATTCAGTACGTATAACATAACACGGAGGAGGTCAACTTAATTTGGATTAATAGCGGCAGAGTTGTTTTTTAGAAATTTTGTAATATCTCCGAAACTATATAACTAATTAACATACTGTAGAAGGCAAATCTTATCTCTATAATATCCTTGTGATTATTAAATAATTTATTTTGATAAGGATTTAAGTTTAGTTGTATAAATAATGACATAAACGTAAGCATATGAATTAAATGATTTTTTAAAACACAAAAAGTTATATATCTACCAAACTATAAAAGATAGATATATGCTATCGCGGACTTTTTTGTAGAATTTTTTAAGATGCATAAAGTTTACATATAATGTTTTCAATTATATCCAATATCTAAGGCAGCGTACGCGCAATAAGCTTAATTTAATAAAGAACAATGGTCAATTTCCTGACAAATTTTTGTTGACTACTTTTTTTTGCGTCTATGAATGAAAAAAATATAAAATTATAGAGAATTTATTTCTGAACAATTTTTTCTTAAGGTTTAGTACTGTGCGAAGTCTGGAATTAAAGATATTTGAAGTTTGAAGTTTTAGACAAAAAGTATCGATACTTTGGAGTATCGAGTACATTCGATACAGTCACTCGATAGTTTTCAGGAAATTACTTAAAACTCAATTAACATACATTAAATTACGCTAAAACGCTTGTTCTTATCATGATTCTCTTCCTTTCCATAAAAGTATAACCTACTGTGTACTTTTCATACATGATATTATAATTTTTTGACTATTATTTGTTTATTTTATTAGTATAGTATAAAATGCCGCCAAGTAAGAGTAAACTTTGGCAGTGAACATTTGTTATGATTAGGAATTTAGATGCAAGACCCTTTTAAAAATTGAAATATTTATTGACATTTCAAAATAAGAATTATTAGTTCTCCATTCTATTCAGACTAAGCTGAAATCGTTGAACACGTGTAGTTCGGCACACAAAAGAGTTAGTTTAACTAATAAAAAGTGTCGATGTCGTACTTTTTCGATACTACTTATATGTACCTACAGTATCGATACTTTCTTTTTGATACTCAGTCCCAAGCTGACTGACAGATGTCATATTGAATCTTTCTTTGTGTTATTATTGCGTGGTTGCCATACTCAATTATGATAATGTAATGACTGATTTTTTATTTTATTTAAAGAACTTATTCGGACCTTGCATACGGATTGAAAAAATTAAATAAATTATTTTACATAAAATGTAATAGTTTACATTTGTAGACGCTTACGAATTATATAAACAAATATCAGACCATTGTTCTTTCACGGTCCGACTCGCGCGACAAAAACTGTAATAACTCGGGTAATATGCAATACAAATATAAAATATAGCCTATGACACTAACCGATAACGTAGCATTCTACTGGTGAAAGAATTTTTAAAATCGGATCAGTAGTTCCGAAGATTAGCCCCGACAGAACTTTATTTACAAACTTACAAACTTTACCTCTATATAATATTAGTATAGATTGAGATAAGAAAAGAAGCTGCATTGTCATAGTTTTAAAATAAAGTATTGTTAAAGTAATATTATACTAGTATAGTATACTTCTCAGGTTAAAGGAGATAGGGTGGCATTTTGTAGGATGGTATCACTAAGTGATGCTCCGTCAAGTGTTAATTACTACTCAAAAAAGTTAAATAATTTGAAAGCAGTTAATTACACGAAAAAAGGATTCTAGTTATTTGTGCTTGCTGAAAGAGCTTTCTGGGCAGCTATTCTGCAAATCTGTAACGAATCTCAACAGTATCACTTGCGACTAACGTCTCTATTTCTCGACAGATAGGAATTTGAAACGCTCACTATCGAGAGTGATTGAGAGAATAATGCTACTGTAGCGCTATTCTGAAATGAGTGTATAGTATATTAATCTTCTTTTCAGTAGGTGCCTTTCATAATATATATACTTTATTTTCAATACCGCATATTTGCTGCTTCAAATAAGCTGATAAGTTATACACTATTGTTTTCTACTGACGAATTTAAAACGCACTCTGTCGAGTTTCATTACAAAATAATACTACTCTAGTGTTATTCTTTTTTTTATTCATTACAAATTAGCCCTTAACTGAAATCACACCTGATGGTAAGTGATGATGTAATCTAATATGGAAACGGATTAACTTGTTAGGAGAGTTAGGAGAAATGAAATAAGCTGGTAAGTAAATCCACACCCCTTATGTTTATACACGACATCGCTCTGGAACGCTAAATCGCTTGGCGGTACGTCTCTGTTGGTAGGGTGGTAACTAGCCAGACCTGGACCAATCTAGAAAATCTTAATCGGCCCAGCCGGGAATCGAACCCAGGACCTTATAAATCCACTGCGCATACCGTAGTGAGTGTAATGATACACTTCCTTATATACAAGCGCGTTCCATCGTAGGAAACATGTTCGTTTACCATCAGACGTGAACAAAGCGTTAGAAAGCGCTATAAAGAATAAAAAATCTTTTCAGTAACCGCCGTTCAAAATATGTATACTTTATTCTCAATACCGCATATTTGCTGCTGAGAATATGCTGGTAAATTGAACACATGTTTTTACGCGACTGCGTCAGAAGGAGGGTAATATTTTTCGAGCGTATGTATATGTATGTATGTATGTCCATTTCTTTGGTACGTGCAACAGCCTAAACGGCTGGAGGGATTTTGACACATGAGGTGTCGTTGAATTCATCAGAATTGTGGTAGTGACATAGGCTATATAATTATATATTACAATTTTAACAAAAAAAATGGTAAAAAGTATGCCGTCTCATTTCTATACCACAAACTAAAACTAAAAAGTCTCAAAAAAAATATTATTATAAAAATAAAAAACCCGACTGCTTAGAATTAATGAACTGAAAAGAAAAAAACAAGTATCACTCTATCTATATAAAATTTTATATACTTTATTGTGCCGCAGGCGGAAACTAACGTAGTTTTTATAATAATAATTTTTTTTGTTGTCATTTCTACTATTGTCTGATGTCCCGATTCTCATTGATTACATTACGGGCATGTTATGGGTTCATCTAATTAACTTCGTGACATCAAAATAACCGATTTCAATGACCTGAACTTGTTAAGATTCAAGCATGCATCGTGTTTCAGTCTAAGCTGTCTACAAAAAATTTTATTTGCATTCTGATCCTCCGCTTTCGGTGTTTTTGAGTGCTCAAGCAACCGGCGGACAGGGCTGCAGAGTGAGATACCCGTCACATAGTGATTAAAAAAAGTACCTTGATCCAGCTTTTCACAGTATTTTTTGATATAACACGTTTTCTAAAAATTAAACCTAGCGAGATCGATTAATCCGAAACCGCTTGTATACAAAATTTCATGATAAACGTTTAAAGGTATAAAATTGTTAGTACTAATAAACAAATAACTTGTACATTAATTGCTTAGTTGTTACAGATATAGGTAGTCATAATATTCTTTTGTAATACCGAACAGTGACCCGCGCCTGCTCTCCTATAAATATATCATGTATTATCAGGTGTTATCAAAAAATAGTATGAGAAATAAGGGCTTGTGTGTAGGTTTGTACGTCTTTTCAATTCTTCTATTCATTTCTTTTATACTGTGGATTCGATTCTCACATCTGGAAAATGTTTGTGTGTTGAGCATGGATGTTTTCCAGTGTCTGGGTGTTAAACTATGTACTCCTATATTATTAGTATTTATGTATAATGTGTATTTATATATTCATCAGTTATCATAGTACCAATAACACAAGCCATCTACGCTTACTATGGAGCTATATGGCGATGTCTGTAATTACCCTATAATATTTATTTTTGGTGGCACTTTCAGGCCTGTGTGCACCAAGATTTCGGTTATCATAACCAATGGTTAACATAAGCTAAACGTAAAATTTACTGTTCACGACAACCCGTACACCGGTTAAGGACGTAAGCTCGGTTAAGATAACCGCCCGGTTTACGTCCAAATCGGTGTACGGGTTTGTTATAAATAGTAAATTTATAGTAAAGTTATGTTAACCGTTGGTTATGATAACTGAAATCTTGGTGCACACAGGCCTTATAGGCGTAGATTCGAGGTGGTCAACTTGTAGTAACTCTACTGCAACATAGATAGACACATTCTACTGAGATAAACCGACAACACACTCAGCGTAGTATTTATCAGTTTTACTAATTATAGTATTATAAGCTGTTATTTGAAGAAGATAATTGATAAAAGCAAAACAACATGATATGGAAACGAAAAAATTGTTAGAGAATAAGAGAAGGTAAAGTCGAATTGCTAATGAAACTAATAATCTGATCATAATGATCAGAATGAGTAGGTCCCGAAAAATCTGGACACCGACGTAACCAAATTCTCATTCAGAAGCAAAAACTTACCTAAATACTAAACTTTATTATTAAAATAAAAATTTAAAAACCCCCGACCCAAATAAAGATTAAACTTCAGCAAAAATATAAATCGGTTTATCCGTTTCATTCCGGCATTCCAGGGTTTCATATGCCACATCCCATTTTCAGCATCAGGTCCTCGTCAATTAGAAACATGAAAAGAACCAGTCAAGACAAATTCAACGAGCCCAAACTCGATGGGTTTACTAAAAAGGTAAACCAGGATTACGTCTCCTACCTTCGAGCCTTATCATCAGACCAGCGTGTTAGCTAGTGTTTCAAATGTCAGATCACACACATGCTTTCTTGCAAACTGATGTGTTATATTTCTATCACACCTAACAAACGACCTTGAAGACCTGAACCGATTTCCACCAAACAGCTAAGAACACTTTCGATTGATATACCTTTAAAACAAAAAAACCGCATTAAAATCGGATCATCCGTTTGGGAGTTACGATGCCACAGACACATACACATACATTTACACAGACACGTCAAACTTATAACAACACGTCGTTTTTGCGTCGGGGGTTAAAAATTAACTCATCCGTTTCCGAGTTCCCATGTATAACCACATACTTATTATAAAACAAAGTACTCTTGTCTTTAAATTCTCTCTGTCTGTCTATCTGAATGTCTGTTCGTGAGAAATGGTGAGGTGTTAAGATTATGTGTTAACTTCCTGAAATATGCAGGAAAAGCTCAAGCCAGCCTTCTTCGGAGACGTTGTTTAATTTAACCTTTGAGATGATGAAACCATGTATTCCTCTTTATTACGACTAAAAAAGTCCACGATGAAAAAGAAGCTTCAGAAACTGCTTTTCTGTTCTGTGCTCCCACTAGATCGGTACATTATATATTAACTAGAATTACTCATTTATATCTATATATTAGATAGATAGATAAGCGCTAGGAGGTAAAGTCGCGTGTACAGCTCGTATGGCAGTACAAACGGCGTTCTTATCAGTTATCAGCTGCTGTATTGTGGATTTCTTTGAGCGTGGTAGTGTAACGCGCACGTTTCGACATGTGAGTACATATTTATTGTTAACAATTTTTATATTTATGCTAGTTACTTATGCGTAGTTTTCAGTTATTCTTCTCTAGCAGTTAAATAACAAAGATTGTTAATGAAATACTTATTTTGCGATTCTTCATTCATAACATTAAATTTATATTTGTATTTATTCGTGAAGCCATACTTCAGAGGACTTAACTTTCGCAGTTTCAGTAATGAAATAACTGTAAAAGTTTACATCAGTTTCTACGCTGATTATAAAAGAACAGAAGATATCTAAACTGCAAATTTGAAGCATGTAGAAGGGTCATTTACCTACACGAAGCTGTTAAAGTAATCTATGTTTTATCAAGTTATCACCTACCTACTCGCAATAAATGATTATTTATGATTATAAAGAAGTTACCTCGATTATTATTGTTAAAAAATGGCATTCCTTAAGGTTAATTTTTATTTCGAACAACATTTTATTCCAATTTTAATCAGCTAATGAATATAAAATGTAGTTGTTTCTTCAGAAACAGAAATATAAGTATCTATGAATCGGTCCGATGTCCAATGAACACTTTTTTTTACCCGACTGCGTCAGAAGGAGGGTTATGTTTTTCGAGCGTATGTATGTATGTATGTATGTCCATTTCTTCGTCATGCGCTACAGCCTAAACGGCTGAACGGATTTTGACATGTGAGGTGTCGTTGAATTTGTCAAAATTGTGGTAGTGACATAGGCTATATAAATTATCAAAATGGCGGCTGTAAGTGGGGGAAAAAAGGGGGGATGCTGCAGGCGGTGACAAACGTAGTTTTGGTAGATCTTTCTTTCCCCGCAGGTTAAAATATTTTGTCCCTGTTTGCAGCACCATAAAGTATTTAGAATTTTATTCAGATATACCTAGTGATCCTTGTTTTTCTCTTTTCAGTTCATAACTTCTAAGCAGTCGGGTTTTTTGTTTTTATAATAATAATTTTTTATTTTAGTGGTAAAAGCCTCATGAAAATGATTAGAGTCATTCAGTAGGCAATGGAGTGTTCGTGCACGATCGTATCAGAGATAGGAAGTCCATAGAAATTACCGACATTTCTTAATGGCCGTCACAGACAGCCGCTGGAATCTGGATACAGGATTGTTGCGTTTAGATCTCCACAGAAGGCTTTCGTCTTACAGTCCAGCAGTTGCTAATGTTGATGACAATGGTGAAATTTCAGTCAAATACACTCAGAAATGTGTAAATGCTTGTCATAAATATATCATGTTAGATAATGTACTAAAGTTATCATTAAGGGTCGTGAATTAAACTTGTTTCGAGTAACATACCGCCCTGACTGTTTAGTTTAAAAATAAAAACAAAGCAAAGTCTAGCTGACGAATGTAAACTATACGCTAGTGTGTCTTGAAGTGAAAACGATTTCAATTATTACAATAATAATTTAATACCTAGGCGCCGATCGAAACCAAGATATCTCGAATTTGAGACAATAGAAGTTTAAGATTTAAGTTTAAGCATCATATTTAACAGTCAAAACATCCGAAAAGGCAACACCTATTTACAGTAATACCTATATTTATTTGATTGCTATTGTTTAATTTTTCTCAAATTACAATAATTAAATACATCCTCGTCTTTCAAACTCAAGTTAGGTCAACGGTGTCACATTTTATTGTTTGAACATCTTGTTATGTGGGATTTTTCTTTTTTTCCCGATTGCGGAAGATCTATCATCTTATATATTTTAGCATTGTTTGTGGGAGACCTTGTCATTATATTATTATATATTTGATTTACGAAAATTATGCATCAGATGCAGTAAGTATGACGTAAACTTGAAGTTGAATTTGAATTTTAATGCTTATTTTATTTACCAACTAGAGGACGCCCGCAGCTTCACCCGCGTAGTTTTCGTTCCCGCGGGAATTTCGGGATAAAATGTGGCCTATGTTTATTCTGATATTGTGAAGTTTCATTCAGTAGTTTCTGCGTGTCAAAGTATTTAACATCCATCCTTACATACAAACTTACAAACTTACGCCTTCATAATACGTCTCAACACAAAATGTGAAAATGGCCTTGGCCTAGCAGAAACCTCAAAATGCTCCGTCAACTTATTGAACGCATTGCAACCTGTTGTTTATTAGGTATTCGATTAAATAAAGGGTAGCAGCAGGCAGGCGCTTTGAGCCGTACCTAGTAATTAATAACATTTGGCTATTACCTGTGCAAAAGTTTAAGGATTATTTGTTTCTCAGATCTGAATGGCGTTACTCTAAAAAAATATTATGTTTGCGGGTAAATGTCTTGCGGGATTTTATTTTATTATCTAGCGAACGCATACGACTTCGTCCGCGGGATAATTAGTGGATTACAAACTTCCAAAAACAACAGACAAAGAAAGACTGAGTTATAATTTAAGGTATTTTGTGTTCCAATGTCGAATTTTATATACAATCGTTTACTTTCGATAGCTTCTAGGTACCTATTAGAAATTAGTTGCAAATCGTTATGACTTGCTAGATTATAATAGCATACTTATCTATAATTAAAATATGTGACATAATATGATTGATATACAATATTCACAATTATAATAAATATCTACCTATACTAAACAACGAAATTTTTAATATCTATAATTAACCTTTGCACATTTTGCCGTATCAATGTGTGACACTCGTGAAATGATGACTTTCATATATATACCTATAGAGTATGAGACATTTTATTATTGTTGCTAACTATTCAATAATTATTATCAGTCTATTTAAATGACGTACCTACTAGATTACCAGGATTACAAGAATTTGGAGCTTATAGTGGGTCACCACACTGCTCCAATGCAGATTTGCGGACCCAGGGTGATAATGTATGACTCTCTTACGATAATAAAGTCAAAGTCAAAATATGACTAAACAAATGACTATTTTAAATCGTCAATGTGTAATTTTTAGATTATGTAAAAGTAATAATGATAATTGAGGTCGGGAAATTAAAATTAAAGCTACGAGGGTTCCAAAAAATATTATTAAAAAGTGTAAACTATTTCAGTATGCGGATGATACATGTATTATAGCGAGATATAATCACAACTATGGAAGACCTGCAAAACGACTATAATATGTTATGCAAGTGGTCGCATGATGTTGGTCTTGTACTGAATCCACAAAAAACCAAGTTTCTACACATACGATCCAGTCACAACATAAGCGCTAATGAGCCAGAACTTACGTCCCATACCCATGACTGCATGCACTCCAACATTCCCGGATGCTAAACTGGTAATTGTCAAAAATAACGGATAATTGTCAAAAATATTCGGAACGTTAATACAATTATATACAGCTCTAATGGATAGTGTCATAACTTATGGTCTAAGTAGTTATACCTTTAAAACCAACTTAAATAAAATATACAACTTACAACTAAGGGCCCTTAAAGCTTTCCTACCACCCAAAATACGATGTGATTATCGCAATAAAAAGGATGAAGAAATATTTAAATAGGTACTGTAAAGTTTTACCTATTCACCTAAAAATCAAACTCGCCTTACTTACACAAAACTTTTTTGATCATAATAAAAACCGTGTAAATCAAATTATTACAACAAGGAGAACGCATGAACACAAACTTATAACGCCCATGGCAAATAACTATTACGGAAAGCGTACCTACGACAAAATATCTCGTCCCTAGACTAATGAATCTGATACCCAACGATGTAAGAAGCACATTAAATATATATAACATCAAAAATAAATTAAAAGACTTTATTACTAGCAACTCCAAACATTTTTTAATAGTGGAAAAACTTGTATACAAGTGTTATAAAAACGTTTTCTCGAGCGCAATGGCTAGTATGTCTTTGCGCGATATTTTTTGTTACTTTACCCATATATTACTTTTTATAGATTTAGTTTTTTCTTATTTTTTTTATTTTTTTTTATTGCCAGTATAACTTTTTCGTTTATAATAATATTTACTCATTGAATTGTTTTCTTCGTGTTTTAAAGTAATATTTGTATGTAAATTAGACATAAGTTAGATTAAGAGAGGAATGTGCAGTGCTCAGAAAAGCCGACAAGAGCTTACGAGCACCAAGCTGTATATATAAAGATTGTATGTGTTATGATAAATAAATAAATAAATAATTTGTCAAATGTTGATAATGACCGGGACGGTTGGCTTAACGAGCTCTCTAAGACTCATGGATGTAAATCTACCAGGCTTGTAATTATCAATTTATTGAGAGAAAAATTACCTCACTATTATTCGACCCAGGCCCTTATAATCCAAAACCAACTCAATCTTAGAGGAAGTTATACATTTAGCTACAAATCATTTTTAAGAAGAATGAATAGCTTAGTAATTTATATTCAGACCCAGTGCTGGTGTGGTTTATTATGATTCTAGGTCTAAATTAGAAGTAGCATTTTTTTTTTTTATCAACTACAAGTTGGCCCTTGACTGCTATCACACCTGATGTTAAGTGATGATGCGGTCTAAGATAGAAGCTGGCTAACTTGTTAGGAGTGGGACGAAAATCCACACCCCTTTCGGTTTCTACACGACATCAAATTTTTCAAATTCAAATTCAAATTCATTTATTTAGCGTACACTTTACATGACATGGACCCTGGCAGGGCGTTGCTAACATAATATAAATAGTAAAATTATAAAAATTAATTAGAATTATAATTTAAAATAATTTCAAACTTTAAATAAATGATAATAATAATTTACAGTCTAGTCAATTCTTTTAAGTCAAATATTCTTTTAGGTCATAACAGCATTTTTCAAGAAGCCATTTGTTTAATTTTATTTTAAAGTTAAGTAAATCTAATCGTTCGATATCTTCTGGCAATTTATTATATAATTTTATAGCCATACAGTATGCGCTTTTCATGTAAGAACAAGAACTAAGCTTTGCTACAACTAATCTGTTAGGATGTCTGACTTGCTTATGGGCATTTATTTCACATCTTCGCTGAAAATATTTTGGATTACGCTTAACGAAAGTACATATGTCTCGTATGTACATACATGGTAATGGAAGAATGTGTAGTTGTTTGAATAATGGTTTACAACTGTCTAACGGCCCAATATTACAAATAGCTCTAATGCATTTCTTCTGTAGTCGGAACGCTCTTATGAATTCCACAGAGTTACCCCAAAGTATCAAACCATATGATAACACTGAAGACACATGACCATGATAAGCGCTTAACGCTGCATTTATTGAGATTGTCTGTCTGAGTCGTCTTAATGCATAAACGAATTTGTCTAATTTTGTACAAACATAGTCAATGTGAAATCTCCAGTTACCTGTTTTGTCATAAATTAATCCTAAAAATTTTACTGTGTCACATTCTTCAATTTTAATATCATTATATTTAAGGCTAATTGGAACTGTTTTTGAATTATAGTAACTGAATTGCATCATTTTAGTTTTATTTACATTTACTTGTAAGTCATTTTCATTCAGCCAAATTATAATATTTTTTAAAGCTTCGTTTATTTCTTGTTCGTAACTGTTGATATTATTACCCCTAACTAATATGGTCGTGTCATCTGCAAACAATACACATTGGTGCTTTGTTGCCGCGATGATGTCATTTATGTAGGTTAAGAAAAGGAATGGGCCTAGAATGCTGCCCTGCGGTACACCTTTGATATTTAATTTATTAGTGGATTTGTACGTAGTTTTAGTATTGTTTTTTAGTTTACTAATTTCTGTACATACTGTTCTACCGTTTAGATATGATTTTATCCAATCATGAGCACATCCCCTAATTCCATATCTATCTAATTTGTCTAATAATATATTATGATTAACAAAGTCAAACGCCTTTGTCATATCCAAAAAAATAGCAGTAATAGGTACTTTGTCATTTAGGCTGTCATTAATTATTTTACTTAAATAGAAACAGGCCTCAGTAGTGGAACTATTGTTTCGGAAACCGAATTGCTCCTGAATTAATAATTTATTGGCGTCAAAGAAATTTTTCAGTCGCTTCAACATGGATTTTTCAAACATTTTCTACAATATTGGCACCAATGTAATAGGCCTGTAATTATTTATATCACAAGGATCATTTTTTTAAAATAAAGGTTTGACAATAGACATTTTTAAATTATTTGGAAAAATTCCTTGCTCAAATGATTTGTTAATTAAAAATGCCAGTGGTTCACATAAGCGAACCGTTCACATCGTACGGGAACGCTAAATCGCTTGGCGATACGTCTTTGTCGGTAGGGTGGTAACTAGCCACGGCGAAAGCCTCCCACCAGCCAGACCAAGACAAATTAAGAAAAATCTCAATCTGCCCCGCCGGGAATCTAACCCAGGACCTCCGTTTTAAAAATCCACGGCGCATATCACTGCGCCACGGAGGTCGTCATATTAATATTTACTCCATCGCATTCTTCACAGGGATATAGCAGGAGCAGTGAATCTCGTGTTCGAGTTCCTGTGGACGTTGCTGAAGGTGAACTATGAGATTCTGCGCGGCATATGCAAGACCGTCCTGCCGAACGAGCCCAAAGATGTTAAGGATGACGTAGTGTTGGTATGTTTATACACACAACAGTTCAAAATCCTACCTAAGAAAAAACCTAAAACAGCACAACTTTTATAAGCGTCCTAAATAAGTCCACCAATAGCCAGTGCAGAAGAGAAATAAGAGAATCAATTGACGAGTACAGCCTAAAACTATTTCAAGAACTATGCCTAGCCCCACAGAAGGCACCGGAGGTACTGTCACTATTAGGGCTGGCCCACAGTAACCCTAGTTTAATATTATTTTCTATACTTCAGATAACTGGTGCCGGCCATGGCATGGGTCGCGAAATGGCGCTGCGCTTCGCCAAGCTGGGCGCCATTTTGGTTTGCGTCGACATAAACGCTGCCGGCAACGAAGAGACCGCCAGGATGATCAGACAGGAGAAAGGGAGAGCACATACTTATCAGTAAGTTTTGAAATAAACGTAATATTGTTATAGTAGGTATAAGTTTTTAACGCCTTAAGTATCTGCTTCTCATTCTTTAAGAAGCTATGGTAGCTAGAAAGGACCTAGAAGGCCATACTTCGAATTTATTTGGCAATTATGTGTTTTGAGAGATAGTAAAGCATATTTTTTTGTATAAGTGGTTGACCAAAATATCGCAAGACACTTAGGTACGTGTTGCTTTCTCATCCAAGTCGTCGAACTTTCTTATTTTTCCAATTTCCTTCATTTTTAAACCGATATAAATATTTATTTTTTGTCCATAGATGTGACGTCACAGATCGAGCTGCAGTGTTGCAGCTCAAGGAGAAGGTGTCCAGGGAGGTGGGCGACGTTGCCATACTCATCAACAACGCGGGCATCATGCCCTGCAAACCCGTACTGGAGCAGACGGAAAAGGAGATACGGCTCATGAACGATGTCAATGTTCATGGCAACATTTGGGTAAGAAATACTAAGTACCAAGATCTTCTTGCCTACCTCTATACCTCTAGTTCACCTAACAACTTAACCTTAGTTATTTAATCGACACTCAATGCCTTTGACATAACTGCTTAAACACGCTCAAACACCTAACAATTCGCTACACAGTTTCCGAATGAACGATCAGTGTCATTGAATGTCACAAGGAAGTTTATGGTGTGATAACTTCTGATTATGTCTGCGTTTTATTGTGTCCTGTTACGTCATCATTCGCATATCATCCTCTTAGTGGCTTTTGTAGTGTCTAGATAACGCAATAATGTGACAGCTCTGTAAACACCAATTAATGAATGTGTCGATATGCCAGAATGTAACGCAAAACACTCTATAAATATGACTTTATTCATTTATCATTTATACTGGAAAGATGTTATAAGTCACAGGTCTACCATGTTAACCCATAATCGATTACTGCAGCATGAAAGAAATTAAAGCAACCGCAAGACTGATCAAGCTCCATTCACATCCTATCTGGAATTCCGTATAGATACACCTATTATTCAAATTGTCTGTCTTGAATGAACATTGAACAGACAATTTACAAGACGTTTGAGATATATTTTACTCTTCCACAGATGATCCAAGCGTTTCTGCCAAACATGATAGCGCGCAACTACGGGCACATAGTCGCGATGTCATCCATGGCGGGCATGATGGGCATCCGCAACCTGGTGCCGTACTGCGGCACCAAGTACGCCGTCCGCGGCATCATGGAGGCACTAGCTGTCGAGCTCAGGGACGACCCTAGAGGACTAAGCGGAGTGAGTTCAGTCAAATACTTTCGCTCCATAACACCACGCCACACCATAACACCACACACGTGATTTTAATAAACCTTTTTTATAAATTAATAGGGGTAAAATTCTGACAATGTATAAATAGTTGTTTGCCTTCAATATTAATTTGTTTGTTTCCATTCACATTCCATATTCAGTTTGGCTTTAGTTTAGTTCAACAGTTCTTGAGTTAATCACTGATAGATAGGTTGCGAAAAGTGGCATTACTTAAACTATGATTAAACTGAACTAAAATGACCAAAATTAAACATCAGTCCATTTTCATTTAGCTAGAAAGCTTTAGCTTTAAACAGTTTTAATATCTACGGGTTGTCAAATAACTTTTCCTTTCTTTTTTATTTTTCTCGGATAGGCCTGCAGGGCAAGATTGTTTAAGGCATCAAGCTTCTCTGGTCTGAGCACATAAAGCTACCTTTGTCCGGCACTGTAGCCATTGTTCGGACTATTATTATCAGTAGATACCAATCGAATGTTCCTCAAAGGCATCAGTGCAGACACTCTTAATGCCCAAAAGCATCGGTGCGTATAGTAATGACATTGAAAACCCAATTGGTTTATCAGTCATTGATTTGGATGTATAATCCAGTCCAGCATCCAGTATTATCGAGGATTTCTTGTAAATCTTTATTACAATAAAGGCCTTTTACCACGGGCGTAGCGAGGTACGAAGAAGGGCGATCGAGCACTGCTCACGAGCTCGATAGCTCGCGATAGGAGCGGAGCCGGATGCGGGATGAAAGGGAAGACCACTTTTGCCCCGTCCACGCATTAGTTTGTTCTCCTGAATCCACGAATAAAGCAATATGATTATATAGTCTAGGATTTTCTTTATTTGTCCCTGCCTATGTAGAATCCTACGCTACGCCCTTTCTAGTTTATCATTCCTTCGCAACACTAAAGTCTAGTGAGGCTTCAATCAAAAGGCCCTGGAATCGGTCTAAGGAATAATAGTGAACACTTCTTTTAAGTAAAATTAAAATCCAAATCAGGCAGTTGGCAGTGTTACAACCAGTTGCCTTAGAGAGCATTTTAAGTCTTTGTCCCCGGAATCATCAACATCTCATAGTGATCGTCAATTAATTAAAAACATTATCACCCAAACCCGCCAATCTACATTGGAGCAACGTAGGGGAGTCTTTTCTCCGTATCCCTACAACGGAGAGGGAGGCCTGGCACAGTAATGCCCCCGTAATAGGCTGTTGATGATGAAGATGATATTATGTTAATATTTTTGTCCAGATAAAGTTCACAACGATATTCCCGTCCATCGTGAACACGGGTCTGTGCAAGAACCCGCGCATCCGTTTCAAGAAACTGATGAAAGTGCTGAACGCTGGCGAGGCGGCCGACATGATCGTGGATGGTGTGAGAAGGGAGATTGTCGAGATGTCCCTCCCCCCTGAATTCTACTACGTGAATAAGGTATTTATTAAATATTAATCTCAAAATCAAAAAAAAGAATCAAAAATAAATTCGATTTCAAAATGCATTAAAGAGTAAAAAATAAGTCATTAAGATACTTTAATTTTTTTACGGATCCAAAGTGCCGTACAAATTTAATTAACCGAAACTATGAAGTCGGCCATCATTGAGGAATTTTTGAAAGTTTGAATCTAAATACATTTTAAGATTTTTTCAATATTCGTATTTAATGATGGGAAAAAGTTTTGGTCTGTTATTTTATATGTAAATTTCGTGTTACTAAGAACCTTACGGCAGCATGTCGGGGAGATAAGTAGGGTTGCTGTGGAGCTTACACCTATGCGTAGCAGGAGCTTTTCGCCAAATCAGAACCAGAATATGAATATTGGTCACGCGAAGATGTCAAGCCATTGAATACTTTATTTTTTAGAGTCCAAAGATCCTTAGAAAATTTGTTTTTTATTTTCAGTTTATATTCCGGTTACTGCCATTCCAAGCAGTTTGTGTATGGAACGATTTCTTCAACACCGGCGTCGATGCACAGGACTGATTTTATTTAAATAAGTTATATTAGCGAAACTGAATCGATGACAGGATTTATTGTAGAAGTTAAATGTATAGCAAAATGGCAAACTTTTTGAATTCTTTTATAAATATTCATGTAAGATATCCAGCTAAAATGTATCTACATACTTAATTGCCCAATACTTATATCAATATTGGAGGAAATATTATGTAGATACATTTTGAAAGATCTATTTACTAAGTACATTATTAATTGAGAAAATTACCGCAATGATCATGTTTTGGCTGTGCCAAAATAAATGCAGTCCACCTATTTATGACTGGTTCACCTATTTCTTAGGTACTTTATTATTTTATTTATATAAATACTTAATTAAGTGGCTTAACATAGCCACTATGTGTAAAAAATAGGTAATAAGCTTTTACATTCTTAAAGTACAACATTAAGAATATGAAGTCTACTAAAGAAAAAGACTTAAAAGAAAAACATTGTGTTACCATTAATATAAATATTTATATGGTCGAGAAAGTGATACACAAAACAATTTCAAATTCAAATAAAGATTATCAAAATTTGTTTACATTTAGTGCGACAGAAATACTAATATCGACAAACAAAATAAGCAGTCCTTGTAAACCAGACAAAAGAACACTTATCAATGTAATTTCTACAAAAAAATATTAATTTATTTTTCTATCTGTAATATGTTAAACAAACATACTCGTCAAATATATTACATTGTTACGAACACAGAAATGAATAGACGTTTCATCCTGAAATAGCAAAGCCACATACAGTAGATATCTAGTTATGAATAACACAAATCAAAATGTTATTTCAAAACAGTTTTTCATTTTTATTAGTGTTAAATATTTTATAAAATAATACTATTTAAATAGGTATAGCTTATTTTTATACCTTTTTTCTTAAGTTAAGTTTAATAAAAAGTGGGTCTATCTTAGTTATTGTTAAGATTTCTAACATTCCTACAATTCAATGAATATAAAATTAAACTAAAATATATGAGTTGATTTTATTTACAAATTCAGTTGTGGGTATTTACATCATAAGTATAATACGATTATTTCCTTATTTATAACAGTAAATAAAATGTTAAATTATACCTTAACTGTTTTATAGTACCTACCTACCAAGCAGTTTTCTATTACGTTTCCCAATTTTTTCACAAAGAACTTCGACAAACGGTCTTTTGAATGTAACTCATTTTCAGCTATAAAACAAATATATTCTATGTATATTATTACTCTTAACACAATTGATTAGCACTTGTAGTTATACTATAAATTCCGTTAAGTCAGTCCCCTGCAAAATTAGTCTTACCATAGGACGAACTAAGCAGCCGATCTAGAGGCCATGACGTTCTGTAGCATTATTAGGGCCACCTATACTGTTAGTACTCAGTAGTTAGTAGCTTAAAGATTAAGGGCCCTGACAAAAGGTACCATTAATATTAAAATTAGTATAATATTTACATTATACTCCGAAAAAAAGTCTTCTGCTGAGTCGTCCATTCCATTGGAAGAAGGCAACGGTTACTTTAACATAGCATTCCTTAACACCAAAAATGGTAAAATTAGCTGTTTTTCTTTTTTTCTCCATACAATTTACCACGAATCAGCCCTAGTTTAATATATCACCAATTATTGTTTCGTAGTCAAATTCTTGAGGAACGTAGCAGCGTGACGTCTTGAGGGTAAGCATTGTCCAAATGCCTCTAAAAGTAGGGGTTCTTGTTCAACCGCCTGCCTGCAGAGTTATAAGATAGTCTGTCAAAAAGTCGGAAATGGTAAAAAGTAGCAAGTTTTTTTATATCACAAACTCACCCGGTAGATAGTTAATAAGGGACCAAAGCGTACATTTTGGTTACGGAACTTTAAAACGAAAGCCAGTAAAACTCTTCAAGTAAGGTTCAATTATTGTTAATCAAATCAAATGTTGCTTAAATGAAAACTGTAACTCACTTGTAATCTTCCACGGACACCTTTCCATCTTTGTCTACGTCCATTTTCTTAAGAACCAGTTCCACCAGATCCCTTACTCCTTCGTCCGGGTCTTCGTCTCCCGGCTGTTTCAACAATGAGTTCCTTTAAATAAATAAATATAATATTCTGTTACTAATTTAATAAAATGTTCCATATCCAACCACACCACATAATACTTGAGTTTTAAGATTCCCGTCTACTTAATAAACTACATATTTTCTATTAAACTTAAGTATTATGTTTTTAAACTTAACAATTTAAAGTCAATTTGTAAATAGATAAACACGTAATGGAAAATTAAGCGTAAATAAATCTCAATATCTTCTTTATTTACGAGAAATTGGTTCTTCTTTGTACCGCATAAGCGCCTTGCTCCCTCGCAACAGCTTGCTCAGTCCCTTGGCCCTCGAACCTACGCACACCCTTAGTAAAATTATGTGATCAGAGGTTTATTTTAAATATCAAAGAATAAGGCTTACTTGAGAAGTGTAAACATCTCATCCCTGGTGATGTATCCGTCTGCATTTAGATCGTAGACTGCGAAGCAGTGCGCGCGTCGCTCCTCGTCGCTCCCTCGCAATAGCTTGCTCAGTCCCCTGGCCCACGCCTCGAACTTGAGGGCACCTTCGCCTCCATTGGCGCCACGATCCCAGGTCAGCCACACGCGATCCAGGATCACGTCCTCCGTCACCAGGTCGAAGGTATTGTGCATTACATCGCGAAATGTGTTCTGGTCGATGCCCTGATGTTATTATTGATTTTAAACTTATTCAGTCGCTGGTTAATATAATGATTTAACTAAACTACTACGATAAATGGACGTGAATTTTAATCGATATTTCGATCCAGTTTCAAGAATCAGCAATAAAAATTGCTTAGTTTTATCGAGGCAGTAACTTACCCGTTGGTACAGTACCTGGTTGACCGTTATTTTTTTAAATGATATTTAGATACAAATTACATAACATCGTTACGTTAAATAGCTTTAATGTTACTTTGTCAGTACAGTTTTACGTTTTAATTTAAATAAAATCAGAAAGTTAAATAACTATTCATAACTCTACCATTTAATGCGGCGCATAACAATAACCTACCATTTAGCATAACTTATACCCGATATCTTCAGCAATCATCTTCATAACTTCAGCCACTTTACACAAAATGTTAATGAATATTAAATAACCAAGCACGGCATAGAACAACTACAGCATATTTACTGAAAGCGATCGGCTACGCGAATCAAATGTATAGGTAACAGTTCTAAAAAGGGTTCCCAATTTTTTTAAGCTTTTACAAACAACAACAAATAATTTCAATTATTATTACGAAATTGAACTGTAAAGCTTAGTAATGAAAAATAGACTGAATTGAGTTAGCAAAAAATCCAACAGTGGGGGGAATATTAATGGACACTTACATCAACTTTAGGAACAGGTTGCCCTATGACAGTGGCGGGCGCAGCTGCCTGGCCAGCGGTCACCAGTCTTCGATACATCACGAATAGCGCCTCAAGCTCACTCCTTGAAAAAACAAAACATAACATAGATACTAAATTAAAGCTCCCTTACTTTGCAGGAATTGATTATAAATAGTTAACACTTCACTTCATTTTGCTATTTTAAGCGATAAACCGACAAACTCAAGCAACCTAGATCTTATACTTCGTGAAACACAATAGTATAACGCTAACAACTTTTTAACTCCGGATTATGACCGGGAAGTCATCGGAAGATTGTAAATTGTAAGAGAGAAAAATTTAATTTCCAAATCCCAACTCGAAATTCGAATGAAAAAACTCATGAGCCCAAGTCGCATAAGTTTGCTACAGGAAAGGTTACAATACAAAGGTGTATTATTTAAAAAAACAAACAAACACAACTACAAACTTTCGTAAAACTTGACCTCCATTCGGTAGTCAAGCGCCTCGAAACTAAAACACCCAAAATAGAACACAAAACTTCAGAACAAAACTATTGTATCCAAAACAATAAATCTCACTTGGTGAAATGCGTGTTTCTATATAGAAACTCTAAGGTTTTCTCCTTCAAATGTCTGTACGGCATAGTTACGTGTCTCTACGTGTCGGGGTGCGTGCCTACGACCAACCCCGCGAGGCTTACGGCTACAACTGACAACCACTAGAGGCATCGGCCTAGGGGCGCAAACAGGCACCTTATGTTGACTAGCATTTATGTGAACATTCTATTATATTTACTTGCGACCTCACCCGCGAGAAAATCATTCTAGTGTTCAGTCGTTCAAAGTTTCATTGAAATCCATTCAATAGATTCGGCGTGATTCGCGGCCGACAAAAATCCGGACAGACAGACAGACTAAAATTTTACAAATTACATATTTGGGATCAATATCGACTATACAATGCACTCCAATAAAAATATCTTGAATGTACATAAAAATAGAACCGACTCAAAACGCAGTTAAAAGTAAAAAATAACTGTGTCATTTACTTGCTTTAATTTACTTAAGCATATCTATAAAGTCGGTGCCAGCCTTAAGTTTAAGGAACCTTAATTTTACGTAGTAAAGCAGTTTGTGGGTTCTAGGTAACGTCCATAAAGTAGAAACCTTGGCTGGCACCGACTCAGTAGATATGCTTAAGTAAATTAAAGCAACTAAATGACACAGTTATTTTTTACTTTTAAGTGCGTTTTGAGTCGGTTCTATTTTTATTTCTTACTTTTTAGTCTTTTATCGCCACGTATCGTACTCATACTATACTGTCATAGTATATTATACGGCACTAGTAGCTACCGATACCGAGACAAAAACAGAAATCGCTGTTAGCGTGCCTCTAAAATTTGAAGAGTTCCTTCAATTTCCCCAGGATATCATCATCAGATCCTAACATGATGACAATGGGACCACCTTGGACGTATGCCCTTTCTAATAAAAAAAGAATTATCAAAATCGGACAACTCTGTAAGAAGTTATGCGTGGTCATACATAAAAAAAAATATACGTGCGGAATTGAGACCTCCTCTGTTTTTTTTCGTCGGTTAAAAATTGGACCTGTTGCAGTTGAGAACTTCAAGCTTGGGGTGACTTAAGCTGAGACGCTGAACTATAGCTAATGAAATGAAAATGAAAGGGCTATACTTAATCGACAAGGATCTACTAATTATTTTAATGTACTTTACAGTAAAATAGTACTAGATGTGCCTGTGAAAACAGTATGCAAATACGTTTAGTAATTCCGAAAATTGTAGTACTACATATTTTAAAACGTTAATATATTTTGTATCTGACTACATTTGCATGATAACGTCGTCGTGTGCAGAGCGACATGGCAGCTACGAAGGAAGGCTTGACAGTTCGGGAAATGTGGTTTTTGGTTTAAGTAAATTTTACTTTAACTTCAGACTTTTTACTTTAATGTTCATCGTTAATCTTTTTGAAATTAGTTTCTGCCATCGTATCTTTTTTTCTTTTGGTAACTTAGGTACGTTTCAAATATTAAAACGCTTGGAAAGTTAATTCACCAAAATCGTGAGTCCCGCCATTATACACTTTAATGTAAAACATTGCCAAAACATATAACTCGCACTAACAAATATTTATCAGATCTTATGTAGATTCAAGCTCCTAACTCGACACGCCACAGCTTTACTACGCCTAACATCACAAAGCCTACGTTTAAGTTAAAATATTTAGCTTATAAACATACAAATACCAACTATCCCAGTCCCAGATGCGCCAAATGCGTCGGTTTTAAGAACCATACAGTACTATACCGTGCACGCTGCTAAGGGCGTACACTACACACTACTTACTTATTAAATCTGGTGGTCTTCAACAAAATTTCGACAACGTTCATCTGCAGTTTGTTCACAGGGATGATGGGCTTAGTGCGTCTGGGGCGCGGGGGAGAGATGCGCCTCGCGTCTTCGGCAGTGCCTGCAGGCCCGCGCCGGCTGGCGGTAAGGAACAGACGGACTCCACGCATCGCGATGGCGCTTGCAGCCATGCTAATCTTCTGGTTCTTGTTTTCTGCCATTGGCTGTTAACAAAGAATATTTGTAATGGAGAAGGCACTAGTATGGATGTTAGAGATAACACTTAACCTAACCTAAGCACTTTAGTTTAAACAGCATTTATTTCATCTTCACGTAACTGATTTTTAGAAAAACGCATCGTTGAGACCTCCAGGTAGATAGGGATCAATGAGAACAATTCAGCATTTATATTCCAAACATTTTTGCTCTCTTCGAATTATTATAACCATGTCCGGACTAATAAATATAACGTAGTGGCGGCCGATCATTATGCGCTCGACTAAGGACTAACATATCGTCGTTGTGATCGTCATGCTCGGACTCCTACGAAACCGTGCCATCATCTGCGGGGGATGTGACGCCACCTCCAGTGCGGAGGACACGCCAGGGCGTCACCGCACCCAATTCAAATCAAGATGACGATGACACGCGGATGCAGCCACCGGAAAGCTTGGGGCGACAAGGGCTAAGGGCCCCCGTGAGTGCTCCCGCTGCCAGTGGTGTAGTGCGCCGCATGTGATGGTCTCAATCCATGAATGAGAGCGTCATGCTCATGCATGCGTACTATGGGGCGACAGAGGGGAGAACTAACTTATCTGCGTACCGTGCAAGGAAAGGAAAAAGTATCAAAATACTTGGACCTTGCTCACGATATTTCCGCCATGTGGAATGTTGAGTCAACTATTATTGTTCCGATAGTCATATCATTCAATGGTCTTTTTGCGAAAAGCTTCGACCAACACCTTAAGAAGCTTTCGCTTAATTGTTGGATCAAGGGTCGGATACAGAAGGCAGTAGTCCTTGAAACTGCCAGTATTGTGAGGAGGTTCCTCACTCTGGAGCCCTGACCATCGGTTGCTTGGGCCCGCAAAGGCCCCGCAAATGGAGAAGAAGATTTTTTTTATGAATTTTCAATAGTGTTTTTTTATATATTACTGTATTATATAACATTGTTAAAAATTAAAAAAAATAACATTATTAAATATTTTAAAAAAAATGTAAATAAAGATAAATGAAAGAGTAAAATAACACACATATAGGAATAAGCAGAGAAGTGAAATAGTTTATCCGACTAGCCTATCTCCGTATGCCTATAGAATATGATCGACAGTGGAAATTACTTACTTCCGGCATGTTACTGACCTTGTACCTACGAGTATCTTTTAATTTCTTAGGCATTAGAAGCAACTATTAGATTGAAAGCCTTCATAGTTCCGTAGTTCGTGCCTCGCACCACCGTTCCCATAATTGCTTTTAGCTCCTAAATAAGATTAGATTAGGTTTTGATTAACTGACTGCTGTTGCATGAACGTGGCTAAATACTGGAATTAATGTAGAATTGCATTCAATTTAGTATTGCATTCAACGACAGCTTTCTGACATGTTACCCACAGAACAGACAATGCAGCGCTTCTAGTGCTATTTCTTAATATCTTTCATGATACCTAAATGCGCTAGAATATATTTTTGTTTTCATTTTGTTGACCTCTCTTAGTGATCCCAACACGGAACTCGATCTTAGGACCTCCATGATCAATTATCGAATAAATTAACCACTGGACTAAGAAGTGAAAGACACTAACATAATTCTGTATCATCATTATCAGCCTATTAAAGGCCCATTACAGGGCCAGGCCTCCCTCCTTATAGGAGAGGGGATATGAACCGTACACCCACCACGCTGCTCCAATGCGGGTTGGCGGGCTTAGGGTGATAATGTTTAATTTCAGATATTGATGATAGTGACCGAGACCGATGGCTTAACGTGCTCTCCGTAGCATGGGACTGTAACACCTCATACTTCCAGACTCCGGGCTTGGAATGTACTGAACATTTCTTAGAAGAATGAAAAAGTTCAGAATTATTCCGTGACCCGATCCAGGAATCGAACCCAGGACCTCGTGATCGAAGCCACATAGGCTAACCACTAGACCAATGAGGCAGTCAATTCTGTATACCTACCGAAAATTAATGGAAGCAGCAATACAAAAGTAAAAGACACAAGGAAATAAACCCTAGTCAGATAGTCATCGTTTTCGTGAAATACGAAGGTTATCATATCGGATATCTCCGTCATCTTTCGATTTTGTTTTTCTTTATGAATTAGGCACAAGTTGCTACCTCAAGTTGTCAGACAGACCACGCTAGGTATTTGGTTTAGGTCCACTATCTAACTATACAGATGCTTTGTACAAACTGGTCCTAAGTTCAAGTTTCGGGTCAGACCAAAAAATTGATAGATATCTTTCCTAGAAAAGTGTAGCTAATAAAAAAATATAATAAGAATCGTCTTTATTATTTTTGTCTATTTCGTATAACAAAATTATAATTTTTTTTACCAGATTATCACATCTTAAACCCATTGTGAAGAGTTCGGCCGATAGGTACTCATTTCTGATAACAGGTTAACATCTAAAAAAACTACGACCGGCTCACTGGTCTTAAATTTTTTTAGTGTTCTGATTTCACTACTTAGGTATGAGTTAAGTACCTATTGTATTTTATCGTACAACACAAACTTAGATAAAATTTTTTAACAAAAAATAGAACCGACTCAAAACGCACTAAAAAGTAAAAAATAACTGTGTCATTTAGTTGCTTTAATTTACTTAAGCATATCTATGAAGTCGGTGCCAGCAAGTTTAAGGAACATTTATTTAACGTAGTAAAGCAGTTTGTGGGTTCTAGGTAATGTCCTTAAAGTAGAAACCTTGGCTGGCACCGACTCCTAGATGTACTTAATTAAATTAAAGCAACTAAATGACACAGTTATTTTTTAACCGACGCAAAAAAACGGAGAAGGCTCTCAATTCGACACATTTTTTTTATGTATGACCACGCATAACTTTTTACAGAGTTTCTTACTTTTTAGTGATTTATCGCCACGTAACGTACTTGTACTATACTGTCATAGTATATTATACGGCACTAGTAGCCAAAAAGCTACCGATACCGGGACAAAAACCGAAATCGCTGTAAGCGTGCCTCCAAAATCTGAAGAGTTCCTTCGATTTCCCCACGATAACATCATCAGATCCTAACATGATGACAATGGGACACCTAGGAAGTATGCCCTTTCTAATAAAAAAAGAATTATCAAAATCGGACAACACTGTCAAAAGTTATGCGTGGTCATACATAAAAAAAAATAAACGTGTCGACCTAGAAGACCTGAGTTTACTGTCCCTTGTAGCTGTGAAAAAAATCAAACTTCTTAGCCAACGCAATCAAAACCAGGGTACAAAGGGTTCTTCCAGTAAACTTATAATCATGAAGTTTGGTACGAAGCAACATCATATACCTACCTAGCACAAATAAAGAAATATTGTGAAACCCGTAATTAGTTTCATCAAAAGATATAGCAATACAATCAAACGATACAGCAACATAAGCTGCATATTTAACTCGCAATTACATGCAAGGCAATCAAAACTTACAGCGTACTTCCCATGTATCTACTTTGAATTTTGAAATTTAGTACGAAGCCTCGTCAAGAGGGCGTTATCGCTCACGTTGACAATCTATGGCTAAGGTGCATGAACTCCATACGTGAGTAGATATCACATAAACCTCGTATGGAGCATAAAATGATTCTTATCAAATGATTTTCATCAATAAAATCTGTACAGGCAAAGTCTACACGGGATGTAATAAGTAAGCTTCCTCTGGAATAGGTAGACGCCGCACGCGATGTTAGATGTTTGGGGGTTATAGCTCATTTGAGTCACCTGACTCACGTGGTCGACAGAAAGATAATGAGTAGCGAGAACCTTTCCCGTAAAACGAACACCCCATTCGGGAATGTTTTGCAGAATGTTCGCCGAGAGGTCTACTCGCTGTCCGCGTGCCATCATCCTGCGGGCCAGTATACCCATAGCACTACATACAAAGAATACTAACGCTTATTTATGGTGAGGTGACGCTTAGGATGCGGAATGGCTCCAATTAACTGTGACCTTATCTTTATCAGATAAAGTGCCGATATTTTTCCATAAAATTATGATACCTTGTAATTTTTTTATCAGATTGCAGATCAGATCTACGATTTATTGACTGTGAAGCAGAAGAAAATATTAAAGGTCACGTTAAAAGATCCACTATATACCTACAACACTAAAATGTCAGAAATGTACCTATACTTCATTTTCACGTGTTTTAAATACAGGCAGATATTGCCAAGGTTCAACAAATAGCCGAATTCAGTTTTCAAAACAAAAATATTTTTTATGATAGGTATGTGATGAGAATATTTTGTGATATTCTATTAAAATTGCAACGAAAGTAAAAGAGTATCGTTCTCTCAGAGATTGCTCAACTTTATACGGTATGCCTTCTTTTCAGGTGATCCCTGAAATTTTCTTTGTAACCCATGCGTTTGTACATAACCTCCCCTTAGACCACCGCCGTACCAGCAGGTATAAATTTCATATAAATAGATACGGTTTTCATTAAGACTCTATCGAAAATAATATTACGTTACTCATAACGTATTTACGCATTATATGAATAATACGTAAATACGTAATAGATCATTCGAGTATATAAGCCAGTCCTGTCGTGAGTAGGTAATATGTAATAACGTTAATGTTAGCGAAGTCTTTTTTTAGAGAGCAAAAGCTACTTTTGAAGTGTTTTGCTAACTCGAATTCTTTATGATATCTCAAAATATTTTCAAAAAATATTCAAAATTGTCGACTAGATAGGTACTCCATAATCCAAACATTATAAACGAAAGGAGACAAGTAGATTTATGTAAGCGACTCGACATTGATCGTGTAGGTAGAGGCACATCGTTGCCCTACAAAAGACAGCCTATTAATGGGTAGATAGCAACAAAACTAAACTTACATTATATCCGTAGCTCCCCTATTGACACCATATACTATGTATACAACTTATATCGCAACGCACGATCAGAACGTACGTATGTACGGCATTAAACTTGATTGTTGCTTAGTTACGGTATTTGTGAGGCAAGTATTGATATTTTCCACGTACCCAAACGTAGGTCTATGTCATAAGTATTGTAATACAGTTTTTCCGGCGACATCTTTTCAGCCGACCTCGGAAAAGTAGAGGTAATCATTCTACGTGTCTCTCTTTACGTTGCTAATTCATATCATGATAAAATCTGGTTTGTGTTTTATTCAAATTTAGTTCCGTCTACTTGTTCATGCTATTTTTATGTACCTAAATGCACACGAATCGATTTTATAATTGGCTCCAAAAAATTTTTTTCCTTCTACTATGATTAATATTATTTTTTTACATTGTAGATACCTACTCATCAGACGTCATTGCCAGCTGATAGATATAGGTACACTGCTGGACACAGGTCAACTCTGAGTTTCCTGGTGCGAGATCGCTATTTCAGCACCTTGCGTCCCCAACGTCCATCAGCTCTTCGTACCTATCAGCCTCGCCCATTGGCACAAGAATTTGAATTTAAATATTTCTACAAGTTTTATAACATTAAACGTCTCCATGTATCCTACATTCCTACAGCATCCCTATCTCTGAATCTTACTCAACTACCTTCAGTTCAAGAACCTAGTAAGATGCCTACTTGTTCATCGTGCATGCAATCATCGTCTCGATTGAAATGCTTGTCAAACAAAAATGAAGGTAGAAATCACTAGCTATTTTACACTTATTTTTTTAAATTAACTAGTTAATGACGAATTCATGGCAACAAATTAGATTAGCAAGCTTAAAATTTATTAATATATTCAATATCTTTTAAATAAGATTTTTTAAAATAACAAAACATAATTTTAACCTTCTGTATTACTTTTTTCATTCATTTTTAATGTGGGATTTTCTACCTTCATTTCAAATTTGTTTGTTGACAAGCTAAGTTTGAAGGAAGCCTGAATAAAGAAGGCTAGCAACGCAGCGACAACATTAATACATTTGTGTTTCAATGTTCAATTAAAAGAGTTTTTTTTTTCGCAATTTTCAGCGTGTCAGTTTTTACAGTCAATGTTAAGTGATCAAAACGTAATCACTATCAATGTCTATACAAATTAAAGTGTTCTTATGATACACGTAGATGGCGCTGCTTTAATGTAATATAAATTGTAGTCGTTTTTTTTCACGGTGAGTCGGTAAAAACTTACACTCCTCGCAATTTTACAATTATCAGATAGATGTCGTTACTTGTATATAAACCTCAAAATAAGCTGATTATTACAAAGTATTACATTTCCACAAATTACTTGTCTGTAAAAACATAATATGTTTTAAATAGATATCAAAGCTTAAAGCAGAATATTTTTATTTATATATTTGCATTGAGCACATATTTTGCATAAACTAAGATAGAAACCTTATTTATTTGGCCTATGCTGTACAGGCGAAGTAAATACATTATGTGTCGATAGATGGCAGCTAACTAAATATTAAGTTCTTGGAGTAACAAAATTTTTGTGAACTTCTGAAGCAGTAAAAATGGAATTATAATATAAAATATTAAAATAAATACATTCAATGATTAGTGATACTATTATGCAATTATATTTATGTAGCTTTTATATGCCTTGAAAATAGTATTGTTTGTACTAACTTGAACCTACTTCAAATATACGTCAAAGTAAGCTAAACTGTCAATGTCAATATCAACTGGTAACGAAACGTCAAACGCGAAAGGCAACAATGGAGTTTCGTTCGTTTCTTTGTGAAATATTGAACACAATATTTATTTCTGGACTTTAAATTAAACTGATAACTAATGACATTAAATGTTATAAATGTGTTTGGTGTTGTGCATCATTTAGTATTTAAATACTAACGTGTAATTGTTTAGAAACCAATTTTGTGGTGGTGCTTTGATTTGGGTAAGTAACCACATAGTATAAGATCAAAAAACTATTCTGTATTCAAATTACTGTTGTGTGTAACAGGATATCCGACACACTTGTTTTTAATAATTTCCGATTCAAGTCATGTCAAACAAACAACTTTAATTTATTAGACGTGGATAAATGAAGCTGGTCAACTATTTTATTTAAAAAGTAAACATTTACATTTATTTACTTTAACTAAGTACCTCATAACTTACAATAAATGTAACTTATTAATACAAAAAAATGATTCAATGGTAACCATGTGCATTAATAAATGAAAATTAATTTAAATTTTATGGAAAATTTAATTTTCTATACTATTCCTTCATATTATCAATATAAATCTGCATATTTTATGTTTGGTTTTGACTGAGCATTGTTTAATTTTTTTGGATGTTATAAAGTTTTCTAAAAATGTTACCTAGCTAGCTTGATTCATTGCCCAGAAACCGCCTGCATACAAAGTTTCATGAAACTGTTAAAGCTTTGCTTGCTTCCGAGATTCAGATTATATGTATACAATAATTCTCTTGTTTGAAGGTATTAGATAGATTAGAATGCAAGAATATGTGAAAGATTGTTGGTGCCACACTTTAATCAAAACTATTTTTCATATATTCCTTGAGGAATATAATTACTTTTTTTTTTCTCTCTTTATTTGGTCTACCAACAGTTTTACAGATAATACATTGAATAGAAAATAAAACAAAATATACGAGTAACATGTTAAAATGTAAAACTAATTAAAGGTAAACACAGCATGCAATTAATTTACAATAATTTTTAACAGAAAATAATTAAACTAATTACTATTAAGTGCTTTTAATTCCAACTTAACAGATTTAATAAATTTCGAGAATGAACCAATAAAAATATCTGTAGCACTTAGCTTATTCAATAGCTTACACAACGAAACCGCTTCTCCATTAACTGTGGACCGATGAGGGAAACACAGAAAAGTATTTTTTGGTTTTCTTGGGCATCTTAACGGAACTCTGATGTTAAAACATCCTAACATAGACGGACAGCCAATTTTATAATATTTATGGAAAATTCAAGTAGTCACAGAGTTTGAGTTACATTTTCAGATCAAAATAAATATTTATTTTAAAAATAAACAGAGATACTAATCTTAGCATTTCATGGATTCATTGCAGACAGAAAACTTTAACCGTAGTCTGAGACTTCTAAGATGGATGTATGTTTAATGGTACCCTTAGTGACTGGTCAATAGTCACCTTCTCTGCTCAAATTATTCTTCCTGCTCAACCAAATCTGATAGGTTCCTGGTAGGGATCTTTGCATACTTGGTTGTAGTATAGAACTTTCTGCAGTTCCAGTCAGGCGAAAGGCTATAAGCAGGAGTGATTTTACTGGTATGCCTTTCACACCTACTTTTTCTGAATTTTAATAAACCATATAGCCATTTTTAGTTACTTCAATTGTACGGTCATTATATTTATTCACTTTTAATGTATGATCTTTAAGGATGTTTGTTTCCCACAGCACTGAAGGCTGAACAAATACTGTACATTTCATTTCTTTCAAAAAAAGTAAGAAAATCCATCCCATTTAAATGTCAAAAGAGGTAAATATTCTGGGACTTTATAGTATTTTTCATGTGTCCATAAATATAGTCCAATCAGGTGCAGACTTTAGTAGGGCTTTGTTACTGGAATCTGTTCTGGCCTGCTTTGGTTATGTTATGTTATATGTTTATGAGTTTATGACCTTGCTCATACCTGCCTCATAGCAAAGCAAGATTTTTCCAAAGCTTTGCCCCGTCTTACTAAGTTACTCTGACCTGACTACTTCTATAGAATGTTGATAGGGCAGAAGACCAGTCATATAACAAGGTGCGTCAGTTCAGAGTTGATAAGTTAGATGTTGATAGAGGGATGAATTCACCTTAGTTTACCCACCCAGTCACTTCCTTCCTCATAGTAGGGGTGCTCAACAGGGTACATAAGGCAGGATACCTTTTATATTGGTGAATACCTCTACCAAGTATGAGCCCTTTATAGTATGAGAAGGTGTTTACTAGCTAAGAAGTGTGCATTTCGACTATCGTGACAGTTTGACTTTAAAGTCAAGGAGTGGGAGGGTTGCAACTTTGTAACCCTATCAGTCCCTTGACTAATAGTAAAATCAACAGATTTTCGAAATACATTTTTTTAGCTAACAACAAACCAATCTTACGTTATTCTGCGCTTAATTAGTGTTTCTGAAGATCGACATTTTTAAATATTATAACTCAGTTTTAGTTATTTTAAGTTAATATCAATGACATGAAATATTCATCTGCCGCGCTCAAGTATTTCCAAAAATCTCACTTGTGCTCCCCTACTATTATTGTCAATACGAAAATTCATGCGTTCGACGCTCTTACGCATCATCAGTACGTTTAATTTTTTATTCGTATTGGTCTGGTATGTCTCTATGCGACCGACAATACGTGAGGCATCTTCTGCGTTAAAAAAACCCTAAATAAATACTATCATCTAATTCAACTGCTATAGGTACAGCGATCTGAGTTACTTTATTACGCTACCTAGACTATAGAATTATACTGATATAGATATTGTGGTGTAGGTTACCTAGGTACTGATGGAACTGGTAAGGGCCACTAACGGGCTTTGATCCCGCGGCGCGGCACCGCTACTCTGTATAGTCGTGAACTCGAATTGAAATCAGAATAGACTAGTTATGATGCGATTTTTTATTGAATTATCAAGAATGATGGCTCTAACTATAGGTAAGTGCATGTCAGCGACACACGTTGCAGATTTCCGTAGCTGTCTGTCACTTAAAACTTCGTTATAGTTATAATGTAAGACACCTTTACCCTGATTTTTCATCCACCCGTATAATAGTCGTAATGCTGACAAGGGGGACACTTAACTGTTGTAAAGATTAAAATTTTAAAGCTCGATACATAAATTCATAGGAAGAATTTGGTAGAGTCCCCTGAATGGAGAAATGGGTAAAAAAAGTAAATGAAGATAATTTTATTATTTTCAATTCAAAAATTTTTAGTTTTTATGTCCCTGCCAGAATATTGATCATAGCTTGTACCATACCGGATACACGCATGAAATTACCAACAGTTATTTGGTTCTCTCCCGAACCTCACTTCACAGAAAGAACTATGTCGAGTGGCATATCATTTTGTACATTAGTGGATTTGGTTTGTAATTAATTATTATTATAACTAATTAAGGTCAGGGATATGTAAATATAAATTAAAATTTGCTGTAAATATAATATATAAATATAAGATGCCAAAATTTCACCGTCAACGCATCTGGATGCAATTAGACCGTTGCAAATTAGACGTACAACAATACGATAAGACATACATTACAATGTTATTTTGTGTAGAAAAACATAAATACATCCTAGTGTGTATAAAATATCTTGGGACACTTTTGACGTAAATTTTGCATTAGACCCGAAGTCCATAGTATTAATATGTCAATGCCTTTACCTTGAATTTTCATCCACCGATATAATAGTCGTAATGCTGACAAGGGGGACACTTAACTGTTGTAAAGATAAAAATTTTAAAGCTCGATACATAAATTCATAGGAAGAATAGCCCCTCTGAGTATCATGGGCAAAATCACTTGAAGAAAATATAAACAAGTATCTCTGCCAGAGATATTTATTAGCGCGCATACCACGTACACGCGCATTTATATCAATCAATTGCACAATTTTTGCGATGAAGCTTTAATAGCTATATATTTTATAGCTTAGATAGTAAAACGTCTGGAGTATGGGACCTTTGAAACCTCATAAAGTTACCATGGCCAAGTTGTCTTTGTACCTATCCTATACCAGTCATTCTTCGCCATGGTAGCAAAGCATGACTGGAATATGCCAAGGTTCTGGTCATTAAATGGTTCTCCTAAATATAGTATCTTTACTAATATTATGATGGCACAAGTTATACTAAAGCCAAACTCGATTGAGAATGCTTGTCAACAAACAAATTAAAAATAAAGGTAGACATCACTAGTCATTTTACACCTAATTTTTGTAGTTAACTTGTTAATGGCGAATTCATGACAATAAATTAGATTAGTAGGCTTAAAACTAATTAAGATATTCAATATCTTTTAAATAAGATTTTATAAAAAAAACAAAAGATAATTTTAAAATTATTAGGCATAAAATCTGTTGCATTTTCTACCTTCATTTTAAATTTGTTTGTTGACAAGCATTCTCAATCGAGTTTGGCTTTAGTATAGTATGTATGGAGCATAGATTAAAGACAACTAGATAGAGCCCATAGCGTGTCCACTCGTGAGACAGCAAATCAGCCTTATTGACATGACATGTCAACATTTAAAGTACATCATAAAACGTTATGTTTTAAAATATCGTAAAATACGAAATATTACTTTATATAATATAGTTTAGTAAACGCATAATACATGAAATTTGCTAAAACATAACATATCTAAGCTTAAAATCATCAATCAATGAAGTTTATGCCTACTTACGTATGAAACGTAATTCCTTCGATTTTCTGTTCGCTGCGACTGTTGCAGCCGAAAATATTACAACCCACCATAGCACGATAACGTTTAAATGAATATCGTAACCGCAAAGTTATATTATTTATCAGCAAATTTAATATAAAAATTTTTTAACAAAAAATAAAAACGCCGGTGCCATCCAACTTTAGGTAAAGTCTTTAAAGTAGAAAGCACGGGTGGCATAGATGTTATTAAGTTTTTAGTGCGTTTTGAAGGCGTTTTTATTTTTTGTTAAAAATTTTTTATTTCATACTTTTTAGTGATTTATCAACAACGAAAATACTAAAGAACCTACTCGAACTAAACCATAAGTACCAATATTCACTAGATAGTTATAACATTCCAACATCCCTACAAATGTGCCTATAAAGTTTGAAGAGTTTCCTCAAGTTTTCGTAGATTTATAGTTAACATTAAACCAACTGGAATCTATAACCTTAGAAACTTCTCATTGAGACATATTAATCGAGCCCAATCACAAGGTAGCTACTGTAAACCGTTAAAGAGCTCCCTTAGCTGTCCTTCGTCTTCATCGCCAGACCCTTGATGACAGTCACCATCTAAATGTAAATTTCTCATCGAGACAAATTAATCAAGCCCAAACACAAGGTAGCTACTGTAAGCCGTTACGGAGCTAACTGTACTTTATCACCAGACCCTCAATGACAGTCACAGTCCATCTAAATGTAAATTTCTCATCGAGACAAATTAATCAAGCCCAAACACAAGGTAGCTACTGTAAACCGTTACGGAGCTCCCTTAACTGTACTTCGTCTTCATCACCAGACCCTCAATGACAGTCACAGCCCATCTAAATGTAAAGCTCTTATCAAGACAAATGAATCGAGCCCAAACACAAGGTAACTGCAGTAAATCGTCAAGGAGTTCTCTTATATGTAGATCTGCTCCATCATCAGATCGACTCCAGACCTTCATTAAATTGTAGTGCTTTTAAATAATTACCGAAAAAATTAACAAACGTACTTGTTGTCCCTACAATTTTTGAAAGAAGAATTATCAAAATCGGTTCATTATCGACGGAGTTATGCGCGAACACACATAAAAAAAAAAAAAAAATATACGGTCGAATTGAGAAACGCCTTTTTTTTTGAAGTCGTTTAAAAAAGCTAATAATTGCTCAGATATGTCCCTTGTTTGTCACATACTCCACTCTTGACAAACAATAAAAACGAACACGCTGAAAGGGACAAAAAATAATCTTGTGTCACTTTCTAATAAAGCCGAGTCTTGAACCTACAGCCGCGTTATGACTCCATCTAGTAGTCTTTAATCTATGTATGGAGTGTTGGTTGTTTTCCACTCTTCACGCTAAAACTACTGAATGGTTTTTGATGAAACTTCACATTACCATAGCTTGCATAGCAGAATAACAAATAGAACACATTCTATCCCGAAATTCCCACGGGAACGAAAACTACGCTGGCGATACCGCGGGCGTCCTCTAGTATATCGTAAAACAAAGTCACTTTCCGCCGTCCGTAAGCTTAGAGATTTTAACTACGCTAAGGATTTTAATGCGATTTTGATCATTACATAGAGATAATATAGGGGAAGATTTATTCACGTATATCTAATTTAATAGCCGCTTACGATTTTCACGCAGGCGAAGTCGCAGGCGTCCGTTAGTAGCCCATAAATACAATGAAAATCTAAACTTCTATACTAATATTATAAATGCGAAAGTAACTCTGTCGGTGTGTTACGCAAACACGCCTAAACTAAACCGATATTAATTAAATTTAGTAGAAAGATAGTCTGGAGCCTGAGAATGGATATAGGCTACTTTTTGTCGAAGATGGGTATAAAATTCTTCATGAAAATCATAAGCTAATTTGTAGTAAATTATAAATTCCAAACGGCAAGCTGTGCGACAACAAATTAGCTTCTCCTATTTGCGACCAAACAAAACCCCCCATTAAAATGGAGGGGGCTTGAGATAATCATCCAATGTTCTTTCATAGTCGCATAGTAGTCTCATAATGAGCTCAGCCTTTGTTGTGAGAATAACAAGTCAGCTATACTTAATACTGAAATTTTACAATGCTGCTGTTTTGGCGACCTCTCACACAGTTCCCGTAGCATTAAGGTCGCCAGCTCGATTTCCGCTAGTCGTTAATTTAGTGAATTTATAAACAAAACTGCGGGCGATATTAATTTTACAGTTGTTGATGAATAATATTGAAATGAAACTTTGTAAAGAATTGCAGTAAAATTTTATAGGCTTTTGAATATTTCATTCACTTAATTTATATATTGCGATTGACACCACTCACTTCCAAACTTCGGGTTGCAGCAGAAAATCTCTTGAAAGAAATCCTTTAGCCACACTGAAATTTAAAACCACTGTATTACCACATTCTAACAGAAAATTATTTTGATTATATTTTGTTTTAGCTTATTTATTTGTCTAGGAAAAATGTAATCCTTTGACCAATTTCGTCAAGCAGCATGTAAATTGATCTGTAGGCCATGGTCGTCCACAAAATTTTATAAAATAGGTCTCTTCTGGAACTCGAGCCGGGACTTTTTATAACACCACAGGAAGTAACAAATGTTAGATTAATTTTTAAAAGCGAAACCGCGTACGACCCACTTCGCAGTTAGTTACGTCGGCGTCACAAAGCGGTCAGGGACACTACGACATGCAGTCGATTGCATACGTCCGTCGTCCGCAGATATTGCCGGTACCCTTTTTTCCCACACTACGTTTGTTGGGTCCCTGCATTGACATTGAGAATAAATTAATTCATAAAGAAATTATGCAATATACATACTCGTAATATCTATAAAATATGTAAATTATATTTACCTGACACCAAAACACAGTATCCTCGTTTATTTAGCGTACAAGTATAATGTATGAAAGCCAAGAGGTGACTTGACGTGACTTGCTTTTATATTTACGGCATTTAAATTCATAGACATTGTAAAGTATGTTTTATAGCATCCCCACCACTATATAGATCGATTTATTTTATACAGATAATCTTTTTATACATCGTCATTAGCATAAATGGTATAATTATTTTAACCAAATGAGGATTTCTGAAATCTGCCATCCTACTGCAGGGTGGGTTGGCGGACTTGCGGTTGATGACCACCATGTTAAATCAGAAAAGATTTTATCAATCGTTATCGTATCATATTATCTTTAATAATGGCGACTAGGATTGATGGCTCTATATGCTTTCCGAGGGATGTGACAATCAATACTTTAATTAATTCCAGGTTGGAAGAGGAAAATAAGCACAAAGATTGATAATCTGGAAATCAGAAAACTCAACCTTTAACTAGATGTGGGAAACCGCAGATAATACTGGACTAAAATTAAAAGTAATGAAATGTCGAGTGAAATTAACTTTTTTCGTTACCCATTTTCTACCATTCTGGTCTAACTTCTTCCATTTCTTTCTATTTCAAACTAAAGATGAATTAAAATCAAGAAGAACAAACACACTGGAGTCTACATACGGCGAGGTTAACCAAACAAAATTGAAAATCAATTCCAACAGCACGCCATTGCTATCGACGTGATTGGATTATTTATTAAACACGCGGATTGGAGCGTGGTGTGTGAAAACTGACGCTTTACATGGCAATGAATGTAGCGCTGCATCCACCGACTGATCCTATATAAAATTCACATTGTTATTTCCATACTCCTCCAAAACGGCTTGACCTATTTTTATGGAATTTTTATATGCATATTCAGTTGGTCTGAGAATCGGCTACTATCTTTTTTCATACTCCTAAGTGATAAGGGTTGTCCACCCCTAACCTTTTTTTTAATTGTTTGGATTTTTAAATTTTTTTATTAAGTGACATTAAAAAATACATACAACCCCAAATTTTTACCCCTCTACAATCAACTACCCTACCCTACATATAAACCTATTGTTTAAAAAAATGTATCCTAGAAATAATATACTTGGCAAAAATAAATATAATAAATAGTGATATTTACAGAGTCAATCACTATCATTCTGAGCCCACCAACCTTGATTGGAGAAGGCTGTGGTGGGTCTTAGCTCCAAAACACCCTCTCTTAAAAATATGACCCTGTAAAAGGCTGATAATTTTTTTATTCATATACAATTTAACAATTCAAATACAGACTGCATTGTCACTTAATAAGTAGTCAACACTACTGATAAATGCAATCGGTGGTATAAAGCGTTGATTTAGGACGAGTACAGTTTATTTAACAATCTTTTTATGAAATATTTCCAGAACTGCCCAGTTTTCGCATATGTTAGTCTATATCGGCGTCTGAACAAATGTGCCAAATTTCAAAAGTGTATGTATGTGTGTGTGTATGTATTTATTTGTTTGTGGAGGCATATCTCCGAAACTACAAGTCCGATTTAAGTGATTCTTTCTTTGTTGTACTAGATATTGTTCAACTTAGGGAATACTGTAAGTTTTATTAACATCGGTTTAGTAGTTTTTGAGATAGGAATGTTTTTATGCATGACCACGCATAACTTTTTACAGAATAGTCCGATTTTGAAAATTCTTTTTTTATTAGAAAGGGTCCAAAATGGTCCCTTAGTCATCATGTTAGGGTCTGATAATGAAATCTAGAATAAATCTCAAAATCTCTAAAAGGAACTCTTCAAACTTCATAGGCACATTTGCAGCGATGTCGGTAATTTATAAGTGGCTGGCGAATGTTGGTACTTATAGTTTAGAACGAGTAGGTTTTACGTATGTTCGTTGTCGATAAACCACTAAAAAGTATAAAAAACCATTTTAATAAAAAATTATACTGACTTCAAAATGCACTGAAAAGTAAAAAATAAATGCGTTATTTAGTTACTTTAATTTACTTAACCATATCTTTGAAGTTGGTGCCATCTGTAAGCTTTCTACTTTAAATACTATTCCTAATTCACACAAAGTGCTTTGCTACTTTGTTAAATAAACTTTCCCTTAAACTTGGATGGCACCGAGTTTATAGATATGGTTAAGTAAATTAAACTAACTAAATGGCGCATTTACTTTTTACTTTTCAGTGCGTTTTGTAGTCTGTTTAATTTTTTATTAAAATGTTTGTATAATTACGGAAAAGGCTCACTTGGTGTAAAGTGCTACAAAAGGCCATTAACGGAAAACATTAAGCTTAAAAGAAATGTAGAAACCATTTCGCGTATTCCTTCCACTTACCTTTCTAAAGTTACCACGAGTTTGAAAAATACGTAGAACTCTGCTAAAATCCAGCAAAATTCTCCGAAGAGTAGCTATTAAGCAGGAACTTAAAGGCTGAGGCTAAACTTTGATTCGAAGTACTGAAGCATTTGTACGATTTCAATCCAATTTTCAGCATACAGATTTACGAGATTTTCTTTTACGATATGATACGATACGATTTTAGATGTAACTACTTAGTAATTAACTCGCAATTATCACTGATTAAGTCCTCCTGAATTTTAGTATCTAATTAAGAAGTGATGAGTAAACCAATTTAGAGCTTATGGCCCAAGAGCCTGCGACGGCCAGACCTTCATTATTTTATAAAAGTTGAAATTTTCTCTGTATATGTCTCCTATACAGGTAAGAACGACCAGCGACTATAGAGTTTGGGTTGTTATTAGGAGAAGCTCAGAAATATGAGTTATTCTTAAATATTAAATGATGTTTCAGTATTTTGGCACAAGTGTATCAAACCAGCTTTCTTCATCTTTATATCGTTCTCTAGAATCTTTTTTCTGAGAATACATTCTTGCTTGCTTAGCTTATTCAAAATATAAAATTTGGAATTTGAATATAATTCTACGCTCATGTACCTATCAAGAAAATATTTTAAAATAATGTGTATTAATGAAAACACCATTTTCTCCTCTACATAATTAAATTTAAAAGTTGTCAGAAAAAGTTTAAAGCTCTAGTTCTAGCGGAATATCTTTTGAAATCCAGTTTTAAAGGAAAAACGTTCTATAGCACTTTTATTTGTAAGTAAAAGCTTAACGATCGAAATTTGTAAGGCGTCTTCAGAAATTCCGAGTTTATTTGCTCCGGTCACCGGTTCTCAAAAGAGCGAATCACTTCAGGTGTTAAAATTTAGGTTAACCTCAAGAAATGTACCGGCATTTATGTGAGCATTTAGTGGATTAAGTGTCGGCACTGCTGAATGTATGACCCATTTACGTACGGTATTTATTATTTTTATATTTGTAACGTAACCATATAAAACAGTATTAATTTATTAATTGGGTACAACTGAATCTAATTGCACTGCAAACTTTTGTTGTGTTTCGTCTCGTCTCGTCAGTTATACGTTGGAAACCTACATTTAAACAGCATTTGAATTTAATATAACAAAAATAACATTTTTAAAGTGCATATTAGAATAAAGATTCAAATTATTTACCAGTACCAGGCCAGACGTGGTTGACTGTCTATATGGCCTCCTCATCTCTCTTCTATAGAAAAACCTGGCCATCTTTTTGTACATAAAATTAGGCTGATAATAATCAATGACTTAATGCCGAAAAGAAAAAAGTATCAAAATACTTGGACCTTGCTCACGAGATTACCGCCATGTGGAATGTTGAGTCAACTATTATTGTTCCGATAGTCATTTCAGTCAATGGTCTTTTTGCGAAAAGCTTCGACCAACACCTTAAGAAGCTTTCGCTTAATTGTTGGATCAAGGGTCGGATACAGAAGGCAGTAGTCCTTCAAACGGCGCGTATTGTGAGGAGATTCCTCACTCTGGAGCCCTGACCACCGGTAGCTTGGGCGCGCAAAGGCCCCACAAATGGAGTTTTTTTCTAAATTTTTAATAGTGCTTTTTTATATATTTTTGTATTATATACCTATAACATTGTTAAAATTAAAAAAAAAATATGTAAATAAAAATAAATGAGAGAAAAAAAATCACTTTAATAAATTATAATAGAGTCAATTTCGTTGATGTTTTAGTTTAGTAATTAATTAGTATAACCAATTAAAAAGGTTTAAGTACTTCTTAGCCACTAGTGCCTATTACAATTTGAACCTCAAATTCATCCTCAGAACAATAGGCGTATTTCGCGTCAAATTACCAGGATTACAATAGCCTGTTTTCGTAGGCCAGCCCCAATCCAATTTACAAGATTTTCCAGCATTTTCCCCCCAATTGTAAATTCAATGCCTGTTGACTGCGTTCGCCGACCTGACATAAATTATGCACGGTGAAACCTAGAGCCTCAATTTTAGATTTCCAGCGAGTTTTCTTAACAAGATATAATGTATTCTATGCCTTTTGCTCGTAAATTATGAATGGCGTCGATATTTTTCGTTTTCCAATTACCACGGTGAATTTTTAATGGTATTGCAATGATTAATGTTTATTCTGTAACTAATTCTTTCTTATACGTATTTATTGTAATAATGCGTGCTTTTTTAATCTCAGTTAAAAATCCGTAGCATGCGCATTTGATCAAGGTAGGAGGCAATAATAAACGTAAACAGATAACATAAACTAGCGAACGCCTGCGGGTTGCCCCGCGTACTTCCGGTTCCCGTGTTATATCAGGATACAAATAAATCTACGTTACTATTTATGAGTCTTGCGTATCTATCTCTATCGTATAAAAAAGTTTTTTTTAATTCGATTTATAGCTTCAGAGGGAGCCCAAACAAGAAAAAAATCCGGCTGCCTTATGTGTGAGAGAAAGAGAAGCCCGATTGGCGCCGTGACGCTTTACTTAACAAAGTGGTTTATACTTCCTTGATTTTTGACATAAGTACCATAAATTCTTTTCACTAAATGCATATATCGTTTAATGTTGAAAAGCTGTTAATACGAAATCACAAACAGACACTTCCTAATTATATATTTGTATAGTTATAAACCCCTCTATGTGTTGCTCTGTTATCGGCAATCATTTTACCATGGCCGTTTAACATTATGGTTGTTACCCAGTTTGGTATACTAAGTATTATAAAAAAATATGTACCTACTTCAAATAAAGAACGTGATCAACGATAAACTTGTACCTTTTTGGACGTTGATCGATGATAGACAGCTTCTAAATCACATTTCTTGATGTCAAAACTATAATTGTCGTAACTTGTATGACTAAGCAATATAAATTATGCAAGAATAACCAAATATAAATAAAGTGCCACAGTCACTATGACTATTTATTTAGACACATTGACCTTGAAGTGCTAGAAATGGTATTTTTGGTGCTAGTGAGGCAATAAAAGCTTGTTAAGCTTCAACTTATATTAAACGTTAACGACTTGTATAGCTTTAGACAAAATCACAACATGAAAACTCGGAATATGCATGAAAAATATATATACACGATGCAAAATATGTAATATAATTATAATGATGAATATATCATAGGGTCTGTACACATAACTGCGACGCGATGCGATTTCCTGCGGGAGGGCGTCTCCTTTCCACGTCAAGAGTAACCATTCCTTACTAGCGTCCCAAAGAACAGGACACTCCTCAATCAGTGAAATGAAAAAAATTAACCGACTTCAAAATACACTAAAATGTAACAAATAACTTCGTTAGCGGTGCCATCTAAATTGAAGAACGTTTATTTTACGAAGAAGCAAAGCACTTTGTGAGTTTTAAAAACCAAAGTGTGGTAACGTTCTAAAGTAGGAATCATTTTGAAGTCGGTTAAATTATTAAATTTTATTTTTTAGTGATTTATTATTACGTAACCTACTAGTACTATACTATTAGAGTACATTATACGACACTTGTAGCCAAAAAGCTACCGACACTTATATAAATACCTAAATCGCTGCAAGTGTGTCTATAAAATTTGAAGAGTTCCTTCGATTTTTCCCAGGATCTCGTCATCAGATCCTAACATGATGACTATGGCACCAATTTGGTCGTACTCTGTCATTTGAAGGTATACATAAACGTCTTGTCCACACGCTGTCTTAGAGCTGACTAAAAATGTTGTTAACAAGTGTGACACTAACATCGCAAAAATTTGCGATGCGAATCAATACGCAAGTTCTTGCGATGCGACGTGCGAGCTCGCAGGTTTTTGTGCTGCAACGTTGCATGACGAATCGCAGTTTTGTGTACAAGCCCTTAGCATTCCATGGATTCACCGTGCGCATCCATCGCGTGGTAGAGAACAGAGCCGAGAGAACGCCGAACAGAGTCAGAGACTTGCGGCATGAATATAGACTTAAGGCTTCTCTGCTCGAATTATTCTCCCTGCCCAACCAAATCTGGTAGGATTCTGCTAGAATAGCTTTGGACAATCATTCTAAACTTCAGCTTATGGAAATAAGAAAAAAGCAGCAATTAAACTAGTATAATAACTATGTATCTATGTATATTATTACGTAATATACCTGCTAATTATTCATAACCTTTTTTTGGCAGTCGGGAAAAATATCGACGTTAGCAGAATGATAGCCAAAGCTTTGAATCATTTCTCCTATAACGATCAAGCCTGGCGTTGCATTGGGCGGGTGCATTCCAGTAGTACCACATACCGTAGTTCTATAGAACTGTTGAGATATTTTCTGTGCTGTCAAATTATATCCCAATAGTTCTATATAGTACTGTAGTATAGTTTTTGCTCTTGACTTTACTTATACCATATTAGTTATAAACTTTATATTATTTTGATTGATATTTCATTTTGTTTTTAACAAAAAAATGTCCCTTGCGACAAAAGCTAAGTTGTCAAAACCAAGTAGGTAGTATTTGTGTCTAAAAAAATATTTTCTTATTTTAGAAGTTACAGGGGGCCAGACATTTTACTAATTTGGAAGTATCTTTCGCGCAAACTACTCAGTTTAAAAAAAAACTTATATTAAAAACCTCAATACCATTTTAAAGACGTTTTGCGCAATTTAAGCAAAGCTGTATACGATATAGTATGTTTATAGATACTCTCAAATGTAAGTGGACATTTATTATTGCAATCAAAAGAGATTCCATATTAAACTTATAAAAACTATAGATATTTTATATTTAACGTACAAACTAGATGTTGATATCGACATTTCTTTAATTTTATCCCATTAGTTCTATATAGAACTAATAGGACACTAAGCACAGTTCTATAGAACTAAAATTAGGGGGTACTACTGGGATGTACCCCATTGGGCCATAAAAATAAGCTGATGATACTGAAATAAAGTTCTTAATGATTTACAATAAAAATGTTACCGTATGGGTAACGAGTATAAATAAATACCACTCAATTCCTTACTAAAATTTTGGAAGTGGCTATCTGATATCAAGGCGAACGCAAGGCTAAATACTCGAATATGTAGTATCTGTTTGATATCCAATGCCAAGATATTCAGTGTAATGTTATCTGTAGGCTGTAGGGTCATTGTGATTGCGTATGCTACAAAGGATCAATATAAAACACAAAAGCCTCTATTCCCAGGCGCTATCGTCCGATCAGCTGATATAACCACTTGATTACACGCGATAAAACGATTGCGCGGCATAAAACGTCGTGTGGAGACTCCGTTGTGTAAAATATTTGCTTGACGTTTGAAATATGAGTAGTTTATTTTTCAAAAGGTAGGTGACCTTTCGAAATATTTATGTAAAATAGCAAAAATTGTTATTGTTATACGAAGGACTAAAATAGTATAGAAACCAAGTCCTATGTGTGACACCCTGCTTAACACTAAGATTACGTGAAAAGAATATACATAATTCAATACATATTAATTTGTCTGTGACCTAATGGGTACTTACTAAAAAGAAAATGTTTTTATTCACAAGTAAGTAATCATAAATATAAAGAAAAACTGGACTTGTATTTTTACTGATTGATAAAAAGGAAAAACATTTTAATATATGAAAATGGAACTAAAACATTCTTTTCGGTACAATACGTGATTGTGGGCTACAAAGAAAATTATAAAAGCCTTTTTCATCTAAAATAAATAGAAATATGATATTTTACCGTCACTTATTTTAGCCTCGTTCGGTTCGCTATATAGCTTGACCAAAGTAAGTGAAAAATATTGGATACGTAATTATTATCAATCCATTTTTGCTCTTTTGCAAATGCTCTGTTAGTACTTAGTAGTAAATTTTTTGTAGGGCGTAATGAAGGTAAGGGAGAACAACTTTCTGACCTTCCGGTTGGACTGTAATCCTATATACATACTTGCACGTCTTCGGCGATAATGCACTGTTACCATAGATCCGATCTAGATGAAGGTCAAGTAACTTCAAAACTACACTTTTTACTGCACTAGCATAAAAACATGAACGACAATTTTCAAGTTTTGACACCAGTCTTTTCTATTGAAGAGTTATCGTACAAATTGGAATTTTGATTAAAAAACGGGCACAAAAAGTCGTGCGCGCAGTTTTTCATTAACGAGATGCCTTTTTGCCCCTTTTGTAAAAGCTAAAAGCGAACATAGGCTGTGAAGCGTAGGGGATGCAGCTGACAAAAGGACATACCAATTCGCTAGTGGATGGTTTATACGAGTATGTTACACATGATGAACTTAACTGACTTCACAAAAGGCTTATTAATTTCTCATGACTTAAACCTGATTAAAGTCATATTTAAAAAGATGTCAAAACAGGTTCTAGAACTAGAGAAGATTTTTCGTTGTTTAAATACATATTTTCTATGTTTTATTTAATATTACTTCTAATATGTCATTATCATCATTTTTTTTCAAAATATAATAGGTAGAACATCACTATCAGCTTATTAACGGCCCACTACAGGGTTATGACTCCCTCCTTACAGGAGAGGGGATATGGAGCCTATACCCACCACGCTGCTCCAATGCGGGTTGGCGGGCTTAGGGTGATAATGTTTCATTTATTAGCGATCACTATCAGATGTCGATGACAGTGACCGGGACCGACGGCTAAACGTGCTCTCCGAGGCATGTAACACCGCCAACTTCCAGACTTCGGGCTTGGAATGTACTGGACATTTCATAGAAGAATGAAAAAGCTCAGAATTATTCAATGGCCCGACCCAGGATCCAACCCAGGACCTCGTTATCGAAGCCACATAGGCTAACCACTAGATCAACGAGGCAAGCCAAATAGGTACATGTAAGCTCGTAAATATTTGTTTTTTAAATAAATAAAACTATGATATTTGATTATACTTGATCAATTGCTGTTAGACTCAACATCACTTTAATAATAATTAACGTTTACCATTATTTTCTTTGTTATTCGCAACTACAGTGTTTCCCACATATGTTTGTAAATGCGCACAAGCATTGTGTAGTAATTACGTTGCGCACGCACTGAACTACTCTACCAATCCAGTTACAGACCAATGGTTCTTACGGTGTTGCTAATGTAACTGAGCATTTATTAATAGAATATTATCAATTCCTCTCTACCAAAGGAATGTATGTCATACTGAAGGTTAGGTATACCAAAAGCCCAAAGACCGTGGACTAAATAAAGCTTAATGAAGAACCCGAAAGGAGACAAACTACAGAAAATGGCATTTAATTTTTCAGTGTGTGTATGTGCAGTTGTTGAGTTGTTGTTTGGGCATTATCAAAAAGGTTTTAGGCCCTCGCGGGCTGGCTGCATAACCTGGCTGCATGAAAAATATTCTCTAAAAATACTCATTACACAAATAGCCTAAATAAACATGGCGGGGTTAAAACTCTAGATCATTCAAAATTTGACTTCTCAACCTTGGCGCTACTGATCTATCTATACTTACTAATATTATAAAGAGGTAAAGATTGTAAGTTTGTAAATAAAGATCTGTCGGGGCTAATCTTCGGAACTACTGATCAGATTTAAAAAATTCTTTCACCAGTAGAATGCTATCGGTGAGTGTCAGTGGCTATATTTTATATTTGTACTGTATATATTAACCGAGTTATCACAGTTTTTGTCGCGCAAGTCGGATCGAAATCTGTTAAATCGGCTTTATGCGCGTACGCTGCCTTAATTATTGAAAATAATTGAAAGCAATGTATGAGGACTTTATGTATCTTAAAAAGTTCTACAAATAAAAAATATACGTGTCGAATTGAGAACCTCCTCCGTTTTTTTTTCGTCGGTTAAAAAAGTTCGCGATTGCATTTGTCTATCTTTTATATTTTAACAGATATATAACTTTTTGTGTTTTAAAAATCATTTAATTCATATGTTTACGTTTACGTCATCATTTATACAACTAAAATTAAATCCTCATCAAAACAAATTATTTAGTAATTACAAGGATATTATAGAGATAAAATTTGCCTTTTACAGTATGTTAATTAGTTATATAGTTTCGGTGATATGACAAAATTTCTAAATAGTGCGACTCTGTAATAAATCATCTAATTCATATGCTTAAGTTTAGTTGACAACTAAACTTAAATCCTTATCAAAATAAATTATTTAATAATCTTAAGGATATTATGGAGATAAGATTTGTATCACTGTAATTTAGTTATATATTTTCGGAGATATTACAAAATTTCTAAAAAGCGCGAATATGACGCTATGGCGTCTAAATTTAGTTGACCTCCTTCGTGTTATATTATACGTAATGAATAGAGGTCAGCATTTTGGTACTGATATTTCATTAACGAAACGTTAATACGGTGATGGATTTAGAATTCCAAAATATTCAAATATCTATATAGTACACGAAAGAGTTTGTTCGTTTGTTTAAACGGGCTAATCTTTAGATCTGCGTGTCGGATTGTAATATTATTTTTGTTTATTCTGAAGGCTAGACTCAAGAGTTAAATATACTATTTAATATCAATTTATACCCATCAGCTTGCTATAAATATATATTGTTAATGTTATTGTACTAAATTATCGTACAATGTTTAACAAAAATGTAGATCTTTAGTGCACGGGACGGGACGAAGAATATTGGTTGACGGGAAACTATAAAAAATTCAATCGAGAGAGGGAGCAGGGAATGAGCGCACTTTATATGAAAGTCTGTCTTTAAAATTAGAAGGGTACCTAAGAGGTTTTCACACCCCAACCCATGATCTTGGTGTTGATTGGTTTAGCTTCATTACTGTGGGGCTTATGACGCGTAAACCTGACAAGGTTAAAAATCTAGTTAGAACTGTGTCATAACGGTCTAGAGTCCATTCACTGACTTAGGTCTCTTAACTACTACTACTGAGGTTCAATCAATACAGCCAAAGATAACTACGATATGACGGTTCACTTGTTTTCAGTCTTCAACAAAAACGGGCTCGAAAACTAATTAAAAAAAAAGATTAGTAAACATCCTAAGTACTATTTATAGTGTTATTCGTGTGAATCAACTGCATGTGCAGAAAAGTGTTCCAAAATGAGTCTCGTGTATTTGTTCTCGATGCTCATAAAATCTCCTATGGAATCACTCGACTCTCACAAATATCCGCTGGCAAATATAGCTACACTTGCAAGCGCTGTTTTGTGAACTTCCTGGTTGAGCACATTAGTTTATAGAGTTCGACGCTTGCGGATAAAAGCGAAATTAGTTCTAGCTTTGAAACTATTTTCCTGACTCATGTATCTGAATAACAATCGCTTACATTGGGCAATTGCGGATTAACAAACTTTACACATACATGTCAACATTGAAGCAGCAACGCAAAATATGTTGCGATGTTTTGTAACTAAACAGTGTGAATTTCAATTTGAATTTGTCTCTATCACTCTCTATAAGTAATATTGCGTTAGACATAAAGGGATAAAGGCTAATTCGAGGCTCACCATGTCGAGTTATTGAGATATCGTTACATAATAACACTGCACATGCTGTTACCACAGTGTAAAGCAAGTATTTGTTTTTTGAATTGCACTCCTGAAAATACCCAACTTCTTTATTTTCAAAATGGTAATTACACCCTCATGCCTTTGAGAGCAAGTTAAACTGTTGACAGAATGATTAACATCTTCAGATGGTCATCACAGAGTCAGCAGAGTCTTATTCCTTCTGTCTATCTAATAAGAGATTTTCCTTTCTCTTTTATTAGTGTTCCAGCGTGTATAGGCCACTAAGAATAGATAATGATGAGGATGGTAACAGTGATGACGATGAAAGGTAATATAATGCGTTTTTACATAAAATAACCAGCCTTTGACTTTGAGAGGGCGATGGATAATACAATATTGTAAAGACGCGATCCAATTACTTTAAAGCGATTATGTTCGCCGTTAGCACGGATATCAATTACCCCGGGCTAACCTTCGGGCTTCGTCTATTATTAACAACAAACCTTTGAATGTTATTCAAGATCACGCCCCTGGTAATGGCTTCCGGGAGTACTATCTATATTATCGATATTAAAGGACTACGCAGGAGGCTGTAGAGGGGGCACTTAAATAGCAAAATGTATAAAATGAAAAATCTTTTTGGAGGCCTCTGCGGCGCAGTTGTATGCGCAATGGATTTATAAGACAGAGGTTCTGGATTTGATTCCCGGCTTAACCGATTAAAATTTTCTAAATTGATCCAGGTCTGGCTCGTAGGAAGCTTCGGTTCTGGCTAGTAACCACCATACCGACAAAGACGTACTTACATGCGATTTACCGTTCTGGTACTATGTCGTATAGAAAACGAAGGAGAGTGAATTTCATCCTACTCCTAACAAATTAGCCCGGTTCCATCTTAGATTGCATTATCACTTAGCATCGGGTGTATGAGGCAACTTTTTGTCGAACTATCACAAAACAGAATTTCTCTCAGACGGAGTCGGTCAAAATGAATGTTACTTGAGTGTTCCTGTATAAAATTCATACCTAATTGTGTCATCTGACGATAGATGGCAGGACCAGTAGTTTCCCTCGCGCTATAGTTTCGTTTATTGGGGAGGTTAAGTACAAACGGAAGTGCTTGCGTTGTTGCGAAGTCGCGGGCCTAGGGCCCCACTTACATATTATAAAACAAAGCAATACACTTAATTATTTTTGACGTGGGTAATAGACACTACTGTGTCTAACCTGCTACGTAATAAATTAATTAAATAAATAGATTACTTAAATATGATTGATTTATAAAATTATTATTATAAAAACAAAAAACCTGACTGCTTAGAAGTTATGAACTGAAAAGAGAAAAACAAGGATCACTATATCTGTATAAAATTCTAAATACTTTATGGTGCTGCAACCAGGGACAAAATATTTTATAACTTATAAGCATAACTTCTAAGCAGTCGGGTTTTTGTTTTTATAATAATAATTTTATTTGAGACTTTTTAGTTTTAGTTTATGGTATAGAAATGAGACGGTACGCTTAGTACACTTTTTGCCATTTTTTGTTAAAAAAGTAATATGAACATGATATGATATTTATATTTTTGAAATGGTCTTTTTACGACCTTTCAATTGGTACCCATATTGCTAAGATAAGAGAAAAAAATACACATATCCCCCCTTTTTACCCCCATTTACAGCCGCCATTTTGAAAGGAGATTGGCGAGAGTGCCCTTATAATTTTAAAGCATCGTTAAGATACCAGATTGTGCTAATTAAAACTGCAACTTTATATGATACTTGTATAAAAAAATTGGGAGTTGTTAAAGATGGGGATCAGAAGAAAAAAATAATTATAATTGACTGAAAATTAGTCGTCTGCAGTAACCGGAACGGTTTTCTAGTAGTAGGTAGCACAAGACTGCAGCTCTAGTGTTACCAACTTAGTGGATTTCTTAGTAAATCTGGTAGTTTTAAGTCAAAACTTTATTTTAGAAGAGATGTTTATTTATATAATAAACCAGTAAAAAAAATATCACATAGGTTTTGTAATTATTGTAAACCGTATAACTATGTATTAGTTTTAAAAGTGTATCTATTATAACAGTTACGTACTAGTTATAAAAAATATATGTAAAATACATATCTATTTACAATTATTATTCTCATTATATATTTTATTACTGTGCAAATTGAACAGTTTGATTTTTAGGTATGACCTATTTATTCAAATAATTATTATAGAATCGACTTTATTTTTTCATTCTATATACATATATAGCTTGGCAAAAAAGTCGTAAAAAGGTACTAAAAAATATGATAACTGGCAGAAGGACTGCGGGTTGTCAACCACGTCAAGTCCGTAGATGTGTCATATCTTGAAATCGATAATCGTTGTTCGTGTTATTTTCAATGTTATTGTGTTAATGTGCTCAAAATGGACAGAACCGCAATCCGCAGCTCGGCTAGAGAGATCATTTACAAAGTATTTAAGAGATTTTTGGCAGAACTTTTATCCACAAAAATTTTATCCGATTTGAATGAAGTTTACAAAAGGACTGCTGAAATGACTGGTAAAATGTGGTTTAAATAAAGTAATCGTATAGTATATGTGTGGCTTAATTGCAATACCCTCTCATAGTATGCTTGTTTGCATGTAAATGTAGATTCCGGAATTAAAGGTTATGTTTATAAAATGCATTTGCCAAATAGCGCGTTTGTATAATTTTGATACTTTTTTGTGGATATTGCATACACATTGCAATCACAGAAAAATAAAGTGCGGATTATATGATTTCGCTTATATAACAATGGTAGGTAATAAACCTTAAGTAAATATCTTTTTTAGGTAAATTCGTCAGTACTATAAGACGAATTGCTCTGGAAGGACAGAGAAATAAAGGTGTTTTCTCCACACCAGGGAAACATAGAACTAGGCGACCTACAAAAGAATTGGACGATTGGACACGTAATGAAAATAGAGAGTGATTATTACCAAATGGGACAATCTCTGTGTAGTGATATTGACAAAATAATTATAAACCTGCAAAATGAAAGCAATAGTGACACATCCGAAGATAGCCAGCGTTTGATAGCAGCAGCAACTGGAGTTGGCTCGCGCCAATACGTGGCTGAAGGCTTATCTGGCGTGGAATATTTAGACGAAAGCAGTTTTTATTCTGACTAAATATTTATAGTTGTATGAATACCAATTTTCTAATTAAAATACATTAACATCCTTTCAGAAGTTTCGTTTATTATTTTTCTATCCTAACCAATATTATTTTGAAAGTGTGTCAGTGAAATCACCTTATTAAAAATTGTATTTAAATCAAAGTATCAAAACCGATATTGTCGTACTATGTAGAGTGCCCACATGAACGGTTGTGACGCGACCATTATTTTCACGACTTTCTTGTCCAGCTATAACATGATATTTTGGGTTCATGTGGTGCTAGGCTATTGATTAATTAAGTGACATTTAAAAAGGAACTTCTGTTATGTATACTTATTTTGACTTAATAGACTTTATTTTTTGACAGACAAATGTTGGCAGGACTATTGGGTATTGTCATTGTGTTTAAAACTAACAGTCATATTAATAAACAATATTGTTTGATGTTGGTTGTTGATAATTTTCGGGTTTTAATGTTACATTTTGCGTTGATTTAATATACTCCAAGTGATTTAAACGTTGAAAGTAATTGCCATTTTTGTGATTTCCTCCTAACGATTTGGCTATATAGTGGATTTACTGATTATTTTTCTTTATGGCCCTGTCAACCGCTTTTGCCTTTGGACATCTAGTTTCCAGCAATTTGGATTTTGTTAACTATTAAAATGTGTTGTTTTAATTTAAACTGCTTCAATAAACTGTAGTGATTATTAGTCTTAAACATCATCATCTGCATATAGTAGGAGGGAAAACAGGCACAAAACCTTGTTATGTGAAGGCACATAAGCTCACCACTGAAACAAAAAGGTAGTTTAATAAAAAAATTAAAATCCCTTGATATACTCTACAGCTTTAATATTATTTATTCTGTAAGAAGTTCAACATTAAAATATTGTTTCAGTTAACATCTGTCGATGAGATAGGTATGTGTTACTTGTCGTTTACTAGTATAACCAGAGGTATCTCCAATAGAAGATGAGGTATTCCTGTGCCCTCTACAAGCCAGGGAGTTAATATATCTCCAAAAATAACAAGCGGAGGAAGTTGTAGAAGTTTTGACTGATTGTTCTACTACTAAAGGCCCACTAGTAGAATCTTCTGGACAAATTGTGATGCCTACATTCAGCAACAAAATAAATGAGCTTCCATCATGTCAATATTGTTTTATTTATCTAGTCTTGTAATTTGTTTTATAATTTTCAGTGGATCTATACAATTAGTCTTATATCTATGTAGATCTCTTTTTTATACGAAATAAGCTTGCGCTTGATCCCAACCTCTATTGATGGTATGTGTAGATATTGTGGTCTAAGATGATACGCACTCGCTTAGAAAATGCTTATTCACTCTTGTTTTAAAGATACCCAAGTTGTAACAATATTTTCATTTTCTTCTCTGCAATGAATTGGTAGTTTGTAACTTCAGAAAAACGAAACGCTAGGAAACTTGTATTTAAGGGATTTATTGTCTCTTTTTTATTTAATTTTTGTTAGTTTATAACTACTGTACTTTACAATCACCCTTTGGCTGAGATTTTTACTTAGGCTTATTAATATATTTAGTAATTTTTCTGTAACTATCTTCCATCTCACATTTAACATGCAGAAGTTATGCATAGTAAACTATTACCTACCTATAACAAAATGCCAGCATAGCGATATATTGGCGATATAAAAACCGTGGTATACCTACTTTAATCTTGTACCGCATGTTCACTTAAATATCTAGCTAATATTTACGAGTGTATGTTGAACATATTCCTACGTATTTAATAACCTGATACAATTAAACAGTAACTTCTTCTAGCAGTTTATTTTTGATTAGTTTATTTGAGTTTATAAAATAAAAGCTTTCATATCTTTTTTCTCCCAACTTTTCTAACCTACTTAGCATTTGCTTTTTTCTTAGTTATGTTATGTTTTACAACTGCTAATAAGTTTCTACTTTGAATGCTACCGTTTTCTTCGGGTCCAAAGGTACATACAATCTCGCCATTCTCCTTTATATAGCCTATGTCACTACCACAATTTTGACAAATTCAACGACACCTCACATGTCAAAATCCGTTCAGCCGTTTAGGCTGTAGCGCGTGCCGAAGAAATGGACATACATATATACATACGCTCGAATAAAATTATTATTATAAAAACAAAAAACCCAACTGCTTAGAAGTTATGAACTAAAAAGAGAAAAACAAGGACCACTATATCTATATAAAATTCTAAATACTTTATGGTGCTGCAGGTATGGACAAAATAGTTTACTACCTGGGAAAGAAAGACATACCAAAACTACGTTTGTCCCCGCCTGCAGCACCATAAAGTATTAAGAATTTTATATAGATATAGTGATCCTTGTTTTTCTCTTTTTAGTTCATAACTTCTAAGCAGTTGGGTTTTTTGTTTTTATAATAATAATTTTATTTGAGACTTTTTAGTTTTAATTTGTGGTACCTATAGAAATGAGACGGTACACTTGGTACACTTTTTGTCATTTTTTGTTAAAACAGTAATATGAACATGATATGATATTTATATTTTTGAAATGGTCTTTTTACAACCTTTCATTTGATACCCATATTGCTAAGATAAAAGAAAAAATGCACATGTCCCCCCTTTTTTCCCCCATTTACAGCCGCCATTTTGAAAATTTATATAGCCTATGTCACTTCTACAATTTAGCCAAATTCAACGACACCTCACATGTCAAAATCCATTCAGCCGTTTAGGCTGTAGCGCGTGCCGAAGAAATGGACATACATACATACATACATACATACATACATACATACATACATACATACCTACATACATACATACATACGCTCGAAAAACATTACCCTCCTTCTGACGCAGTCGGGTAAAAACATAAAGGGTTATGTTTTTCGAGCGTATGTATGTATGTATGTCCATCCATGTATGTAATTATGAAGGCCCTCCTTCTGACGCAGTCGGGTAATAAATTTAAATTTTAATAGAGGTATACTTGCAAGTTGCACTTATATATTAATACTAGATATCCTCCGCTGTTTCATTCGCGTAGTTCCAGTTCCCGTTAAAAAATTCGGATAAAAAGAAGCCTATATGATATTCCAATGCATAAGCATTAAGCTGTATTATTGTAAAGTTTCATCAAAATCCATTCAGCAGTTTTTGCGTGCTAGAGTAACAAACATCCAGCCATACATACCTACTTACAGACTTTCGCATGTATTGTAATATGACTAGGATATTTCATAAAAAGGTCTCGTATAGTAATAGGTTGTTCGGAAAGTCATTTCGTTTTACTTGTCAAAACTGTCTTTCATTTCGACATAAAAAAAACTAAATGATTTTCCGAACAACCGAATACCGTTAGAAAATCGGTGTCTTTATAGTGCCAACTTTACATTAGTAGTTACCTACTACTAGCGCTAGAGCTTTTCGTAACAGTGATCAATTGGGACAATACTACCTTCGTTATTGTGTTTGCCTTCTGGAGCTGAAGGACATGTTCCTTGCATGTCTTCTGAAATATTGAATTAATGGTCTGTTTATAGGTAATGGCCTTACGCTTACCATGTTAGCTCATCTGTTAGGTCCGTCAATTATTACTGTGAAGAAGTTTATTTTTCACTCATCTATACTAATATTATAATTAATGTGAAAGTTACTCTGTTCGTTACTCAATTACGCCTAAACTACTGAATCGATTTAAAATTTAGTACAGAGATACTCTAGACCTAGAGCCTGAGAGAGGACATTGGATAGTTCTCTTATCTAATAGTTCTAACTATCATAAAACGGAATGTTTCGCAGACGAAGTCGCAGGCTTCAGCTAGTGTTATATATGTCACCGGAAGATAACAAGATCCGCAAGTTTATAAATTTCCTAGGAAATTTATAAACTTTCGTAGGATTTTAAACGACAGATAAATTGTATTATTTTACGCCCAAATTTATTAATTTGCGACATCTCGTAGTAAATTTACAAACTAACGGATATCACAGAAGAGCTTTTATTTTTACGCTTCTTAAAAATAAGGAAAATAACACACTGCTCTCTGATTGATCTTGTTCAACTAATCAGAGCGCACATGATGTTTAGTTATTGCTTACTTATTATTTTACGCGTCAGTTTGGTAAGTTTATCAAATTACGAAAATGTGCGCGTAAAATAATACAATTTATCTGTAGTTTAAAATCCTACGAAAGTTTATAAATTTCCTAGGAAATTTATAAATTTGCGGTTCTCGCTATTTTCCGGTGACATATACATTGTATCCATATTCTTACTACACTTCCACGTCTTAACTACCTACCTAACCGATCACTATTCCTACACGTTGTCAACGTTTCAAAGTATAACAACTGTCGTCCAAAATAATATTACTGTTTTAGTATGACACATAGGTATGTTTTCTGGCATAAAGAGACTGACGAAATCTACAATGACGCAAACCAAGTTGCTGGAAAAAGCATATTTTAGCATTTCTAAAGCTGTGAGCTGTAAAAATATCCATAATTTTCGCGTTTCACTCAGCAAGTCTCTTTTATTTGCCAACAACGTAGAACCTTCCATTAAAAAAGGTTTATGTACCTTTAGCGCAGTGATTCTCAACCACTGTGCCGCGGCACTTTTGTGTGCCGCCAAATATTGCAAATATATAATAATGTTAATATTATTAAATTATATAATTTTAAAAGAAAAATATTTTTACCATAAATATATATTTAAATCCACAAAAAATTTTTTTTGGTCTAAACCATTATTACTGTCACCATAGGCCATTTATTTTGCGATTAAACTTAATTTAATCTTAATTACCAACGTGATTACTTGTTCAAAGCATAGTTTTATATTACTTTCTCCATTAAATCCTTGTTTTTTCAGTGTTTTATTTTTTATAGACTGCCTTGCCTTGAGAAATCAAAAAAAAATGGAACGAATTACTGACTTGTTTTGAACCTTTGTGATTTACTTTGCGTCGCATTTTTCAGGAACGCATTAGCGACGCAAAGCGGGGTCTTGGTGTATTTAAATTTTTTGTCATAAACTATTTATGCAGTGTGTTGTAGTAAGTAAATAATTTTTATCTTTTTCTTTGAGTGCCGCCAAATTTTGAAATTATTAAATGTGTGCCGCAACAAAAAAAGGTTAAGAATCACTGCTTTAGCGTATAGGCGTAAGAGTTAAAAGCATGCCTAAATGATAAATTACTTTTATTTAATATCTTTCGCATCTGGTACCTACTACCTATATTTTTGTGGTGAATCTACAACCTAGGCATACTAAAACTGGCGTTGCTTCGTTTCTGTCCTCGTTAGCTATGGAGAAATCCGTTTTTAGTGAGCGCTTACATCGCGAAACGAGTGACTTTGCTATTCAAGTCAAGCGAGTGTATGTTATTATAGTGTTTTAGAATTCTTTTCAATGGTATTCGCTTAAAACAATGTACGATATATTTACAGCTGTATACTTATATCATGCTATTAACCATTTTAATGTTATTTAATGTGTTTCAACAAATAGGTAAGTGATATTATTGTTAGATTGGCCTGTAATAATTATATATGTATATCTTACAAGCATAACTATAATATTGTACACACACACAAATTAATTATTGTGCTTGTATGGTGTCTATAAATAACGACATGGACAATTGGTCATACATATACATACATACACACGCTCTAAAAACATTACCCTCCTGTCGCAGTCGGATAAAACATTGCAGATATTTATAAACAATACACAGGTACAGAGTTTATTTTCGCTAATTACGATATCAGTATGGACAGTTTTAATTGACACCGGAGCCCGTTGAAAGTTTAAAAGGCTTAGGTTTCAGTTTAAACTTCGTTGGAGATATAACAAAGTTTAATCCTGTTTCGGGCCTTTGTGATTGAAATAAACTAACGGCGCCAGTCGAGGCAAAGTTTTGTATTTATGTAAAGCTATCTGCGATTACTCAGAGGATGATCTGTTTTTATCTCCAGGCTTTCCTTTTATAAGAGGCTTAGGCTCAGTTTTCATTGAATATGCTAAGTCGGACACAACTTTGGTTTTATCGTTTTTTATAGTTAGAGGAATAAAATATTCAATACGAACAAGTTATTTTATGTACTTACCTACTAACTTGACGGGGATAGGTAGGTGAGGTATGGGTACCTACTTAAAAAAAAAGACGTGTGGCACTCGGAAACTGCCGTGGTAAAGCTACTGCATAGCATTTTTTATCAACTTATGTTTACCTACCGACGTCATCGGGACCGTGGCCTAGCGGTAAGGCGCTCTAAGTGCCCGGATTGCCAGAGAGATGTGGGTTCGAATCACGTCAGTTCCGCAATTTTTTTAAGCGTGATATTGCAAAAGTCATTAATTTAAAAAAATTGCTTTTTGAAATATCACGCTTAAAAAAAATATTTCGTAACCGACGGGATTCGAACTCTGGCAATCCGGGCACTTAGAGCGCCTTACCGCTAAGCCACGTTCCCCGATGACGTCGTTGCCGAAATTGTGCTTTTGATATTATGTTTTTGATACTCAGGGGGTATTAGGTTTTTTCGTTACGGAATTTCTGTATTCGGTCTCCACGCTCAAGGCCCGCGATAAAAGCTATACAATAGCTTAAGAAGGTACCTACTTACATGCAGTAGAGTAGATATTTGAAATAAATGAGATATCAAAAATCGCGGAACCGGTGGGATTCGAATCCATGCCTCTTTGGCTATCGCGGCCAAAGCGTTCTTGAACTTTTAATAAGGTACAATACTATCGAAAGCTCACATTACAATGAGCTCTTCAATTCAAAGATGACATATTCCAAATAATTTGGTTAACACTATTACATAAAAAATTTTAACAAAAAATAGAACCGACTCAAAACGCACTAAAGAGTAAAAAATAACTGTGTCAATTAGTTGCTTTAATTTACTTAAGCATATCTATGAAGTCGGTGCCAGCCAAGTTTAAGGAACATTTATTTTACGTAGCTTTACAGTTTGTGGGTTCTAGGTAACGTCCTTAAATAAACCTTGGCTGGCACCGACTCCTATATATGCTTAAGTAAATTAAAGCATATAATTGACACAGTTATTTTTTACTTTTTAGTGCGTTTTGAGTCGGTTCTATTTTTTGTTAAAAATTTTTATTTCTTACTCTTTAGTGATCGCCACGTAACATACTCGTACTATACTGTCATAGTATATTATACGGCACTAGTAGGCAAAAAGCTACCGATATCGAGACAAAAACCGAAATCGCTGTAAGCGTGCCTCCAAAATTTGAAGAGTTCCTTCAATTTCCCCAGAATATTATCATCCCATCCGATACATATAATAAAAAGAAAATACGTGTCGAATTGAGAACCTCCTCCATTTTTTTCGTCGGTTAAAAAACTATAAAGAATAGTAAAGAGCGTTTTATGACGAATAACATTTGCTGATGTAATTACAGGTAACTCAGGCTTGAAATTCATACGCCATAAGTTGATGATCGTAACACGGCGTATAACTCGTTTTTCGGAACTGCAGCTTTGTTTATAGACGATGCTTTTTACGCATCATCAGGTGAATCATCTGCCGGTCGAATCGTGAAAACATTCCATCCGGAAAAATTAATACTAAATTGTATACGTGCAAATTAAATCTATGATAATTATACAGCCAGCGCGCTATTTGGTAATAGCTACCTGGTTCATTTTCAACGCTCCAATGCAGCGTAATTGGAATTTAATTGTTCTAGTAGTTCTAATATGTATCCATTTTAAATTAGTAAAAGTATACAACATGTATAATTGTAGAGAAGTTTATCTAAGTGCTATAATAGTAAGTTTGTGTCGATTCCGGAAATCAGCATTTCTAGGCTAAGCATGAAAGGCGCCTTTTATTGAAACTTAGTAAATTAATAATTTATTTACTTTAACAACCGACAAAGTCACCAAAATCCGACAGAAAATTCTCAACGTTCATCCTCAGATGTTTGGAAGAATCGAGATATATAATTGATTACTGAAGAACGTACTTAAGAAGCTTGGATCATTAAATGACTACATTCTTAACGATCGATATTTAGTACATGATTAATGTAGAAACAAGATTAATTTTTTTTTTTTTTATTTACTACAAGTTGGCCCTTGACTGCTATCACACCTGATGTTAAGTGATGATGCAATCTAAGATGGAAGCGGGCTAACTTGTTAGGAACAGGATAAAAATCCACACTCGTATCGGAACGCTAAATCGCTTGGCGATACGTCTTTGTCGGTAGGGTGGTAACTAGCCACGGCGATAAGCCTCCCGCCAGCCAGACCAAGACAAATGAAGAAAAACTCAATCTGCCCCGCCGGGAATCGAACCCAGGACCTCCGTCTTATAAATCCACCGCGCATACCACTGCGCCACGGAGGTCGTCAAAAAAATCGTCATTGAAAATTTACACCGACAAAATTGGAATTCGCCATTTTTTCGTGGCGGTCATCTTGGATTTGAAACTTTTATAGTGTACTTTTGATACCCATGTTGAGAGAGATAAAAATATGAAGGTAATCCGCTTTTATATCACCCTTTTTACCTCGGGGCTAAAATTGAATTGTATTTAAAAACAATTCTGTTATGACAATGGCAATGTGAAAACGCTACTGCACGACAGTACTACATGGAAGGCATGGGGCGATAATCGAATCCACGGACCACGAGCTCTTGAATTTGAGTCCGCCCCATTATGCGTAGAGCTATTGAAGCTTCAAATATTGGTGCCTATTTTTTAAATCCGATGATAAAGTTGATGACAAAAATCTATAGTATAAAAACTTAAAATTCTACCACGGCTGCGAAAAAACCAAATAACAAGTTCAACTCGTCAAAACTAGTTCGTTATCACACGTTTTTAGGCAGTTCGTGAGATTTTGGCTTTCAGCAAAAAGCGCTGTTGGAATTTTTTGTATTAACTGTTACGTATTTCCTTTACTTTTTACCGATGTGTAGGCAAAGAAATAACTATCTACTTGAACAATCTTCCTGATTAATAAAATGGAAATCCCAATCTGTGTGCTATGGTATATTATTTTTGTTAGTGCCTTGAGGCTCAAAAAGTAATAAATTTGAAATGGAGAGATTTTTTTACAGTAAAATTAAATTGATTAGAGCGGGTCCCCATCACATGTGACAAATTATGACGTACATGCGTGGTACGCGTAGCGAGCTTGCCTAGGAGAGCCCATTAAATGCAGTTTCAGTTTCAATGACATCATCCAACCCTTTTTTAGATTTGTCACTTTTGACTACGCGACGAAACAAACACATGGTACTATCTTTCATCAACTTGCTATGTTCTGGTAGGAAAGGCATGGTTGCCGCTGTAATGCGGTTGAATACCAATATACTTGATGAACACAGTGTGCCACTTTATAGCGTGTATTCCTTAAATGGTCTGCGATGTGTTGCTCTGTTTATATGCGATGGTTCTCCATACACACCATGCATGAAGGTAGTACTTACTTTGAAGTGCTGTATCAAGCTTAACGTTAGTATCTCTCCGAGGCACAGGGCAGTAACAGTACTAGATTCCCGACTAATAGTCTATCTTCCATTATAATAACGGCTATTCCAGTCTATGGCATCACGGTCAACACATCATCATCATTGAAATCATGAGGCCACATGTCGAAACCATGACTTAACAAAATTTGACGTAACTCCAACACAATGGCTCCCACAGCACGCTTTCTATGTAGGTATATCGTAAAAGTGGATTGGGGAATGCACAATCAAGAATACATTAACTAAACGATTGCTTAAACTTGAAAACTCCACGGGGGATTGTGTAACGATCACGAGTCAACTGCACAATGGTAATATGCAAATACGGCGCTCCATGGAAATCTTAATAAGTATCGTATTAAGAAGACAGTAAAAATGGTGTGTCAACCGCATTGGAGCAGCGTGGTGGGCTTAAGCTCCATATCCCTTCCCTTAAAAAGAGGGAAGCATGGCCCTGTAGTAAGCCGTCTTTCATGTGGTGATATGATGAGAAATGGCGTACGCGTGGACTTTTCATCGCGCTAGCCAGTCACAGACCTTCAAAATTCAAAAAAAACTTAATCCATGTATCCTTAGTTGCAGTTTAAATGAATGTATGACACTATGCAGTGCTATAACACTCGGCATTTTAGTTCCAGGTAAACTTCGGAGACAGTATTTAGTAGAACAATCCGTTTCTGTTGCTCCTGATAAATATCAAATTAAAAAAATTAATTTAAGATCATTTTATTTCTAAAAGCCCTTTGCAGAGTCGGTCCTCCCTTATGTCAAATATATTTTGGTCCTTAATGCAACGTTCGGTCTACACTGACTTGGTTTTTCGATTTTCCACTCCAAATTGCTCCTGAAATCTTGGAATAAAGAATACCTTCCTTATTTTTATCTTGACCCATTTAGTGGTCTCCCATCATCTGATGATGCGATGACGAATACCTAACACGTAACTTATGGCTCAATGGGTCCCTTAACTGAAGAGCTACTTAAAAGGTCAGATTTAAATTCGAGAGTTCTAGGGTCCATCTTAGACCTTAGATTAACCGCATTTAACACAGGGTTGGGTTTTTGAATTTATTGAAGAGAAGTTTAAATATTGGGTATATTTAAAGATATGATAATATTTTTATCAAAAATAATTAACAAAGTTTCGGCTATGGAACGCTCCTCCCGTAGACATACGACAGTCTTTTTTTTATTGTTGACTACAAGTCGGAACTTATCTGCTATCACACCTCATGTTAAGTGATAATGCAATCTAAGATGGAAGCGCACTAACTTGTTAGGAGCAAGATGAAATCCACACCCCTTGCGGTTTCTACACGACATCGTACCGGAACGCTAAATCGCTTTGCGGTACGTCTTTGTCGGTAGGGTGGTAACTAGCCACGGCGAAAAGCCTCCCACCAGCCAAACCAAGACAAATTAAGAAAAATCTCAATCTGCCCTGCCGGGAATCGAACCCGGGACGTCCGTCTTATAAATCCACCGCGCACACCACTGCGTCACGGAGGCCGACAGTCAAAATCACTGAAAATATTTAAAAAGGCTAAACCATACTATCTTAAGTACGAGTAGTATTGATGACTTTTTTGTTTGCATTTCCTTTATGTCATATCACGTGTGTTAGTTTATGTTATGAAATTTATTTTTATGTTTATTTTATGTAATTTGTTGTGTATTGGAATGTATCTATCTTATTAACATACACCACCATAATTGGTCCCTCCACTTCCTTCATATTATTTTTTTTTTTTTTATTTTACGTCATGTGCTCTACAAATAAAGTATAAATAATAATAAACAAAATATTTATTGATTCCTCGATCAAAGTTGCATGTGTTTACAAGCTAACACATAATTGTAATGAACCGAATGTCGAAACAGTAATGTTATGTAAATAGGAAACAGTGTGTTACCGACTAACACAGATATACACAAACCGTTATGAGTCCATTGCGCAACTGTACGAATTATATTAATTCCATTTCCAATCTAAATCACCCGGACTTCCTTTGAGTTATCGATAAGATCTGACTTTGGCACAACCCAGTAACTAGTGTAGGTTTCGCTACTTAAGGGTCTACCCATGCTATATATAGCACCTCGGCACAAAATAAGAAAATGCCTTACAATTCGCTTGACTACTCGCGTCTATTCAACAGACCAGTGCATTTAATTTTTGAAAACAAATAAAATCGCAGTAGGATGAAACCCATTGGAATAGCAGGAGAATATCATAAAAATGAAAGGAAAAATAAATTACGGGCGATCTGAGGTCCGGAAGGGGTAGATGGTGAGGGTTTAGGGGTAAAAAACGGGTTTTCTCGATTTCCGGCAAAACTAAAAGTCCTACGGAAAAGAGTTGAATAGCAACGTTGTAGGTAATGAAAAGATCTAAAACTTTTGTTTCTACACTTCTTTCACATAACCACAAAATTTATGTGAAAAATTCAAAAATCAATCTGTCTATCTGTGACAAATAAAATTTTATTTTCATAAAATTTGGTGAAAACTTGCCTGTTTGTATTAAAATTATATCTTTAAAACTTGTTAAATAAAGTTGATAAAAAATTTCATATACCGTATATTTCGGGCTGAAAAGAAGTCACAATCACATAAAATTATTCGTCATTCAATTAGAACTCCTATAAATGTTATTCACATCAGTTATGTCAAAAAAATGTATCCACATTTGTAAAAAATGTTGAAATGTAGGTAAACGACTATTCATTAATGCAAATAGAATCGTTATGCCGCGATGCTCAGGAAGTTGAATTGTTTGCCGTACCGGTATAGACGTGTAGTCATACACCGTACGTTGTGTAGTTTTTATTTGACAGATTGTTTAGTAGTAGTGTTTTGCAAGTTGACGATACAAAAGAAAGTGTTTTTATATGGAATTTTTGCGTCGTGTTATTTCTTTTGACATCAAGCAAGCTGCAGCCATAGTCTGAAAAATATTTGACAGAATTAATTAATAATGTAATTAATATACTGTCAAAAAAATTATCAGGCATTAACTAGCTCATGAGATATTTTTCCTTCACCTGTTTTATTATGTACTCATAGATTGTCATCACCATATTTATAAGCATGCACTTAATATAGGGTACAGGCCTTCTCTTTGAAGAGAATGGGAATTTAGAACTTTGTCGGTTCAATGATCTGCCAAGGTGGTATTAATGTTTCTTTAGCTGTACCTTACGAGCACTTACTTTCATCAATGAAAGGTCTTATACCACCGATGCCATAAAGCGTATTTTGAGATTCGAGGGTGTTATACCTCAGACTTCCTAATCCAGGTTTCCATGTAGAGAATTTCTTAGATCAAATTAAATCTTTAAAATAACCTGATTAAGAACATCAACCCGACAATCAACAACATCAACAATGAATGATCACATGGTCCGTAACCGTTCACATTAATTATTAAACCAACGAGGGTAGTTAAACTGAAATATAAAATGTCAAATTAAACATTATAATTACGTACGGAGTATAACGCATATTGCTCTGAATGTTTTACATAGCGCACACTACGTTGTCTTTCACTTTTGTGAATTAATTTCCTATTTGACGGAGAAAGTTATTGTATCGGCTTGTTAACTTAAACTGTATCGGACAGATTGCGTTTTTAACTGATTTATTGACTTCAATAAACGTGGTTCTTAATTTTGTCGATTCTATCGAAAGTAAGTTATAAAAGGACGACATTCAAATTGTAAACTTTCATAAAAGCCGTGTAATACTTAACCGTTTACAGTTAAATATGACGAGAAAATAGTTTTTCAGCGGTTAAATTATTAAGGATTTTCCTCAATACAAATTAAGAAAGGACACGTAGTCTTTGAGTTGTAAAGTAATAAAGATCAAGTTACAACAAGGCACTATTTGTATTTTAAAATAAGACAAACCTTTTAAAGAACCTCGTCTTTTAAACAATGTAGCGCAGATAGCAAAGAGCCTGTTTATATTTTTTTAATAATAATGTACCTATTTCGAAACTAGTGAGAGAAAAACAATATTGTTATTTTAGTGTCGGCGTTGAAATTCGCTTTAAGATAATTAATTATTATTATTTATTTTGTCAGATGCAGACATCGGGCTGGTTGAGTCGTGCCACCTGGTGTCTTCTTGCTTTAAAAAAGAGGTATGTATTCAAAATAAACATATATTTTTTACTTGCAGACGTCCGCGGTTTTACTCGAGTAATACCCGTTCCCGTGGGAATATCAAGGTCAAATTCCATTTGTCATTAGTATTACATACAAATATTATTTTTTACATTTGGTAATTTCAGACATTTGCAGAAACATAAGACAATCATTAAAAAAAATATTTTTTTATATAAATTCCGTATATTTTCATGTAGTGAAAAGCTGTTAATTTGAAATTACAGATAAACACTTAAATTATATTTATTTGTACCTATAGATAAAAGCTTTTGCCTTATTCGGTATATAGCTACTATTATTATATTTTATTATCAAAACCTGCATCAATTTGCATGCAATTTTAGTATGAAACGAACGGCGAGACTAGGCAGTTTATTAAATGACCTACAACTCCAAGTTTGACAGCTACAACTGATTGTTATCTCATGTCAATCTAATTGATGTTGTCGGTACTGCTATATGTACCAATTTTATCGTATCAATTTCGTAATGTTTCTATTTGTTAGAAGGTGAATGTTGTCATGTTTAAAATATATGGCTAATATTAAAAAAAAAAACTAAACGCAATGACGCTTGGTTCTTTGCCTAATTGTTAAATTTGAATCATAATGAGCTCTACTGTTTTTAAATAAATAATCATCATCTTCATTAGCTTACTTTCAATTTAACTTCACTCTTAGGTATAGAAGAGGAGTTTTGTGTACCTACTTAGGTACTTGAGCCACCAATCACCATACTTATTTGATTCGGTTTAACCTTAAATGTTTAACGTCACCAAATATTAAATATCCATTATATTGCTGAGCATCTTTTAATTTTCAAATTACGTTTCCAACATCAGTTTTTAGCGGTACTGAAATTGTTTTATTTGAGGGAGTGATTTCTGTATTCGGGCATTACACCATTATGTACAGAATTGTATCAGCAAATAAACGATTTCTATTTGCATTAAAGTGATAAAGATAAAGAGTTCTGAGCACGAGGGTGTAACACCGTTAACTTATATTATCTTAGGAAAGCTACTAAAATTTTTTTGGAAGAAAAAAATTACTCTGTTTCATAGCAAAGACTTGAGCCCAGGTCCTTTTAATCCGAAGCTCCACATATCCTAATTACTCGACCAAAGTTGCAAAAAAGAGATACTAATATTGTATAAAAGAAAACCAAACAAACACATTATGCTGCTCTTCCAGATGTGCTCCACCATGAAGCCTTGAAAAATTAATAAAAAGCTCGTCATAATAACGCCAAAGCTCTCTAATTTAAAAGCACTCGATACTCGCACTTGCTGACATTAACGCAACCTAGGTCAGCGAGTCAAGGACAAAGCATAATATGCCAAGAGCTCAGCACACCCCTTTTTGAACTATACCCGCATAATAAATAATGGAATGAACAAGCGTATTTAAATTTATAGCTTCTTTCTTTTGTCATGCAAACTGAGCAAGTTCTGCACCACAGTAAATCTTTCTTGCAATAAGGTACCTGCCAGAAAGGCTTACTGAGGGTATTTTTAAGCCCAAGCAGTTCCATGGTTAGAGAGGAGGACTAAAATCTGAAAGTTCTAAGATTAGTGCCCGCTGGATTTTTGTGATGACCGCAAGCAATGGTTTTTTATTTAGTTTAATTAGAAGGTAAATATTGGATCGAACCATTTACCATCAGGTGTAATTGCAGTCAAACTCTAACTTGTGAAAAAAACTTGCAGGTCAGTGTGTCGTATATCGTGTTATTAGCAAAATTGCGAGGTACTGGCTATAAGCGTTGGTTTTTCATGACTTTACAGCAAATACAATTCGAAGATGGTGGATGGACAGTCTGAAGTTTGCTGAAATATTTTGCTTGTTGTTTCGAAATCCTTAAAGTATCCATTTCATTTAAAAACCTCCAGTAAATACTCGGTCGAAATTAATACGCGGTTACATATATACAGGTGATAAAAATTAAGCAACGCTTCCCAAGATATAAAATTGTATACAGATACGGTTCTCGGTATATCAAATTGCGCGCATTTAAATTTCTTTGTGAGAGTTTCGTAATTGTTTCTTTGATATTTCTCCGTAATTTGACCGCAAAACTTTGTAAGTATTCTCGTTACTACGTCTTCATCATTTGTTGAGTACCAAATGGACGAAATTAAAATTTAGTACACCCGTAAAAGTGTAATCGATCGTCGACCCCTCAAACTTCTGACCCGAAAGCTATTGGTGGGGCTTCCACCAACGCTTACACCGTATTTGGATACTTACTTATTTCCTGTTTGTTTACTTCCGTAACGTCCGCTAGAACTTTAATTATGTTTTTAATCCATATTTAGCATCCACAGTAATTAATCCATATTTAGAACAATGTCATCTGCGTGTATATGCAGAAGAAAATAGGCGGTAATAGCGTGTGTGTGATGAAAAGGCTTTTGTAAGTTTATAAAATCTGTATGTTTATTAACCCATGACGTTACTAGTGATAAGTAAGGTAGGAAACTATGGATTTAGGACCATTGTAGCTTAAGAAGTTAGTAGGTTTTAAAGGTGTCGTCAATTGTTTTAATCCATAACATTCATAATGACTTTTCTGTCTTACAAAGAGGAGCTTAGGGCACCGTGAGATCTGTATTGAAATAAATTACGAGTAATTAAAGTAATGTTCAGTTAATACTGTAGAACAGGCCGTATACCTGGATATCAAAAACATGATATCAAAGTACCGGCATCATCGGGATCATGGCCTAGCGATAAGGCGCTCTAAATGCCCGGATTGCTAGAGAGATGCGTGTTCGAATCCCGTCGGTTCCGCAATTATTGATATTATGTTTATTCTTAAATATAATTAAAGTTACTGAAAAGTGATGTTTAATTCAAACATCACTTTTCAGTAACTTTAATAACCCACCACCAACTACTTTTTACCAAATCCAAAATATTTTCTTCTCAGAAATTACAAATTGATTCAGAAGTCTCAATTTGCGCAGCTTCAAAGGATAACGTGAAAATTTGATATGAATTTCCATGAGCTACGTGGCCTTACTGAGAATATGGGTCTTGACAGCTAAACAGAGAGAATGACAAGTGATCCTATAAGATGAAACCTCTATATCATCCCTTATTCCTTTTGAATTACTTACTGTTCTAACACCAATAACTGTCCTTCACCACTTAAAATGTGTAACGTCAAACGAAGTTGTTTTACTTCTACATACGCATATTGGTAACTGCCTCGTTTTATGACTTCAGATCACTACGTCCAGGGTTCGAGTCTAGGATCAGGATATGAAATTTTAAGCTATTTTTTAATTACTGGATTTCTTAGTGGAAATTCGCTGCCTGGAGTTGGAAACTTGGTTGTATTCTAGCGACGTGCAAAGCACATTAAGCCGTCGGTTTCGATCATTGTCAATAACAGCTGATATATTGGTAATGAGTGAGATCTCGAGTGACACCTGGGTAAAGTTTTTTCACCCACGCCTAATGCTTCACTTTGAAATACTATCATCCTAAGCCCAGCCACCACGCAATGGTGAAGCATGATTGGTCTGAGCTCCCAAACCTGCAGTGAATCGTTGAAAATTTAAATAGACCGATAATGATAATAATGACTAGTATAAGTTAATATTATGTGTTTTTGTTCTTCCCGACTGAGACATTTTTTTATTTTTGCTACTGAGCAATGAAAGTGTAAACGAAAACGTGTTGGTCCTCGCTCATTGATGAAAGCAAACCTGCGGAGCGTTCGGCGTGCCGGCGACCGGCCATTCCGAGACTCGACTCAACCAGTCGCGGTTTGGCGCGCAGATGAAACGGACGTGTTTTGTCTATGAGAGAATATCAGCCATCGATGAATTGTTATGAATTAAGTTAAAAAACCGTGACATAAACATTAGTGTGTGATATTGCGCGTTTTGAACTGTGATTTGTTGATACGCCGTTTGCTGGCTGGAGGTTGTTGATATTATTCAAGGTGAGCGTTTCGTTTATTTGATTTACCTGTGGGAAGCTGCGTTTAGTGCAAAAGTTGGTTCTGTCTACAAACAATCGTATGCCACGTAACTTGTGGAAACTGATAACTCATAGAGCACCTTGAAGTTTACTTTAGCTTTTGATGTTCTCGACGAACTCCGGTAAGAAAATAGTAAGTTTTAATGACGCACACTCTGGTATCTAATTATAATTCTTAAAGTTCAGATTGTTAAGGTCTGCTTTGCTGTTGTAAGGCTTGTTGGACAAGCCAGGTTCTTTGAATTCTATATCAAGTTAATCATTCACTACGATCGCATTGACGAAGCAAAATGATAACATGCCTAATTATAAGGGAAAAAACTCAACCTATACCCATGATTGTAACGAGGGATATGTGCAAGTTTGTTCAAGCTTACCCTTAGATTAGTTTCAACGCAGAATCATATGGGAATGCTTCAAAGATTTTGCCGGTTTATAGTGACCATAATAGTGGTAATAACGGTCAAATCTTACCACAAGATCAGACATGAAAAATTCAAAATAAATGCCACCCTAAATTATACATCCAAGGAACAGAAAAACTAAGTTAGGATTGCAAAGCATTCTCAAAAGTGCCAAAAAAGGTTTCATTATAATTATTGTAATTGTATGTATTAGCATTTATGTTATCGGTAATAAATTGTATTAATAACATGCAAACCATGTCAGGAAGTCGGTGTATAGGCGGGATGTCTAAGGTTTCGCACATTTATCTTTATTTTTATGTGAAACGAATGTCTAACTGCCCGTATGGGAAAAGTTTCTTTTTAGTTTATTGTTTTGCAGTACATCTAATTTGGCGGAACATTTTGCGATGAAAACGATTCAATTTAAAAATACTTTAAACCACGTGTCTATCTTATCAAACCGAACAAAACAAATTTCGTCCCTATAATAAAACCTACCTCTGGGCCATATATTTTACCTTTATACTCGTTGATTGTGGATATTTTTAATTATACAATCTGTAATTAAATCTATCTGTGGTCCACTTATAACTTATAAGGTAAAATTTAATTTCCTTCTAAAACCAATTCCCAGTACGTATGACATCAGCAGATTCATGATTCGCTGAGCTACGTAATTCGAAAAACCCTTTCCAAGACCAGTGCTCATGCTTGAATATACTTGTCATGATTCCACTTATTTGCTCTCCTTCTCCTATATGCTATCAATTCTCCCACTACATTTATTGCAATAGCGATGAAACATTTTTAATCATTCTCTCTTTTGTATTCTGGGCCACTATTTGCATAGCCTCAATTAAAACTACATATTTGAACAGTAAATTTCCATTTGTAAGTTGGTACCTCTCACACAAACAACAATATTGTCAATAAATTGCCCATAAATGTTGCCTAAAATCGTATCCCGACAATATTACGGCATCATTTCCTTAAAGGATACGACATATGAAACCCTACACTGTTTTATTGACAATATAATATGTACAATTTATTGAAGGGCCTATTACATTATCCACTGCACAATACTGACAAAATAGTATCTAACATTTTACTGACTAGACTTACGTAAAAGATAATAAAATCTTATTGAAACAGAACCCTTTCTATTCAGATATGCTCGATTACCATCAGACCCTATCCGACTTAGTGTACAGAAAAAACGAAAGGATCTAAAAGGCCTCGGCTCCGTTCACAAAGCAAAGGCACAAAAACCTAACCCTTCTTACTTTAAAAGACTTGTCAACGCCGTGCGTTTCGTAATCACAGCTACCTACCTAAAATTGAAGGCCTTTTTTGTTTGATGCACAAAAAATGATTATGACTGTACGAGTTACTCAGACACGTAACTAATGACTTCCAAGTTTACCAAAATGCTCAGGATATTGTCCGCAGTGCGATATACAATAAGAAATAACCTCCGATCTCGAGGAAATAATGTAGGTAACATTTTTAGAAGAATTGTATCCCCATTTTCGGTGTGCTACAGTGGATATCTGTGGACAATATTACCGTTTAGTTACTAGTAATACTCATATAGTCTACTAGAAAAATAAGTTGATATATTCCTGATCTCTGTTAGAAGTATAAAACCGTTTGAAAAGCCATTGAGACGAATTCATGAATGTTTTTCATTTATTTTTTTCTACATTTAGAAACGAGTATGGAATATCTTGGATTGTAACTTTGAAATGTATTGAGTTTTATCATCCGGTAAGATGTGATCAACCGCAGATAAAAAGAATGCAACGTCAAAGATAAAAACATTGTAATGTCGATATAAATGCCAATTGTTTATCTTGATGCATCTTTAATATAAGCAAATGGCTTCTGCCGAACAAGCTAACGAGGTATTTAAGCAAACTATGGGCTATTGCCGAATAATTCAGGAATTATTGACTTTTTATTGAACTTAAAGTTTTACAACATTGCACAGCCTTTGGGTTAATATTTGCACCTTTTAAGTACGTTGTTTTGTAACGTTTGACCTTGGAAGTTATTTATAAGTGCAACTATTGGCTGCTCTCAACTTTTTTGTTACTTCACCCGTTCACAAAACATGATAATAACCATTCCTGTTTCTGTCAACGATATATCTCCCATGGAATTGTGTTTATTTTTGTGTGAAATACTTTTTAGTCTGTAAACGTGCCTAAAACGCGTTTAAAATTCCATGTGTGTTTTATAAGTATCTCGTGGGTTTTCTGTTAATCTTCTTGTGAAAAATTAAGAGTTAATTGATTTTTTGGTAATTTATTCCATTACTTTTTTATGTCCTAATACTCAGTTGTACAGAATTACTATTCTTGAATATGAATGAATGTTATGCATAAATTTTACATCCTGTATTCTTTTTTTGATTTTCGAGTAAAACCCTGACTTTTAACCTTGCGAAGCTTTAAACTGTAGATCATATCAAACATAAACGTGTATAAAAACTTACTTATGTACTTTAAAAAAATATAAAAAACATTTACCAATAGAATGACGCCAGTGGCTCGTGAAAAAAGTATTGCCTGTGCGATTAACAGCCTACAGGTAGATTTAGTAATCTGCTATTTTATGGATGTGGTTTGTACTACGCTCGGTGAGTCAGGTTTAGTTACAAATGGTTTTGTTAACTTTTGTGGGTGCACTTCCTCTAACATTTTTTGTACAAGGCAGTTATTTGTCACATTATAGTAATATATCTGATTAAAAAAGTCTGGGTGGGAGCTTTTGATTTGCCGAACAAGCGTTCTGAAAACGGCGGTTAATAGACATGTTCGGTAGGCGAATATCAAGACATTTCTTTGTCTCGGTATTAGCCAAATGCTGAGGCACTTTACATGTGCTCAGACGAATCTTATGTATCCATAAAAATTGTTTAAATTATGATCGAGAATTATTCTTGGATTTGAATCGATTGTGGTGCAAATATAACCTTACTCTTCGGCTCATATGTGCGTGTCCTTTAGTTTATTGTCTGATACAGTTTGGTATCAAATTTCTGTACGGATACGGTACAGGCACATCATCATTGGATATTTTAAATGTTTATTTTCAACAACCTCTAATAACCGGTTTCACCAACACAATGTCGTAGCTCCAAAGGTTGTTTACTATTTTTGTCTCATTTAGCCACATGGCTCTACCATATAATTTAATTAAGCAACATGATTTGAAATTTGATGATTTGTCGAAATAGTTAAGACCCGGGGTTATGCCCGTTCCTATCGGAATATCGGGTAAAAGTAGTTAATGTTACAGACCAGGGTTCAATCTATATTCTATATCCTATATCCTGGTCAATGGTTGTTTCGTAATAAAAACCCACAAAATTTTTGGCTTTTATGATATTCTTAAGTTCCGTAGAGTGTATAGATTCGTGTGAATGGAGTCGCGGACATTCGCTTGTACTGTAACATGATGGTTGTTGAATAACTATTAACTATGCTTGTTTATATTATGTCAAGGACAGTTTCCATTCTAATTCTTACGCACATATTCCTGTGTTTCGCGTACTCGTTATACCTTCATGATTAATGATCGAAAATGTCATATGAATAAGCTCTTGTATTATTCAAAAGCTTTGCAATACCTATTTCATATGGTGGAAGTTTTAGGTATTTAATTTCCTACAGTTCATATAATATTTGGAGCATATCTACCTTCGCCTAGTTACTCATATTTGCCGGGCCTATGAATTTATCTAATATCTTCTACTACCGGCCGTTCACGCTTTTCAATTTATTTGTACATCATCGATTTGTCTATTCGAAGACAGGATCAGTAAGTTATTTTTAAAGTTCAGCGTTTTAGTTCTGTGGCATCGTAGCTCCCGAACGGATGAACCGATTTTTATTTTGTTACTTTTTGATAGTAGCCCAGTGCAGATAGCCTCAAACATAATAAAAAGTAAAAGAAAATCACAGTAGGATGAAACCCATTTCAAAAGGAAAAGAATGCCATAAAAATTAATGGAAAAATAAATTACGGGCGATTTGAGGTCGGGAAGGGGTAGAGGGTAAGGGTTTAGGGGTAAAAAACGGATTTTCTCGATTTCTGGCAAAACTAAAAGTCCTATGGGAAAGAGTTATATCGCAAAGTTGTAGGTAATAAAAAGATCTAAAACTTTTGTTCTTACATTTTTTTCACATAACCTCAAAATTTATGTGAAAAATTCAAAAAACCAAGTTTTTGGTTTTTTATTTATATCTTTTACAAAAAATTTTTTTTTTAACGAAATTTTGTGAAAATTTACCTTTTTATGTCCCAAATACGCTGTAATTTATTTGATTAAAAATATTTATTAAGTTTTCACCAAATGTTATGAAAATAAAACTTTATTTGTAAAAGATAAAAATAAAAAACCAAAAACTTGGTTTTTGTATTTTTCACACAAATTTTGAGGTTATGTAAAAAAAGTGTAGAAACAAAAGTTTTAGATCTTTTTATTATCTACAACTTTGCCATTCAAGTCTTTTCCATAGAACTTTTAGTTTTGCCGGAAATCGAGAAAATCCGTGTTTTACCCCTAAACCCTCAACCCCTACCCCTTCCCGACCTCAGATCGCCCGTAATTTATTTTTCCTTTCATTTTTATGGCATTCTCTTCCTTTTGAAATGGGTTTCATCCTATTATGATTTTTTTTGGTTTTAAAAATTATCGACCCTGGACTATAGGTGAATTAGTCGGGAGTGTTCTTAGTTTGATGAATATCGGGCTAAATTGGCCGCTACTACAAAATGACGGATTACGTATTTTATCACATTTCTCTCAATATGGGTATCAAATATGAGGGCATGACTAGCAGAATACACTATGAAAAGTTTCAAATACAAGATATCCGCAAAAAAATGAATTATATCTCGTCGGGACTTTTTAAAAATATTAATTTTTCAAATAATCTTGTTGTCCCCGTTTCTTTAATTTTTGCAAAATAAATGTTTCACAACACACAACAGCTAAACGTGGATTTTAAGTAGTATAGTAGTTATGAACCTTATATATCTTAAATGCCAGAATCACGGAAGTGCTTGGCTCTAAACGGCATTGCCCTCTGGAATAACTGGTATTTGCAGGGCAAGTAACCTACTACTTATAACTTACTAGCGGACGCCCGTGACTTCGTCCGCGTGAAAACCTCTTAGGTATCTACCCTTTTAATTTTAAATATAGACTTTCATATAAAGTGTGCTCTTTCCCCGCTACCCCTCTCAATTTAATTTTTTTATAGTTTCCCGTGGGACAATATCCTCCGTCCCGTCCCGTGTACTAAAGATCTACATTTTTGTTAAACATTGTACGATATTACAGTACATTAACAATATATATTTATGACAAGTTGATGTGTATAGTTCGTATTAAATAGTCTATTTCACTTTTGAGTCTAGCTTTCATAATAAACAAAATAATTTACAATCCGACATGCAGATCTCGAGATTAGCCCGTTTAAACAAACGAACAAACTTTTTCGTATATTATATAAATATGGTCTTCCATGCCAAATAAACTGAAAGAAATTATCAACCCTATTCAGTACGTATAACATAACACAGAGGAGGTCAACTTAATATATTGGACGATATAGCGGCAGAATTGTTTTTTAGAAATTTTGTCATATCTCCGAAACCATATAACTAATTAACATACTGTAGAAGGCAAATCTTATCTCTATAATATCCTTGTGATTATTAAACAATTTATTTTGATAAGGATTTAAGTTTAGTTGTATGAAAAATGACGTAAACGTAAGCATATGAATTAAATGATTTTTTATAACACAAAATGTTATATATCTGCCAAAATATAAAAGATAGATATATGACTATATAGCTATAGCGGACTTTTTTGTTGAACTTTTTAAGGTGGACAATACTGTAGTACATTATTTTAATCTATCTCGTAGGGAACAGCCAGCGTTTGCAATATAAGCGCAAAAAAACGTGCTTATTTACGACATCACATTAGAAACCTCTAAATTTATCAGTGTTTCTCTACGATGTTATGTATGTATTATACATATAAACCTTCCTTAAGAATCACTCTATCTATTAAAAAAAAACCGCATCAAAATCCGTGGCGTAGTTTTAAAGATCTAAGCATACACAGGGACAGACAGGCGGCGGATAGAGACTTTGTTTTATAGTATGTAGTGATAGTGCACTTACTATAACTCCTATTACTTACTACCCGCGACTTTGTCTATTCGTAATCTGTGATATTGAAATTGTAATTATTCGGGATACAAACTTTCGGGAAACATGTTCATCACTTAAGTATTTGAATTCCGTACTTTAATTAATTAATTTAAATCTATTTATCAAGAGCTAGAAACACTGACCTATTGTGGGCTATTAACAAAATATTGTAAAGAAGGTTCTGTCTTGTCAACCTGTATGTCTGTATGTGGCGAAATTTTCTTATACTAATTTCGTTTTAAGTATACTGCAACTGCCTCGTTGGTCCCGATCACGAAGTATCGGGGTTGTGGGGTGGGATATAGAATATTGAGCTTATTAAGATTTCTTTCTTTTCGCACAAAAAACTAACAGTTTATTTATTTACTACTAGAGGACGCTCGCGGTTTCACCCGCGTAGTTCTCGTTCCCGTGGGAATTTCGGTATAAAATGTAGCCTATGTGTTATTCTGATGTATAAGCTATATTGTGGTAAAGTTTCATTCAAATCCATTCAGTAGTTTTTACGTGAAAGAGTAACAAACATCCATACATCCATACATTCATACATCCATACAAACTTTCGCCTTTATAATAGTTATAAGATATATTAGTTCATCAAAAATGAGCAGTGTTACATTATCCTGTTGCTGATTTCCTTGCGTCGACCCCTGCGGAAGGACACTATTTTGCGCCTTCCTCTTTCACCGATGAATATAAATTGATTGCAGACATTCACTGACTGTAGTGATATGCGCGGTGGATTTAAGAGTAAAAAAACGAGTTCTGGGTTCGATTCCTGGCTCGGCCGATTGAGATTTTCTTAATTGGTCTAGGACTGGTTGGAGGCTACGATCTACGGCTGTGTCTAGTTGCCACCTTGCCGACAAAGAGGCATCACCAAGCAGTAAAGTATACCGGTTCCCTGCCAATGTTCACTGTATGTAGAAATTGATAGGTCTGCGGAGTTTATTCACCCCCTAACTACCATCCTAGCTACCATCTTACTTACCATCAAGTATTAATAAAAAAACATCAAAAATATTATCATCATCATTATCCTGTTGCGGAGACTTCCTTACATCGACCCCTGCGGAAGGGCACTCGTTTCGCGCCTTCCTCTTTCACCGACGAATGCAAATTGATTGCTGACATGCGCTACAAGTTACGAGGTGTGGGAAACGTATTTTAATAAAGACAAAACTACCTCCTCGGTCCAGCGGTTAGCATTATGACGTCCGGGGTCAGGCAATGAACTATTGGGTTTTTTCTTCCGTGATCTTCTCAGTAGCAGCCCGGAGCTAGGACGTCGGTGTTAACAGCACAGACTAATAATTTACTCCCCTAGACACCGAAGAACACTTTATACGCCGGGCATTAGCATTAATATCGAATCTGACACGTAGTTATAAAGTCGAACATTAACTATTAGTTACCACCCTACCGACAAAGACGTACCGCCAAGCGATTTAGCGTTTCGGTACGATGTCGTGTAGAAACCGATAGGGGTGTGGATTTTCGTCCCACTCTTAACAAGTTAGCAACATCAGGTGAGATAGCAGTCAAGGGCCGACTTGTAGTCGATAAAAAAAAAATCAAAATTACGCTGTCGCACCAGCTTCCTAAGGCACTCATCGTAAAACGGCAAGCTTCTCAGAATTTTTAATAAAGAAAATCTCAAGCTCTCATCTCAACCCGCATAACCGAACCACTAAATCAACGATACACTGCCACATTATTATGCTCTAATATCAAATTCAGGAGGCGATATGTGCTCGTAACTCCGTCTAATCTTAGCACACCACAGGGCACATAAATCACCGATTTTCCTTTATATATATTTCTTACGCGTCTCACATACGACCTACTGGCATCATTCGTTTCGGTTGCTACGCTGAAAAGTATTTTTTTTTAAATAGGTCAAGTGTTTTCGATATTTGCCGTCGTTCTAATGTCGATGCTATTTTGCAGACTGCTCTGCTTGACATTTTAATTTTTTATTAAATTAGTTCTAGTTTATGTGAATATATTAAATAAAAGTCACACAATTTATTTCATTCTTAGCAATTTTTTTTTATTTTCTTCTTGATAACTGCGTGAAAATAAAAATGAATATCTGGGTGCTTTTTATTACCATAATTTTTTTTTAAAGAATTTAGCTATCTCGTAGTATTTATCGTTACAAATATGGTTTATGATTTAAATACTTCTAAATTAGATAGCTGCTTACATACCATCATTTTCCCTTTGACCCTAACAGTTGCAGTGAATTAATCCTATTTTTAACCGACGAAAAAAAACGGAGGAGGTTCTCAATTCGACACGTATATATATTTTTTTTGTATGACCACGCATAACTTTTTACAGAGTTGTCCGATTTTGATAATTCTTTTTTATTAGAAAGGGCGTACTTTCAAGATGGTCCCATTGTCATCATGTTAGGATCTCATGATGATATCCTGGGGAAATTGAAGGAACTCTTCAAATTTTGGAGGCACGCTTACAGCGATTTCGGTCTCTGTCTCGGTATCGGTAGCTTTTTCGCTACTAGTGCCGTATAATATACTATGACAGTATAGTACGAGTACGTTACGTGGGGATAAATCACTAAAAAGTAAGAAATAAAAATTTTTAACAAAAAATAGAACCGACTCAAAACGCACTAAAAAGTAAAAAATAACTGTGTCATTTAGTTGCTTTAATTTACTTAAGCATATTGCTTCAACAAAATTTAAAAACATTAATGGTTTAACTAATAGCCATATTAATATTTAGTAAATCTGTTAAAGTCAATTAACCATAATCACGTCTAGACGTGTAATAGGATTAGCTCATCGCTTATGTACAGTGAGCGAATGTGTACAGTCGTTTCTTAATCACATTTGCATCCATCAGTGAACAGAATGAGTGGTGCTTGAATAGAGCCCGAGTGGCTATAACAAGCCGCTATACGCGTACTGAAAGTGTGTCGTTAATTGTGGGTAATCTATCTACTATCATTATGCTTATAGCTAGAAGTTATATGTTTATAGAAGAAGTAGCTAAATTATTTAACTATCAAGTGGATTGCTCGGAACTAATTCACAGTTTTTCGTTTAGAGCACCACGCTGTAACAGACCTCGCTATCCCTGTAACTTGCTTTACCATAGGCCCTATAGAACACAGTTGGGCAAATATTCGCCAATACCAAGAATTTCTGACCTATATAATGACTGTGTGAAACATCAGAATGAAATTGATCTATTCCATAATAATTACTTTGACTTTAGGAGGACGGTATTAAATGTTATGACTTCTAATAATAATATATTGACTACATAGTAATAATCTACATGTAAAATTAATATATGAATTCTTATTTTTGACATTAGCATTTTTTGTAATTAATATTGTTTACTCTTACGCTGTTTTGTTATTTAGTGTTTCTTAGGTTTTAGCTTTTAGTTTTTACTTTTCATTTATTTTATATAATTTGTATTGTTGTTATAATTGTATTTTGCCTAGATTAATATTGTAGACATGGTGTATATAGACAACTGTATTTTACATTATATTGTGAACGTTGTGGACTCCTGTAATAAGCTGAGCATTTGCGGAAGTTACCATTGTATAAATGTAATATTAACATGCATCAGTGGTTGGTGTTCCTAAATAAATAAAGTAAGTATAGGTTTTAATGAAGACACTACTTTTTCATCTTTTTCCTCGCCTATTCCCGTTACACAGGGTCTAATTTCCTAATCATTCGGCGCCACTTAGATCGTTGATATGCGTCTGAATCTGAATCTGTCTGTAGAATGATTTTACTACGGACGTGCCGTGTTACGGGCTATAACTGACAATTATTAAGTATAGTAATAGGTTTAAAAAAAAGAAGAAGCCAGCCTATAGTTAAGTGAGAACACCATCACTCATAACAGAGGAATTCTTCGTAGGATACGCTTGGAACACGTCGTATAATGCGCTGATTTGCATCCGTCAACCTGAGGCAATGGTGTTAAACATCAAATGCCTACGAATGCACCGGCAAAATACAGATTTAGCAATGTTGCTTAGTGATAAAAGTTTAAATGGCAGCAGTCACGAAACACCACTACTACTACAGTAACTCTAGCTAGTAATACAGGTTCTTATAATGTGGGGTGATAACGACTAAATATTATAACAGTTTAGTTCCTAAATATCTTTTTGCATATGCTTTTAGAAATCGCATCTCAAAGAGAACGCAGTTAACTCCGGTGCGTTTCGCAGTGTTTCGTATTGAACGCTTTTTCTATAATAGTTAATGTCACGGCCTATTAGATGTACATAACAATAGAACTCTTGTGTTTGACCCACTACGGAACAATGGCTTTTCTTTTCTGCGTTCTTTCGTTTCTGTGTTTTGTTAAAAAAAGTATCAGTTTTATGGAATTCCAAGCTGTATATTTTTTACCTCTACTGTATGTCCACTAATTTAAAAAAAACCTTATATTATCTACTTCAGATTTTTCAACGATTATAACAATTACAACGTCTTCTTTACTAATAATGCCTCCAATAGTACATCGTCTTCAAAGTATTGTCTCTATCTTTGACAAAATTGACAATTGATTCAAATAAATTTGGTATGTTTTCAAACTTAATTTAATTTATTTCTTTGTGCAGTAGATTAGTAGAGAAAAAAGAAACATTATTATATTACTGAATACATCGACATAATGGAGTCGCGTAAATGCTTAAAGCGTGGTTGAGCTGAATAATAAAAACTAAAACGCTTTTATAGCACGAGCTTAAACCAATAGATATAGAGTTAACTCTATTGAAGTAACGTTGACATCAATGCTCTGGTACTGTCTGTGTAAGGATACGTTGAGTGGATTCGATTTAATTGCACACCAGCTCAAGTATCATTGATTTTATGTTCTTGAAATTCTAAATTGCGTCTTAAGGTGAAATGCCGATGCCTGTACATTACAGACATTCTTGTATTGCACAGACTATTGCCCTGTGTGGACGGATAGACTTTGTAGAGTCAACTTATCATCTCCTTGGATAATTATATAAAGATAAGAAGCTATAATAAGACAAAAAAACTAAAAAAATTTAATCAGATTTCAACGATTTATTTAATTCTATTCCAGCTATATGAAACTCATTATATTGATTTGACTGTACTGTGTGGATGATGTAAGTTAACCCGGGCAACAATTTGTACAACGTTGCATGATTCGTGTAGACGCCACTTTAGACGAAAATATCAAACAAAATGATAAAAAAAATATATTTTTAACATGAAATTTTCAGCTTTTAGCCAATCAAAACATACATTGCAACACATCTAGCGGTTTGCCCGATTTAAGCATAGTTCTAGTGCACTCGGAATAATTGCAACGCGGCTCCAAGTGTCGTTGACTCGCGAATAACGAGTGCTTTGAACCAAAGCCAAACGTAGGCGGCGAACGCTCACACAAACGGTTTTTGTTTTTACATCAAAATGCCTAACTGCTAGTTCGTCACGCTATCTCAAATTAATCATTACTTTTTTTGCCATTAAAGACACTTAGATCAATATGATCTTATTGATCACACTTATTTACATTTAATGTTATACGTTTGTTAAGATAATGATTCTATCTATGTTAATATCGCTTTCATATCAACTTTATGTCTTTTATTTTCTTTGTTTTATTTTGCATTTTTATGCTGAAGGTCGTGTCCGCATATCAATGTTGCTATGACGTGATTATTGTCTTTCTAGTTTTGGAAATGCTCAGTGCTTCAAAAAGCAAGTCGGATGTTGAGTAATGAAGTGACTTTGCTTAGTAGAAATCTAGAAGTACTTTAAGTTTTCACGTATCCTTAGTATCAAAATGTATTCATTAAAGTTAGTTTTTCTTCTCAGGTTAAAAGTTATTTAGAATGAAGAGCTAATGGAATCAACAAGGGAAGTCTGTTAAATCATTATTTACATATTTAAATCCTATTAGCTATGTAGAGCTCCCATTATGTTACATTTACAGCCGCAATGCTTCATAAATCAGTTTCACTAACTAGGGTACTAACCAAATCGTTACTCAGTTCCAATGTCACAAGTTCGTTAACCATCATTGGCGTTAACAAATATTAATTCCGGTGTAATGGACGCCAGTTAGTTAAGTCCATTGCGTGATGTTGATCGTACAAATTTGCACTTTATTCATTTTCATTTATTAGCTCCATTCATTTGCATTTATTAAATGGATTCTTTGGCACTTTTTTCTGGTTTCGTAAATTATTTATAACGATGTGATTTGCACAACTGTAATTGGTGGGTTACCAAGTAGATTTCCAGATTAATAAAGTTGTCGTTACTACCTTTTTGTTAATATGACAGCGGTATTTAAATAGGTAAATATAATGGTAATGCAGGAATGTAGTAATGAATTATAGTACTCGATTTCGCCATTTCACTGAGAACAGATTGGACTCCAACAGGAACGAATAGTAAATATTAAATCATTTATTAGTATCTGGTTAATTCTAGATATTGCTATTTCTGACATTATACCACAGACTACATAAAAGTACACAAAAGTAAGCTTTCTTCTGTATCATAAAAATTACTTCACTTTTTAAACAAGATACTGTGTGGTAACATTACTAAATACATTGTATTGATGCCACAAATAAAAAAATAACTCTTACAAGATTGCAAATGAATATCGGTATCACACGATCCAATTTCTTCTTTATAATTCAAGTTACAAGAATTGTTTTTTTTATATTACGCCAAGGTTATCTGATGTCTACAGTCACTTTGGTCAATGTCGCCTATTGTACTCTCGTAAAAGTTCTTATTTACCTTGACTCGATTCAAAAAAATGTTACTTTGGTAATTTTGAAAAGTAGCCCTTTGAACGGGTATTTCATGATTGGGTGACTATTAGCGTATATTGTAGAATAAACTGCCAATTTAAAATGTTTATATATATGTACTGTACTGCCATTGATGATGAAAGTGGTAGAGCCCTTTGAATGGGCCTTTGAAATTTTGGTAACTAACTAGAGCACGTAGTTGAATGTACATACAATTTTTTATGTTTACAGTCAATTGTTCAAGTTACTGTAATTCCAATTTAAATATTTATCGGCTAAATACCTACCTAGTTATTCTTGCTATAGTTCTAAGGCGCTCTTTTGATTTGTCGTACTTGCTTGGATTAAATATATCAACACAACCTTTTAACAACGTAAAACAATTCATTCATTTTCGTTCAAAACAATTTATTGAGAATACCTTCAAAGTGAACGTGATCAATCTTATTGGAAAAGTACAACTTAATTTTCTTTGTACATTCTTAAACAAAAATAAAAAAGACGATTTTTCTTACATTTCAAGTTTATTTGTCATACTTTCAGATAACGCGGCGTCCCAATGGGACTTGTCATAAAAAGAGACATAAAAATAACTCGAAAAGGTCTCGCTTTTCTTTTGTTACATTCGGAAACAAGGTTTTCAATTTTCTACGGGAAACAAACTCGCGAGTGTCTTTTGTTCTTTTGAGATTTAAAACTGAATTGAAAATTGGTGACAAAAGAGTTTATAATTGGAAATTGTTGACGAAAGAGGTTAAACTCGAAATCCGTACATTATTTTTTCAAACAGGTTTGTTATTACTACTTACTTAATATAGTGAGATAATTTGGAATTGATAACGAAAGAGTTAAAACGCTTAACTCAACCTAAGATGGAAGCGGGCGAATTGACTTGTCAAAAGTAAGATAAAATCCACACCTCTTTTCACTTTCTGCACACCACCATTCCAGAACGCTAAGTTGCTTAAGAACGGCACGTCTTTATTGGCAGAGCGATAACTAGTCAAGGCCGAAGCAACCCACCAACCAGACCTGGACTTATTAAAAAAAATCTCAGCCAATCAACTAAAATAATGTTCCTCAGTAGAAAAAAAACCTTATTTTTTTAGACTAGAATTTAGATTTTTAAGATTTAGGTCGCTAATCAAATGTTACATATATTTCCTACTAGTGGACGCCAGCGGAGCACCGCGTAGTTCCCCTTCCCACTGGCATTTCGGGATAAATTGTGGCCTATGTATTATTCTGATATGTACTCGTGATATAATTGTGAATTTCATCAAAATCCATTCAGTAGTTTTTACGTGAAAGAGTAACAACTATCCATACTAACAAGCTTTCACGTTTAATATTAAAATAGGATATTATGTATATGTACGCATCTTGATATTATATTATGACTAGCGGCCCGCCCCAGCTCCGCACGGGTGCAATGCCGGTAACGGCGGCGCACGCACGCTCCGCGCGCCCCCTGACCGCTCGCTACCCTGCAATTTGAATCTTACATATCTTGGAAAATATTCACTTAAATTACATGCTATAAAGGTCAATAGTGATCTATATTAAATGCACAAAGTATTTAAGATACTTAAATGAATAAGTATTAAGGCAGTGTTGCTTAAAATCGCTTCGTTAATAAGCCATTACTTTTGGTTGAAAGTAAAAGATAAAAATTGTTATTGTGGGTTATCCCTAAGAGATAGACATATACCATCGCGGACTTTTTTGTAGACCTTTTTAAGGTGTGCAATACTTAATATTGTGATATATCTCGTAGGGTTTAGCCAGCGTTTGCAATGTAAACGCAAAAATGCGTTAATTTACGACATTACATCAGAAACCTCTAAAATTATCAGTGTTTCTCTACTATATTATGCACGTATTATACACATAAACCTTCCTGTTGAATCACTCTATCTGATAAAAAAGCGCATAAAAATCGGATGCGTAGTTTTAAAGATTTAAGCATACATAGGGACAGACAGAAGAAAGCGACTTTGTTTTATACTATGTAGTGATGTAAAGATGTGGTCTATTTCTGCACGCTCGTTGCCGCTTCAGTGCAAGCACGGCAGCACTCAGCTCTACTCCATTAGATGCCAATATAGGTTTTATTGTTTTTCGCCGAGCTAGCATAGCAGCCGAGTAGCAGTCGAGTGGGGGATAACTATATCTGTCTATTGTTTATTGTATTGAATTGTATTTAAAATGATAATGCATTTTTGCACGCAATTTATCGAATTCTAAGTACATTAGATTTGATTAATATTTGTATAGGTAAAGTAGTTACGCACTAACTGACTTGCCTTTTCAAAAGATATGCTTGAATTAAATTAATTTGAATTTTATTATGAAGCTAAAAAGGCCATTGTCGTCATCCTCTGACATCTCGCGAGTCCAGTACTCTTGCGCTGTTCTTTTTACATGATTGACTTCTCGCCGCCAACCGTCAGCAGTAATGCTTTATTTTTTTTATTATTTGTCGATAGGAGCGACGCGGCCATCTTAGATCGACACTTTATGATGTTATTTGTTCATATTTATCAATCAATTAATTAGTAATTATATAATTATATTATTTATGTTAAAATAATAAAGTTTTATTTTATTCTTTTAACGTACTTTTAGTGTTTGGTGTTTGTACTACCGCTACTTTTATTCTGTTTTTAATATGAAGTTGGTCCAAGATAGCACCAGTTTATTTCCTATTGTTATTTGAATCGCATTATAAGAAGTATTATTTTTTTTTATTTATACTTTATTTTATCCGACTGCATCAGAAGGAGGGTAAGGTTTTTAGCTTGGATCTAAATGGCATTACTGAAGACCGCAAAAACAAAAACTTGTCATTTTAATAATGATTGTATTCGGAGCAGTTACCAGAGTCACTGCAACTTGAAATTTCAAAAGTGCTAGTGATAAAAGCTTACTTAAAAGAAAATTTGAATACGTAGTCTTTACACAAACTCTTTCCAAGTATGCTATAGATAATGAGAATAGCATACACTCCATCTAAGATTAAACACATATACAACGTTAACTTCTAGAGCGTACCACCGGGCCACTTGATTGTCCGGAAGCAGATTACAGAAATACTGAAACCATCTAATTTTAAGTGTCACTGCGACATATAATACACGGCCTTAATCTGTCATGCACACTGCTCTCTAATGACAGCTTAGCGGCCTTTTCACACTGGCGTTTGAAATACATATCTTAAAACTCATAGATTAAAGACAACTAGATAGAGCTCATAGAGTGTCCACTCGTGGGACAGCAAATCAGCCTTATTGACATGACATGTCAACGTTTAAAGTACATCATAAAACGTTATGTTTTAAAATATCGTAAAATACGAAATATTACTTTATATAAGATAGTTTAGTAAACGCATAATACATGAAATTTGCTAAAAAAATAACATATCTAAGCTTTAAATCATCAATCAATGAAGTTTATGCCTACTTACGTATGAAACGTAATTCCTTCGATTTTCTGTTCGCTGCGACTGTTGCACGTCGCACACACACATAGCACGATAACGTTTAAATTAATATCGTAACCGCAAAGTTATATTATTTATCAGCAAATTTCATAAAAAGCTAATAATTGCTCAGATATGTCCCTTGCTTGTCACAAACTCCACTCTTGACAAACAATAAAAACGAACACGCTGAAAGGGACAAAAAAATAATCTTGTGTCACTTTCTAATAAAGGCCGAATGAAATAAGTCTGTCACGCTCTTGAACCTACAGCCGCGTTATGACTCCATCTAATAGTCTTTAATCTATGTTAAAACTAGTAGACATCAACTTCGCTCACGTCCAAAAAGGTTTTGCCTTTTTGTTTTGTTAATATTGTTTTATGAAAAGCATGAGTAAGCTACCCTTAAAAGATATATGACATCGTTTTCACCGATGTGGTGTGACTCTTCCAACAACTATCGCCATATTTGAGCCAATTTATACAAAACTTATTATTCTACACTGAAACCTTCCTCAAGAATCTCTCTATCTATTTGTGGCCGCAACAAAATCCGTTCGGTGTTGTTTGAGTTTTTCGCGAACAGACAAACGCGGTGGAGGAACTTTGTTGAATTTTTTTTTTGCATACTTATGTTCTAACTATTTATGTCTGTCTTGCTCGATCCCAGCTGGGCCTGCCATCCAATTTTCTCTGTAAAAATGCTTTTTAACAATAAGGTATCTTATGTTTTTCGTTTATTTCACTCTTTTTCAATTCAGTATGCAAAAACCACATTTACAAAGTATCATTTGCTTCAACCATTATCTTCATGACCAACTAAAACTATTGTTTGCTCAAATCTGTTGTCTGCAGAGCTTGAACATAAGTATATCGTTAACTTTATTTAACCATATCCATCGTCTCTACGGTGTAAGTAATAAAGTTCAATTTGGAATAATTCACATTTTCGTATGCGCATAATTAACTTTGTAGTACTCAGTATTGTTATACCGGCGATGCTGTCATGCAGTAGTGTAGCAATAGCATACGACATTGTACTACATATCGGTTACACTCCGATTAAACGGGCCCCCGAGACCTCAATAGCTAGAGTAAAGTGTTACTAAGCCGTGTCTAGTCTAGACCATTGATTCCCAAATTTGTTCTGATGGCCCCCAGAGACTGCTATGGCGTGAGAAAAATATTTACATGGGGTTCTCAATTCGTAAGCGGAGATCTACGAAATTTATCTGTTTTTTAGGTAAGTACTAAAATGTTGAATTGACTTTACCTATCAACGAGCTCAGGGACTGTTACTTGTAAAAACTTATAATTCATTATTTAATCAATCCAATCTGAATTTTTTTCGAAAACTATTAATGCTTAGTTAGATCTCTGCCGTAACGCCAATTTCCTTACATCTAATCTTTACATTATTTGCTAAGTTTTGTGAAATAGTACAAATGTAGTTGCATGGGGTCCAGTGGAAGTAGCTTAAATCAGCTTTGTTGAAAAGTGGTATATGAGAGAGAAAAAGTTGAGAACCTCTGGTCTAGACTGTAGACTTTGAGTAACTGCATGCTTTTGTAAACAGGACGTGGAAAACATTCGTTGTGTTGAACTGAGCGAGATTTCTATAGCGTGTGTACATTATACTCGAACATTTGTGGGTTTGTGACGGATGAGGATGTATGTTATGATCTTAAATGATTCATCCTATTTATTGATCTTCTAACAGTATTTACAATAAACTCATGTTTAATCTTGTAAATAAATAATACTTCCAATATCGTCATTAAGTTACCGATAATTCAAATAGGTACTTCAAAAACCTATTCATTGTTGGATTCAAATAATAGGGGTTAAAGAATGAAATTGCCGTTTTATTGTAATAGGTACTTCGAATTGACATAGAACCTTCATGGTTTAAGATTTTAAAGTGAAACTTTTTTCATACGGTACCTCTGTAGTTCTTCTTTTAAATAATGTGCAACATTCGATTATCAACTTTCAGTTGTTTTTTTTTATTCAGCTTAGACAATAAAGATGGATACTTCGAAAATTCGTGTGATTTTTGAATACGAGTTCCGACACGGAACTAACGCGGCAGAAACAGCTCGCAATATTAATGTTGCGTTTGGAGAGGGGACTGCTAATGAACGCACTGTGCGATTTCGGTTTAAACGCTTTCGTGATGGAAACTTCGATTTGAAGAACGAACCACGTCGAAGACCGCCCACACGGGTGAATAACAATAATTTGAAAGACATGGTGGAAGCCGATCCGAGGCAAACTACCCAAGAATTAGCGACATGGTTTAACGTTACTTTACCAACAATATAGACTCATTTGCGTCAAATCAATAAAATAAAAAAATACGAAAAATGGGTGCCTCATGATTTGACTGATCTGCAGAAATAAACGCGTGTTGAAACTTGCGTTGCCTTGTTGAATCGATACAGAAATAAAGGAATATTGGATCGAATTGTGACATGTGATGAAAAATGGATTCTTTACGATAATCGTAAGCGGAAAATGCAATGGCGGACCCCAGGTCAAACGCCGCAACAGTGTCCTAAAGCAAAGCTTACCAATAAAAAGGTAATGTTTGGTGGTCTCAGCGTGGTGTTATTCACTATAGCTTTCAACGACATGGTAAAGCAATTACGGCAGATGTCTACTGCGCCGAACTCCGAACAATGATAGCGAAACTAGCAGTGAAACAGCCCCGACTTATGAATCGATCTTCACCATTCCTGCTCCATGATAACGCGAGACCTCATACAGCACGAAAAACCCTTTTAACTCTACAGGAACTGCAATTAGAAACCATTCGTCACCCTCCATATTCGCCAGACCTTGCTCCAACGGACTACCATTTTTTTCGTGATTTGAAAAATTTTTTTTCTTGATAAAAAGTTTTCTTCTCAGGAAGCAGTGCAAAATGCTTTCACACAGTGTGTCGAATCTAGATCACCAGAGTTCTATCGCAAAGGCATAAATGAGCTTCCTATTCCTATTAGATGGCAGCAATGTATAGATAATAATGGTAATTATTTTGATTAAATAAAAAACGAATTTTTATTTTTCAGTACAAATCTGCAATTTCATACTTTAACCCCTGATATATTTAATTAAATATCCTTCATGAAAGTTAGAACCTAATATTCAGAACACTCCTCGTGTTAACGACAGTTTATTTATTTAAAAAAGTTCAATATAAAATAACAATACCGATTTCAGTTTTTTACTCAAGTAGTTATTTATTTAATCAACTAAGATCGATAGTACAAATATGGGCATACTAAAATACATAACTTTACATTCATGACATTGCCACTATCACATTTACCTAATATCCATCATGATACCTTTTGACAGACCTGTGAGACAGACTGCAAGGTGTTACAAATATTTACCAAATCACACGAGTATCACGTATCCTCAAATAAGTTCACAGTGCTAGAAAGTGTAATAAATTCAAATAGCGATTGCGTTAACGCAGTACATCAATCACATGTCGCGGTGATACTTACCGTAGCGTAGTGCGGAGGCTCATTTCTGTCAATCATCCAGGTTTACAGGAATTTGTAGGTCGGCATAGATAAGGAGGAGTATGCGATATATTTGTTAGAAAAAAATATATAGGTAAGTAAAGTTTGCTTTCTTATCCAGAAGAACGTTTAATCATTTTAATTGAAGCGAGTGGCGCAGTGGGTAGTAACCCCTGCTTTTGCGTCCAAGGCTGTGGGTTCGATTCCCACATTTGGAAAAATATTTATGTGATGAGCATAGATATTTTCCATTGTCTGGGTCCATCTATATATTATAAGTATTCATGTATAATATATATAATAAAAAAAAAATAACAAAAAATAGAACCGACTCCTAGATATGCTTAAATATTTCTTACTTTTTAGTGATTTATCGCCACGTAACGTACTCGTACTATACTGTCATAGTATATTATACGGTACTTGTAGCTAAAAAGCTACCGATACTTACACTAAAACCGAAATCGCTGCAAGTGTGCATATAAAATTTGAAGAGTTCCTTCAAATTTCCCAGGATATCATCATCATATCCTAACATGATGACAATGAGACCACCTTGGAAGTGTGCCCTTTCTAATAAATAAAGAATTATCAAAATCGGACAACTCTGTAAAAACTTATGCGTGGTCATACATAAAAAAATATATATACGTATCGAATTGAGAACCTCCTCCATTTTTTTTCGTCGGTTAAAAATAGTACCCATAACACAAGCTAACTAAACTTACTTTGGGGCTATATAGCGATTCGTGTAATTGTCCTATAATATTTATTTAAATATTTAAGACAAGTCGGAATTAATTTGTGTTAATTATGAGTTTATAGCTGTTTTCCACGAATAAATAAATTATTAAATCTTTTAATAATTTTTGAAAATCCATATCATACCTATTTCGGCATATTAAATAATTTTCAGAAAGCTAAACTGTCTTCCAGAACTAGAAACGATGATTCCAGAACTAGAAACGATGATTGATAGAAACGGTGGGTGATTCCCCAAAATATCTCGTCATGTGATGGTCATGATTCAGCATAAAATAAACATAAATCAAATATCTCTTAGCCCAAGGACAAAGACAATCGAGGGCCTGAGGTAATATGTAATCAAAAGTGACTCACAGATGACTCCGTTATAAAGAGACACGTTTTAATTGTGACGCTATCGATGGTAGGATCCTTCAAATTTCAAACAACATTTAATTTTAAAACAATATTTTTAGATCCATATACTTGCCTCTGTCTTTGTTTCACCACTTGCCTTATATTAAAGCGTACCAGCGAGTATTTAATGGAAAAAATAAGGAGCCTGATTTTTCAACAAGGAAATAAATGGGTTGCACTGCATTGGAGTTTTTAATTAACTCCTAATTTCACATTATTAAATATTATTCAAGTAATTACGCAGCTTTAGTGAAAAGGGGCTCTGATAACGCTGCCTTGAACTAAATAAACGAAGGCTGTGTATTTAAGCAGGTGTCTAGTTGCGGAATCGACCTCCCTTGAAGGATATTTGCAGTTTGTGCCTCTACTGCGCAAATATTAGAAGCGACGAGTACTAGTAGAGATCACATTTAATATTAGTTCTTCAACTATTCCAATATGTAACTTCGTATTGCAAGAAGATATTTAGTGAAAAGCTGTTTATTTGAACAGACACTTTGATTATGATTGCATATATTTAAAGTCTATGATGTTGTTTTGTAAGTAAAAATTATGAAACTTAAAACAAATTGGCCAGTCAGGGCTTTAACCTTGTACCTCATTTTTGGGGTTCAGTTACCTCATTTTTTAACGTATATTTTGAGTTTCCTGAAGCCTTCTTTCTATTTTTTACTAGATTCCTAATTAGTTGTAATCTATTACCTTAAACTTAACCTGCCTGTAATCTTTTTGTCTTATAATCCTTCGTTATGTCCTGTAACCTGTGTGTTAAGTACAGGCAATTTCCGACAAAATCGTTAATACTTAAGTAAAATGTTCAATAATAATATTAAATAATACCTAATAATTGTTGAAATTTTAAAGATATGATCAGTTTTTGTTTGTAATAACGCCTTTCTAAACACAAGGTCGTCCTGGATAGCTAATGAAGGGTGCAGTGAGGCAGACAACATAAAAACATTAACAATTTGTCTCGCTATATTACTAATTGAGTGTGATAGCTACTTGCCCAGTAGTTGTGTAAAGTTGTGTTAGCCAAGTATTACGCTGTGATCGATTGTACACTTTGTGAACCTAGTTATGAAAAAGAACCATTGTAAAGCAGTTACTTTTATTAGGTTAGTAGCGGACACCTTAGATTTCATTCTTAAGTATACTAATACGTAAAACCTTTCTCTTTAATCACTGTATCTATTACTTCCTTCCCAAGACTGTTACCTGGTTCTTATGACTTGGGTATCTGTCAAACAAGGTGAATATCTTAGGCCTTATCTGCACTTGCCGTCAGGTCAGCCTATCTTGAATATTAAAAGAACAAAAGCCATATTAAAATTCGTTGCGTAGTTACAACGATCTAATTAAATTCGGTAATTTTGTTTAATACTTTGTAAAAATAAAATATATATTTATTTTGAAATTAAAGCTCTATACCTAATCTGTGTAAAAGATATGATGTTGAATCATCAGATCATTTACATATATAACAGTAACTTTATATAACTGTATTTACTGTAGCAGTAATCCTTTCTATTCTATTCTGGTTGTTTAATTTTTGATTTTTATTTCTTTCCCAACCAATCACGCTATCTATTGTTACCAAAGTTGAAACCTGGATATTTATTGTCAAATGGTTTGTCCACAGATCTGACAATCTCGGTGATCAACTTATGAGTGGACGGTGAATCACCCGGTGACGTAAACGGTACGTATATCCCGCCTTTTAAGAGTTTTATGTATGTGTCAACTTTACCCACGTGTAGCAGTTGATAAAACTTTAATCAATAATGAATTTAACTTAACTTTAACTCATATTCTTAAACGACATTGATATAAATTATCAACTTCACGTGTATCCAATTGATATTACAATATGAAATCTGATGAAATATTAACCAATAATGAATTTAATTTTATTTCAAATAATGTCCTGTACCGACATACGTAAGTGATTTGAATTCAGATCCTTAAGTGTAATTTATATGAATTAGTTGAATTCACATCCTCAAATGACATTTATTTCAACGAATTGAATTTATGTTCTCAGGCGACATTGATACACGGTTAAACACGTGCCGTCTCACTATTTGAACAGATTATATTATTAGCTGCTTCATCTATAAGTCATATGTGGAAGGTCAAGTCTGCAAAAACAAGTTGTGAAGTGTTTGATAATACTTAATTAATATTCACATCACCTTCGTACAAACTACCTCTAATTTGATAACAATCAACGTCACGTGGCTAGTTTTAAGTTTATCATTTACGTAAATACAGTAGGTTTTTATGTAAATGATTTTTTATGTAAAATAACTGTACGTTTATGTATAGTCCCGCTCGAAAAATTCAAATTAAAATTTTTTGAAATCGAAGGTTCATTAATGTTGTTAGTCACGATAACCACGATGTTCTATATCTCTCTGCCTTTCTCCATTCTCATTAATCTTTGCTAAAGTTATGACGGCGAAAGTTTGTATGTACGTTTGTTACGTGAAAACTACCGAATGGATTTTAATGCAACTTCACAATATTTCGAATTTCCAACAGGAACGAGAACACGCTGGTGGAACTGCGGGCGTCCACTGGTTCCTTCATATAGGTTCGTAGGTTCAGAATACTCATGACCTGTTCATTTTGTAAAATGTCCTGGATTTGATCCAAGATAAAAGGAAATATTAAAAAAATTAAACCGATTTCCAAATGCACTAAAAAATAATAAATAATTATTACTTATTTCGTTACTTAAATTTATATAATATATTTATAATATATTTATAATATATTTATAATATATTTATAAATATTGCGTTATTTCGTTACTTAAATTCATTTAAAAATGTCTACGATGTCAATGTCATGCAAGGTTGAAACGTTTATATAAAGTACTAAGCTTGGATGTTTAACGATTTATCGATATCGATTATGATTTCGGAATGCAAATGCACGAGTCACTTTATTAATCACCGAAATTGCTGCAAGTGTCCTATAAAATTAAAAGAGTTCGGTCAATTTTCCCAGGATCCCACCAGCAGATCCTGACAATGATGACTATGGAACCATCTTAGACTACCTACTACCTACCTAACCTTCCGATTTTTCGAAATCGGTTTAGCTAACTTCGAGTTACATACTTACATACAAAAATATAGTCGAATTAAAAACCTCCTCCGTTTTTGAAGTTAAGTCGTTAAGTCGTAAGTTTAGTCGGTTCTAGATTCTTTGTGTTAATATAATTCCTTGAGCTTGGTTATTCAGTAGTATTTAAGAAAATCTTTGTTTACCACGTCCGAAATGTAGTCCTTAATTTACATTTACACGTAACATGGGTCGCGTTGTTCATTATGGAGTACATTTTAGGAATTACTTCGGACCCCTATTAATTACTACCCCTGTCCTTTTCAGAAATGCTGTTCCCGTAAAACGTGACGTGAATACTGTTACTAAATATGGAATGGGTCATTAAAGTTCAAATCAGAATTTATGTTTAAATTTTTCATGAATAAAATTGCAGGTACGAATTGACCGTGATATTTTAAAAAACGTTTTTGGTCTAGTTGAATTTCGGAAATAGAGGATGAACTGAATGTTCTATAGAAATCAATTCACATTTAAGAAAAACAGTTTATTAGACATTTCATTGGAAATTTTTAGTAAATCAATGGAAAAATCAGTAATTAGCTCAAATAAACAACCAAAATACTAAAATTTCAAAAAATCGTTAATTTCAAGTGGACTTAGCACTTTTGAAATTCATATAAGACGATTTGTAGTGATTCTACCACCGGCTCGGAAGGCAGGGTCTCTGCTGAGAAGTGCCGGCATGATAATCAATAGTTGCTCTATGTTGTTGTTGTTGTTCTAATGTTCATTCTCCTGTAAGGAGGGAGGCCTGGCCCTGTAGTGGGCCGTTAATAGACTGATAATGATGATGACGATATATGTTCATTCTTTGCATTGCTCTTAGTTATATTTATACTAGCAAATGTTTTTTTTTTTATTACCCGACTGCGTCAGAAGGAGGGTTATGTTTTCGAGCGTATGTATGTATGTATGTATGTCCATTTCTTCGACACGCGCTACAGCCTAAACGGCTGAACGGATTTTGACATGTGAGGTGTCGTTGAATTTGTCAAAATTGTGGTAGTGACATAGGCTGTATAAATTTTCAAAATGGCGGCTGTAAATGGAGGAAAAAAGGGGGGGATGTTAGTATTTTTTTCTCTTATCTTAGCAATATGGGTACCAATTGAAAGGTCGCAGAAAGACCATTTCAAAAATATAAATATCATATCATGTTCATTTAACTTTTTTAACAAAAAATGGCAAAAAGTGTACCGTCTCATTTCTATACCACTATACCATAAACTAAAACTAAAAAGTCTCAAATAAAATTATTATTATAAAAACAAAAACCCAACAGCTTCGAAGTTGTGAACTGAAAAGAGAAAAACAAGGATCTCTATATCTGTATAAAATTCAAAATACTTTATGGTGCTGCAAGCGGGGACAAACGTAGTTTTGGTAGATCTTTCTTTCCCCGCAGGTTAAAATATTTTGTCCCTGTTTGCAGCACCATAAAGTATTTAGAATTTTATACAGATATAGTGATCCTTGTTTTACTCTTTTCAGTTAATAACTTGGAAGCAGTTGGGTTTTGCGCTTGACTACAGACACGTCTGATGGAAAGCAGTGATGAGGTCTAAGTTCGAATGCGCTTACCTAGAAAATGCCTATTCTATATCATACTTCTATGCCTATGTTCCTAACATGTAACATCAAAGTGTTTACCCAGACAAATTATGCCATCTCAATGGGTTTATCTTGTTAAGTTTAAAAGACTCTCATCAAAACAGCCTCACGGTTCTTAATCTGCACAATAACAAATCAAATTAAAAAAAAAATTAAAGGTTGTTTTAAATAAACTTACACTAGTAATACATACTAACTATTCAAGTAAAATTAAAAATAAATAAAAAGAGCTTTCATAAATGTACTTACTAGAAATTCTTATTGTTTCCGACTGTAGTCTAAATGTTGTTGCTCAACGTTTGATGTTATTGACGATTGAGAATGTATTTGTACAACGCTCTCAAGTCCCTCGGATACTTTGAAAGTTCGCCTTCGAAACGTTTACTTAACTAACTAGGCCAACCGCCTCTCTGTTCATTGGATCCTTTGAGAATTTGCTTTAATACGAAACTGTTGTACTTTGGCGCTCCCTAAATTATCAATTCAGTTATTCTAATAGGTCACTCACTCACTGTACACAGAATCAGTTTTTAGGAACACTATTACCAAAATACTGTTGCTAATGTAGTCTGTACCGTACCTAGTTCTTAAAAAAATCGTTTATCGTACCGTTCTTGAAAATGTAAAGGAACTGTTCGTGTTGAACGTTTAATAGAAACAATAGTCACAAAATACCTTTTTTATTCCTTTTCTGTCCACTGCTGGATATAGACCTTTCTGATAGCGCGCCATCAGCCACTTGCAACTAGGTACGTTCCTAAAGTCATCGGACTTCTTAGTGATAAATACGTAGTCTCCATACGGTTCTATCCATCTTCATTTTTATTCCTTTTCTGTCCACTGCTGGACATAGACCTTTCTGATAGCGTGCCATCAGCCACTTGCAACTAGATACGTTCCTAAAGTCGTCGGACTTCTTGGTGATATATACGTAGTCTCCATACGGTTCTATCCATCTTCATTTTTATTCCTTTTCTGCTGGACATAGACCTTTCTGATAGCGCGCCATCAGCCACTTGCAACTAGGTACGGTCCTAAAGCCGTCGGACTTCTTAGTGATGTATACGTAGTCTCCATACGGTTCTATCCATCTTCATTTTTATTCCTTTTCTGTCCACTGCTGGACATAGACCTTTCTGATAGCGCGCCATCAGCCACTTGCAACTAGGTACGTTCCTACAGTCGTCGGACTTCTTAGCGATATATACGTAGTCTCCATACGGTTCTATCCATCTTCATTTTTATTCCTTTTCTGTCCACTGCTGGACATAGACCTTTCTGATAGCGCGTCATCAGCCACTTGCAACTAGGTACGTTCTTAAAGTCGTCGGACTTCTTGGTGATATATACGTAGCCTCCATACGGTTCTATCCATCTTCATTTTTTTTATCGACTACAAGTTGGCCCTTGACTGTTATCACACCTGATGTTAAGTGATGATGTAATCTAAGATGGAAGCGGGCTAACTTGTTAGGAGTAGAATGAAAATCCACACCCCTATCGGTTTCCACACGACATCGTACCGGAACGCTAAATCGCTTGGCGGTACGTCTTTGTCGGTAGGGTGGCAACAAGCCTCCCACCAGCCAGACCATGACAAATTAAGAAAATTCTCAATCTGCCCCAGCGGGAATCGAACCCAGGACCTCCGTCTTATAAATCCACCACGCATACTACCACGCCACGGAGGTCGATCTCCATACGCATAACCATGCGTAATAATAAAACTGTTTGTTATTAATCGCAAAACTTTTCTTCTTTCATCCTTCTTAACGTGACACCGTCTGTGTCAGATAAGGTCAATCACAAAACAACATATCACAACATAACTGAATCAGCATAAATATTTGTTAGGAGTCCTAATTGTACTAAAACATCAGTTAACATGGAATAATCGATTCATTTTGCTACAGATCCGATCACTCATGTTGACTACTTATTTGTAAAATCCATAGTCGTAGTACTTTACAAATATAGAATAATTCATAATAAATCAATTCTATAATAACAATATGAGTCTATTCTATATATTTTACAACACGCATTAGAATGTAATGCACATTCTGAGATATTCCCTAGTCCTTTGTGCAAAAGGCTGTCGCCTAAAGCCTTTAAGCTTCTAAACGTTTTCAATGGACTCAGGAGGAGTCTAGCCATTGATAGAAATCCTTTGAGCATGTTCTACAGTATTCAGACACAAAATTGGAAAGAGTCTTTTGCCTGAATAGAAAAATTAAAGGCTATTTATTACTTGTTAAGAAAATAATATAAAATTAAGTAATTCTAAACTTAACATTTATTTCAGACATTTTAATTGTCTTAGTCAAATCTTCGTTGATTTTGCTGACTCTGGTTTTAAGGATGGGGACTTAGTGTCATTTAATCTCGATGAGGATAAATGGTAAGAGGATGGAAAAGATGAAAGAAGAGGATGATTTTTATAAGATGAAGACCCGATAGGAATAAGTGGATTAAATTCTGACATAAATTATAATTCTTTTACGATTGCAGCCCTTTATAAGTTTAAAGGGCGGAAATCAGAAAAGAATTATTGGTAAATGAATTAAAATTCAGGTTTTGAAAATCGATTCGATATCTTTTTTCCTCTCTGAGTCTGCTTAAAATATAAAGCATAAACAAATCACCAGAAGTCATCTACATTCCTGAAACCTAGTATGTTATCAATTTTGTACAATATAAAAAATCTTTTAGCACCAACAATGCGTGATATGGCTTGTCAAGGAAAGGCCTCGTCCTTACTCACAATAGGCCATTGTCTAAAATGCCCCATTTGGAAGATGTACGGGTATTTTGTTCTTTCCCATTATTGTGTCTTTTATATCTTTTTGATTGGCACTCTCGGAAATATAATGGGATATGAAAGGAAATACTTGGACACATATTGTCCATCAAATTAAATCGTAAATTGATCTGTATGATTATGGCAGTGCTTGTACCAATCTCATTTTTTTTAGGTTACTACTGGATACCCGCGATTTTGTACAGGAGAAATTCGGTTTGATACTAATTTCATTCCTTATGAGGTAGAATTTTTATAAACCGCAAGCACGGGCTTACTGATTTTTTAAAACTCCTTAGCACATGGCTAAGCTTAAGTGTAATTTGAACTACTATGTCTTGTCAGATCACTTCGGCAACGATTTCCTCTCGAATCTCGTAGGTATATATACCATATACATAGATACTTGATATTATTACAATTAGTTCTGCTTAAGGTCTCTATATATGCTCTTAATATTAAGCTCTGCAATATTATTTCACAATATTCAAACTGTTCGACCCAATAAAATGTTACCTCCATTCTCTCTTCCCTCTTAAAGAAATTGCTGACGAACACGATACGGAATAAAAACAATTTGTAACTTCATACTTTCCCTCTTAACGATATGTTTTAGAAAAAGTAACAGTCTTTTTACTTACATTTCGTACGGAACCGGTAAACGCACAGGGTTGTCAGGAATGTGAACTGTGTATGAACTGTGTTTCATAAGGGTACCATTAATTTTCTAAAATGTATAGAATTGAAGGGTTTTCTTACATTATAATTAGATAGTGCCGCTACAACAGATTAACACGTTTCCACACACGTCCGGTAGTTTTATTATATATAGTATTAAGCCCCCAAAATCCTACCTTACGTCCGCGCTGAACATCTGGCCACGTGGGGGTGGAACGTGTACTATAAAAACTTACACGGCTAACAAGGTAGGTAACCCATAATGATGGTGAACAATAAAAATAAACGTATAGGGCCGCTTCCCGGGGGCGATCGCCGGGGCACGTCTGGAGCTGACGCTGGGCGTTCCAGCATGCAAACCGTCAGCGACTCCTCACTGAGCAGGCGGGTGGGAGTCGGGGAACCCGAAAGTATTACAGCCGAACAATGGGGCGGGGAGGGGGCGGATGATGCTTTGCGGAATAGGGCTTCGCCCACATGTTCCGTCGGCTCATCTGCATCGACCACTAATAAGATTTCAGACGACAATAGAAGAAAGTGGTCAAATGAAGAGTTAGTGGAGTTAATGTTTTGTTTTTTCAAAGCAAAATCGGAAGGACCCGGATACATAGGCAGATTACACCAACTTTTTACACAACGCAACCCCAATAATCCTAAAATACACAAATTTAATGGAAACACCTTGTCTAATCAAGCCCGTAGAATTTTAAAACAAAACATAATATCAAAAGAACTACTAGACCGAGTACAAAAACAAGCGGAAGGCCTTATGCCAATTGACAATATTGAACCGGTTGTGAACCAGGATCAAACTGAAACACAAATCCAATCATACAACATACAATCAAATTCACAAAACACTTGCCATATTCAACATACAAACAATCAATTAGAAGAAACTGATGAAATGATACAAAACATACAAGTAAACGAAGATCAAGATCCGCTAATTTTAGAATTTCTACAAGTACTAGCTGAAGTTAAGGAGATGCCTATTGAGGAACGCTTGCTTCTGCCTAAAGCTAAAATTAATAAACAATTTATAAAAAACTTAAATACATTAAACGCATATCTACCTAACTTATTAATTGTCAATAACTCTCTACGAGAAATAAATAACATAATATACGCAGCTGCTAAAACGTTGATAGTGAACAATAAACAAATCCCATACACACCTAAATCTATAATAAAACCTAAGAATGATCCACCGTGGAAAAGGAGAATTCAAAGCAGAATAGAAAGGCTTAGGAGAGAATTGGGGCAGTTAATAGAAATACAAAGGGGAATCAGTACTCCAAAAATGATAAGAATCAAAGAAGAAATATACAGTAAATACAAAATTATTAATGAAAACGACCACAATAATCTAGTAGAAACAATAAAACAAAAAATTAAAGCTCTAGCAGGTAGAATAAAGCGATATGTAGATCTAAATACAAAGAAAGAACAAAATAAACTATTTAAAGGAAATGAACACAGATTGTATAATAGCTTAAATAATAGTTCCAGTAAAGATATCAAAGTACCTACTAAGCAAAATATAGAAGAATACTGGAAGTCAATTCTATCTAACCCTGTAGAGTATAATCAGGAAGCCAAATGGATTAAAGAAATAGAAATTTCATCAAATGAGGTTAAAACAAACGAAGTACGAGATATAACAGAGGAACAAGTTAAAAGTGCCATTAAGAAGCTGCTGAACTGGAAATCACCCGGCATAGACAAAATTCAAAATTATTACCTTAAATATTTTACAAGTGCTCACAAATATTTGGCTTCTTTATTCTCTAATATAGTTTCAGGCGCGGAACCATTAGATGAATGGTTTACCACAGGTCAGGTTATACTTATACCCAAAAACGAAAACACACATGAACCAAAAAACTGGAGACCAATAGCATGCTTGCCAACTATGTATAAAGTACTAACATCTGTTTTAGCAAATATAATGTATGCTCATTGTCAGGAAAATAATATAATAGCGGTGGAACAAAGGGGATGTCGACGTGGAGCTAGGGGTTGTAAGGATCACCTCATGGTTAACAAGTCCATATTAGAAGATGCGCATGAATCTAAAAAAAATCTAAGCATGGCGTGGATAGACTACCAAAAAGCCTTTGATAGCATATCACACGAATGGCTTCTTAAATTACTAGATATATATAAATATCCCTCAATAATCAAAAAATTCCTGTTATTAACAATGCCGATTTGGAAGGTGATCATGACAGCCCGTGGCTCCCAGGAATCAATAACAACTGAACCGATTTATGTAAGACGGGGTATATTCCAAGGCGATTCTCTTTCTCCGCTGTTATTTTGTCTAGCCATTAACCCTCTTTCATTTATTCTTAATAAGTATGAAATGAAGGGATATAAACTTAAAGACAGTTTCTGGATAAACCATCTTTTATATATGGATGATTTAAAAATATATGCAAACAATAAAACCAACTTTAAAGTATTATTAGACAGCGTAGAGATTTTCACAAATGACATAGGAATGCAATTCGGTTTAAATAAATGTAATACAATACATCTTTGTTCAGGATATAGAAATAGCACGACAGGAGAAGGACATGTATTACTGAGCGGGGAAACTATTAATCAACTTGCGGTCGGTCAACAATATAAATATTTAGGAATAGAGGAATCAGGAAAAATAAATCACAGTTATATTAGAGAACAATTATCAAAAGAATATTTTAAAAGAATCAAAAAACTTGTAAACACACATTTAAATTCTACATTTTTAATAAAAGGTATTAATACATACGCTATTCCAGTTTTGTTATATTCATTTGGCATAATCAATTATAAAATCAGCGATTTAAAGAAAATAGATACTAAAACAAGAAAACTACTAGCAATGAAAAAAGCTCATCAACAAAAAGCAGAAGTCGAAAGACTTTACTTACCTGTTGACGAGGGTGGGAGAGGGCTCATCAATATCGAATACATGTATAAATCTCAAATACTTAATTATAAACAATATCTCAATACAAAAAGTGACCACCTCATAGAAGCAATAGTACAACACGATAAAAATAGGGCTAAATATTCAATATTAAAGGAAGCAGGTGAAATAGAATCACAGTTACGATTAGCACAAAAAGATGCACACACAAAAAACGAAATTAAACAAGCAATAAACAGGAAACAAAACGAAAATTGGCGGAATAAACAATTGCACGGGCAATTCCCTAAGAAAGTTTTAGACCAGGCAAACATTGATCGTCAGCTCTCGTTTAGGTGGATTAAAAAACAACAGGTGTCCCCCAGCGTAGAATCATCAATATTTGCCATACAAGATCAAGCAATAGTGACCGGGCAGCATCAACGTGACATCCTTAAAAAACCAGTAGACGGCAAGTGTCGATTATGTAAAAGTAAAGACGAAACCACACAACACATAATTTCTGGATGTGAAAAACTGGCGGGGACTTATTATGTGAAACGACATAATAACCTTGTCCAGTACGTCTACTGGTGTTTAGCTAAAAAACACAAAATTGAAGTTTCTGATCTTTGGTGGAAAGAAACTTTAATTCAACCTCAGGTAAAAGAAAATGAATCCGCGAAAATACTATGGGAAATGCCCGTTCAAACCGATGTCACCGTTACACACAATAGACCAGATTTGATATATATAGATAAAAAGAATAATAAAACATTTCTAATAGATATTACAGTACCATCAGATTATAACATAGGAGCAAAAGAAATAGAAAAACTAAGCAAATACCATCTATTGAAAACAGAAGTCAGTCGTTTATGGGATACCAGAACGACTGTAATACCAATCGTAATAGGCGCGACAGGTGTAGTAGCTAAAAGCATAGAAAAATACATACAAAAATTAGACACATATATAGATATAAGCATCCTTCAAAAACAAGCTGCCATTCATACCTCAACCATAATTAGTAAAGTTTTAGGAGACACTGTATTTGTTCACAACACGCCAATTTCAGGTCAAAACACACAACACTCACAAAACAACCAACAAACATTAGACACACAGAACCCACACCAAGCTTCAGCTACAACAAATACTCTTACACAAAACACACCACAAGCTCACCAAAGAAGAGGAAGAGGAAGGAACAGAGGAAGAAGGAGAAATATGTAGTAGAGGGGAATAAATATTCTTTTTCCTGCGGGTCGTAGGACGGAGTATTTATTGAAACCGATCAAAAGGTCGTGTAAGGAAAAACCTTTCCATATATAGTATTGAGATGTGGTATTGTATATCTCCTCTCTTACAAGAAGGGAAACCTGACTCTGTAGTGGGTCGTTAATAGGCTGATAATGATGATGATTGAATGTGAGTTAGGCGTTGTACAGAGATTCAAATTACCATTGCCATTGCACAATTAATTCCATTGTATACCTGGGGCATGTAGGTGCGGTACATACAATTGATAACCCTATTGAAACGGTGAAACCCCACCTCGTGTGGATCAGAGCGAATCACGCGCACCCAAAAAATACAAAACGGCTTCCGACATGCAATTACAGTACTTACCTGGACGTAACAATGGTCTTTATAGCATGTACCTACATGTTGTAGGTGGCAATTAAATCGGTTTAGAGAAATTCATTACCATGCCTGTCTACGAAAATAAGAGTGCTTTTGCTTTTCTTTTCGGCGCCGGCAATAATAATTAATCAGCACAGATGCATAATAGATTTTTAATCGGTTACGGTAATTAGAAACGGTCAAAATGCTACCTAACGTTGGTTTCATTTTCAAAATGGAAAAGGAGGTGATACTTCAACATAAGATGATACCAGCTAATGCCCGTGATTTCATTTGAATGTATATAGACTTTTTACTATCCAGGAGCAGGCAGGAAACAATATATCGCGAAAGCTTCAGTAACCTAAGTAATAGCATGTCCAAAGTTAAACATTAGGCTATCAGTTAAGTTACAGTACAGCTGAAGTTACAAAAACAACACGCACAGTTAACCCCTGGCGTTACGGCAATCAGAGGCTCCCGCAGCTCTGCTAATGGCCAATTATCCGCCATTTTCAGAGTCCGGATAAACGCGACCGTTTCGAAATAATACAGCCATTTTACAATGGTCGGGTACATATCAACAGTCAGCTAGTATTAATTAAATAATACTAGCAGATTCGGTGAACTGAAACAGCAGAAATAATAATTTTTGTCTATTTACTTTAGGTACCTATTACTTATATATATAATCTATAATTTACCTTTCAGTTTCGTTGGTGTGTTACTGAATGCATATAAATAAATTCACCTAACCAAGTAACCAATTAATTATTTTTAATCAAAATTCGTATACAAAACAGTCATATAGGTTACCTACTTTATTGAAATAAAGTACAAAAAGAACTTTTAACTCGGATCTCTAATGTCTAAAAATAAATCTAATGAGGAAGCATACGTAATGGAGACATTTTAATTAAGTAAATATTTTTAATCAAATATATTATACATTCAAACAGGTGAAACTTTAATGAAATAAATTTGTACGCAAGGAGGAAAGCAAAATTAAAGGGAGAGCGAATTCCTCCCAGACACTGCATAACTTCAGAAGATATAATATAATCAAGGAGCGAGTGGAGAAAATTACTCGCGCGTATCAACAATGTCATCAAGACTTAAGACGTTAAACGTTCGTTTACCGGCGACGGATCGTGAAGCACGCTTTATCTCTAATTAGTAGGAAAATACGCATGTAATTAAGTTTCATTGTAAAGGAGACCTTAACACGATCTTCTCCTGCGCCTTATTCGCTCGTAATTTACTATCTCATCGCAATATAATCTCGAAGTTTTTAAGGAGATACCTACTCTGATATACGAGTATATACGATATAGAACATAATTAAGTTCCTGGTTTCTGACGTCATCCGGGCTTGAAATTCAACCATCAATCATGGAGATGTAAGGGTTGATACACTCAGGTTAAAAACTCTCCTCGACCTCTACTTTTCTCTTCTTCTCCTCTCCATATTTCATCTAGGCCCCTCTGGAAGAGCTGCTGAACTTTCCCAAATAGGTACACAGTTAGATAGATGATCGTAAAAATGTTAGGCTATTCAAAATATTTGTAAATTTAATACGTAAATCTTGGTAACGTAAAAATAAAAAGTAAAAATATGTTGAGATGTTTGCTGTAGGATTTCTGTTAATAAACTGTAGGTAATTATCTTTTAAATAAATACAACAATTATTATTTATCAGTTAGTTATAGCGGTAGTTCATCCTCAGAGGAGCTCTTACGAAGTATTTTACGACCTATGAAAAAGTAAAATTATAGCTACTAGTTTCCTGCGTTAGACGTTGATAAATCCGCAATTAAGTCAGAATGAATGTCGCTAATTGTTTCTCTCCGTTGTCTCCAGTCTTGAACTGTACAGAGCCATTCACGCGCTAATGAGTCGAATCTTAGCTGACGGAATTATTAACCTCCTTCTTTGTTCAGCCTAAACACACAACACCTAGGCCAGTGTGAAGCAGACAATAGGACATAAAGATTTTCGACACCTTTTGTTTTAGCACTCCTACAGTTTTTAATGAACTGTATATACTTGTACAATTAGAGACGAATATCATAGCATTCCAAGCCCGGAGTCGGGAAGTTGGTGGTGATACACTCCCGTGCCTCGGAGAGCACGTTAAGCCGTCGGTCCCGGTCACTGTCATCCACATCTGATAGAGATCGTTAATAAATGAAACATTATCACCCTAAGCCCGCCAATCCGCATTGGAGCAGCGTGGTGGGTCTACACTCCATATCCCCTCTCCTATAAGAAGGGTGGCCTGGTCCTTGTGGGCCGCTAATAGGCTGATAGCATTCCTTAGATTCAACGTGCGAGCGGAGGCCCGATCCTTCATGTGGTTGTTAGAAAAAAATTCAACAGAGGTCGAACAGACTTGTGGGGTTTAAGAATGAGCTCCTTTATGACGCGTCTAGGCTTCACTTCTCTGTCCGTGTTGTACTTCTTGTCCATCCTAGGATACTACTACAACAGCCTTGGATATCCATTTTAACATTTGCTGCAGTTCTAGTCAGACAAAAGCTTTAAGCAAATCGAGTAATTTTGTTAATATACTTCTTACACCCACTTCTACAACATGTAAACTCATAAATTCTTAAAAAATGCGTAAAGGAATATATAAAATAGCAACATCCTAAATCCAACAACTGAAACTCAATTAAATGTAAAATGCGTAGGTGGGTTCGTACACATGTTAAATGTGTGTTTCCAACATAACGATCAGTGATTAGCAGGTCTCAATGTGTTACTAATGCAACACTAATTTCCTAATGAAATCCCAGCGGCGTAGTAATGAAGAAGGCCTTGTTTATAGCACATACGCTACAATTAGCGAGGGATTAATAACATTGAATACATTATGAGTTCAGGAGATATCCTCCGAGAGAAAATATCCTTAACCGTGTAGCTATTAAAGCTCAAAATGTAAGCAGTTTGTCCATTTGTTTCAGGTCGGTGGGCGAACGGGTGGTGACCGCCACCACGCTACCGTCATGACGCTGCACTGGTGGATGCACTGGTTCTGGGTGACAATGCTCCTCATCGTCACAGGTAACTAGAAAAATAAATATATTTATTTATTTCACACACACTAACCAATATCCAATACCATAAACAATAAAAACGTTCAAAAATAAATAAAAAAATTCAAGAATAATCAATCATTCTAGAATTAAAACCAAGGATATTATAATACCTACTACGTTGACGGAGTTAGTTAATCGGGTTAGGCTAGCTAATCCTATGTAAAAGATCTATGTAATTATTTCATAATTTCGTCGCATTTTGGAAGGAAGAGCCGAAGGAATTTCATTCCTGCTCTCGCAAAAGGGCCGCCTTTTTCTTTTAAGATGACTTCCGATGTTATACTGGGCCGTAAATTGCTTTATTTCCGGTTGCGACAATTGATTTACCTAGCGAACGGCAGTGAAAAAATACTTACTGATGTCAAAGCGGCTTTTTCTATATTTCTTTATTTTTAACCTACGAATAAAAACGGAGGAGGTTCTCAATTTGACACGTATATTTTTTTTATGTATGGCCACGCATAACTTTTTACAGAGTTGTCCTATTTTGATAATTCTTTTTTTATTAGAAAGGACATACATCCAAGGTGGTTCCATTGTCATCATGTTAGGATCTGATGATGATATCCTGAGGAAATGGAAGGAACTCTTCAAGTTTTGCAGGCACGCTTACAGCGATTTCGGTTTTTGTCTCGGTATCGGTAGCGTTTTGGCTACTAGTGCCGTATAATATACTATGACAGTATAAATCACTAAAAAGTAAAAAATAAAAAATTTTAAATAAAAATAGAACCGACTCAAAACGCACTAAAAAGTAAAAAATAACTGTGTCATTTAGTTGCTTTAATTTACTAAAGCATATCTAGGAGTCGGTGCCAGCCAAGGTTTCTACTTTAAGGAGTTACCTAGAACCCACAAACTGCTTTAATACGTAAAATAAATTTTCCTTAAACTTGGCTGGCACCGACTTCATAGATATGCTTAAGTAAATTAAAGCAACTAAATGACACAGTTATTTTTTACTTTTTAGTGCGTTTTTAGTCGGTTCTATTTTTTATGGAATAAAACTCTAGATATACAAAGCCCTACTTTTGAGTTTCTTTTGTCTATGAGACTTAGATAAACCTAGAATAAATAAATTTTGTTTTTACAATTAGTTTACCTACCGAACGGCAATGGATAAAGTACTTACTGATGACAAAGCTACTTTTACATTTCTATATTTTAAAGACTGAAAGTCTAGTTATACAAAACTCGACTAAGTTTCTATGAGAGAGAGACTAAAGAAACCTCTGGGTACAAAGCTTCACAGTTCGTAAAGTGGATTGAACAAACTTCTTAATTCACATTCTTAGTTTCGAGTTCAACGTAAAACTTCGACATTTTAGCTGTTGTTCCTACAATCTAACATTCATTAAAGGTCAGGCGCGAGTCGTGACTAGCTTTAAGCTGTAACATTATTAATTTCAAAATAACGGCCAAATTTTAGAAAATAGCTCAATAACTAGATTTAAATACATATTATGGAATTCTCATTGGATTCTTGTATAAAACAAAACAGTGTTAAGTAAGAAGTTACAGAATTCACAATGAGAATCCTCTCTTTATTCTCAGTCTTTTTCCTGTATAATTAGTATAAATAACAAACAGGAAATAAACAAATTGTTTTGAAATATGGATTTACCATCTTGAAGGATTGATCGACATTTCAGTATTTACAGGAAAAGCTGACAGATCTAAATTATTGAACGATAAGCCTAATATTGAAGCTTATTAGTAATATGGTCAGTATAAAACCGTCACAGACTGACAAATATAGTTTCTCCCTTCTATATTTATTGTTTACTATTATATAAAAGACTTTTTTATGTAATAATATAATTTACTATAATATAAAAGAGCTATAACCAACTGTCTTAAACAAACATTGAATGAGGGTTAAAAACAAGATTATAATTTAAAAAAAGATTTTTAAAAACAAGCTTTTATTATAAGTATCTACTCAGAAGCAACAAGGCCTAAACTAGACGTATTTGTGTCGTTTGTTACGAAGTTCCTATGGCCTCCTACCAGCTCCAGCATCACAACAGCCCCATGTCATCATAAAAATGTATTGCAATCACGCAATATACATACGCATGCAAAATTTCAGCTCAATCAAAAACCGGGAAGTGGATGAAATTTATAATAATTTGTAAGATTACCTTACCTTCAACGGTACAGGCGAAACTCATTTTCAATGATGTCTAGTTGCTTTAATCTCCTAATCTAATAAACCTATTTTCATAAGGTTTGCACAAAAGCCTAGAGCAATATAGGCTTGTCCCAATAACCGTACATATAAAAATGTCTAAGATAAATAAACGCCGAAATTCCAACTCCAGGCTGTTAATAAATTTTATGATAAATCTAATAAACTTGTCGCGACCCGGACAGTTTTATATAACCTCAAGTTGCGTGGGTGTAAAAGGCTAAGAGGGGTGAGCGAGGTAGCAAAGCGCCTTACAGGGCTTCCGGTGAAACATCCCCCGTGTAAGGAGATTAACGTGATACGAAACGTGCCGACTGCAGACAGGATTACTTATAATTGAATACCTGGCTACACTGCGCGGGCTACAGCTAGCTGTATCAGAGAATGACGCAAACGAAATTACTTTGGAGAATGTGCTCACTCCACCATTTTTCCTCTCTTTCTCTTTTCTACCATAGTACCAGGGAGACGTTAGAATTGGTTGCCTGATACGAAACGTGCCGACGTGCATAATTATATATGATCACGACTCATTTCCATAGGGGTAGGCAGAGAACACGTCCTTCCACTTGCCACGATCCAATTTTATTAAAGCTTTCATACAAGTACATCGGCTTAGGGTACTTTTGACTGGAGAGGATCAGTAATAATAATTGAATACCTCCACATACTCGTAGTATCTAAAAACAAGCTGTGAGAACTATTGCTGCATTTGATGGCGCAAATGAAATTTCAGCAACGTCGCAATTTTGCTTGTCTATTGGTTATTTATCGAATATACTTTGAAAAGTTCGCTTAGGAGTTTCATTATCTTGCTCATCCTTTCCCTTTCTACTATAGACCAGGTAGACTCCGAGAATGGTGCCACCTTTAAGTGGTGAATTGAACTACGTGTATAACTCGCACAGCAAAAGTGTGGAACACGCTTCCGGTATAATCCAATAATAATTTAAATTCTTTCAAGGCAAGAGTAAATAGATATGTTGTACGCAAGTCTGGTCCAACTTAGGTCTTATCATTGCTTGCCAACATGTGTGATTGTAGCCAAGCACCCTGCCTAACTAACATAAAAGATTAATTATTACAAATGCAGTAAAGAGTAAAATAAAACGGCACTAAAATAGCCACTTTAAAATTTCTGTCTCATTATGACCATAGCCAAGGGTATAATTTCTTTTTATTACCTACAACTTTGCCATGTAACTCTTTTCCGTAGGACTTTTAGTTTTGCCGGAAATCGAGAAAATCCGTTTTTTACCCCTAAACCCTTACTCACCTCTTCCCGACCTCAGATCGCCCGTAATTTATTGTACCTTTCATTTTTATGATATTTTGTTCCTTTTGCAATGGGTTCCATCCTACTGCGATTTTCTTTTACTTTTTATTATTTTTAAGGCTATCGGCACTGGCCTATTTCTAATTAATGCTAATATAGGTAGTTAGCAACATCAGGGTGTTCCAGTGATAATCCTTAATTCATATTCAGACCTACGTAATAATATGTAATGAAAAGTAATTAAGATAACTGAAGCGAACAAACCACACACTACTATCTTAACGCTTATCATCAGGAAGTTTCAGACAGTAATCCGGCTCTCCTCATATCCTTGTCATTATGTTTAATGAGTGGTACTCAGTACAATAACCAAACAAGTCCTTACTCGATTACGTTTCGTCGAGGAGTCCCAGTGGCTATCTTCCGGTCTAATTTCAGACACTTCATCAAAGTACAACCTCTCACCTAGGAGAACACGCCGTCGATGCCATTCACTAGATGTTGTTCATAGTGAATTAAACATTATCACCCTAAGTACGCCAACCCGCATTGGAGGAGCATGGCGAGTTTACGCTCCATATTCCCTTTCTTATAAGTGAGAAGCCTGGCTCTGTGGTGGGCCGTTAATAGGCTGATAATGATGAAGAACAATACCTGGTATAACAAAACATACTGGCCCAAAATACCACCAGGGAGTTCTAGGCCCTAATTCCATCATTCATCAGGTTAGTTTGATAGTATCATAATATAATAAACTTTATTTTAAAAAAATTGTTACAGTAATGTGAAACCATTAAAAAGATACGCAAAATAGACGGTCCTATCGCTTAATAGACGATTTCGCCATGCAATGGACCCCTACGAGCGGGGCATATTAAACACCTTTAAAAACTTGTCTATTTTTCTACTTAGTTGAGTTACGAGATTTCTTCCCGCAATGTATTTATTTCTACACCTACATAAACAATTAATAATAATAACTATCATCGTGTGTAATATGGTTCTTCCAGTACAAATTAATAGTTATTGTAGTTATTATTATATGGTTATAGAGAAACTCGTGTATCAGATATTGGGAGCGCAATGGAATTCAATTATTATTGGTACACTCAGTTATGTAAATATTGCGAAACTTAATTTGGGTTCCGGGGATACGGTCCGGGCTCGTGATAGGGTTGTCAACTGGTAAATGTGTCTCTGCAATCCGAACCATTGAAGAGTCTTTACAAAGTTACATTCAAACAGATTTTCGAAAGCCCTTATAATGGAAAATTACACGCTTATTTTTGATGAGTTGTGGATTTTGAACTAGTTTAAAATATTTTAACGGTTTTACGTAGAAGATATGGTAAAAAAGAATTAACTACTCTATGAAAAGCAATGTTAAACAAATTAATTTAGAAAGACGCGATTGATTGCATCCTCCGAAAAATAGATTTAGCGCATGTTCCAATGTCGCTTACTTTGGACGATTGTAAAAAAAACTGCTGTTTTTCTCGTTGAAGAATATATAACTTATATATATTTCTGTATCTTCGGTATATCTAAAAATATTTACCATAATAACCGGTAAGTAATTAAGGTGTGTGAGTGTAACAGACAAATAGACTCATTCACATTTCCAATATGAGAAACATGCTAGTGGCAACCCTGCTTGTCCTGAAACGTAATTATTCGCACGCAAACTAATTGCACGACCTTGGGGCGTGGTCCGAATATCTATTTACTCTGGCTCTCCGTCTCTTTGTCTTGGTAATTTGTTAATATTGAAACAAAGCTATTGCCCTTTAGTAAATAAATTTAATTCACAAATAATGTAATAAATATCCGTATATTGTAATCGTTCAAATTGAAGTTCGCTTAGGATGAATTCGACCCATAGGATATTATTCTTTTATTCTGTTTGTAGTGATTCTACTACCGGTTCTTTTTACATTGCAAGTATGCTTTATTCGTAAGTTTAGGTTTAGGCTCTAAAACAGTCTTTTATTAAAACTGGATTCACCGCTGTTTCTGCTTATTTAGCATCTGTTCGTATTGGCTTCGTATTGCCAATCATTTAAAATGGTTTAAGAAAATACTGATAATTTAAAACAAATATTAAAAGACAAAAAATATATTTTGCGTATATTTCTTGTAAAATATGTAAAATAAACAATTGTGCTATTATGCAGACGCGAATTATTCGACCTTGTGTTTGTGCTATTGGCTGCTGGCTTTGGCAGGAAGTTGTAAGTGGACGCAGTTATACAAACCATTTCCATCGCTAATATCTACACGATGCCAGTTAAATAATGCTATGCATAAAATAGTAAAGTAGTATACTTTACAGTACTAAATAAAGCCTCCCATCTTTTGTACCTACGCTTAGAATGATTTAAGAGGAAATCTTATGTAAATTTAATGTTGTGTTGGACGACGTCCACTAGTGCTAAATAAACATTATATTAAGTAAAGTATATTGTTGTAAATCTGACGAATCCAAGCTGCAATGTCACCTCCTTTACCTTCATTATAGAATAAGCAACGGTATACGACATTGGAGTTCAGACGTGGCTTTAGAACAGGGCAGTATAACATGGGAAGGAGGGACTTAAATTGTCCAAGCTGTGTTTATACTTTGAAAACTTTCGTGGCAATACTACACCAAAGACAAGCTTAGCCTGGCTTTCACATAGGTAGACCATTAAGACAAACTATTTTGACGACCGATGAGTATATTTCAAACAACATTCGACCCCAATTACGTAATGCCGAATGCTCCATAGATTTATTGAATTGCCTTTTTCCTTGGTAGGCAATAAATAAGTCTCAGCCGGCCAGTTGCGGAAAAAATAACGCTGTAGTACAATTTTAACAGGCTCCGAACTTACTCTGTTTCTTTTGGAATCGGATTTACGTAAGCGTGGGTGAAAACTATGGGATGTTAAATCCAGTCCCCTGTTTAACCGTGGGTACTAGTTTATGGCCTACAGTAGCTAAAAACTGGTACACTTACTCTCTTTCTTTACGAATCGGATGTACACGTAGGCACGGAATCGCTGATGAAAATGTTGGAATATTATTTTATAACTATGCTGCGTGGTATGTTGATGTAATCAACTCGATTTTCAATGCGCAGTAAAGCTATTTTACTATAATACTCATCAAAGCGGCTAAATCGCGTTGATGTAGTTAGACACTTTGTGACAGAGCTCGCCTAAGGACGTACTAGTTCCCCAAGTGTTATTTCTACCTTCAAGCAACTTTGTGAAGAAGCAGGTCTGAAGTGTGCGGTTGTCGGTGTAATTACAAACACATTAAGCTTAACACCCCACGTATCAGATTGACACAGGTCGTTGTATTGTGTAGGACGTGTCGCTTACATGTCCGGCGAAGTTTTGCTCTGAACTAGACGATGACTTTCCATTTAACATCAGGTGGACCATATACTACGTACATACTTATTATGTATATACATTATATACTTTAAGCAAAAAAATAAAAAAGCCTTTGTATAGCTAAGCACTCCGCAATATTTGCGCTATATCTCAAACATTTAAGATAATTTAATGTTTTATAACTTTTGTATTAATTTGTTTTTGAAACATATGACGATGCAATAATTGTAATAAAGGTTTGCTGCAAAAGTTCATTTTAGTAGGAAATTCCAGACCCAATAGTTTGGCTCGTTTTTCGTTACAAACATTGGTGCCACACGTAACGATTATTTACCTAAATAAAAGTTGTTGAAGATATGCTTTTAAACATTAATTTATTTTTATTTTAGAACATGTACCGGTAGCATATGAACTAGCAACGTAATCTCAGGTCGGCCAACCCTATACAAATGTAAATCCTTAATCCCACGCTTTCCATGAATATTTGGGGCCGTGTTCGCGTTAAATTATATTCTGCTTTTATTCAGTTTAGCTCTTACAAATACTTTCACCATTACCGTACAAAATATAACCATTATACATCAAGCGCAGAGTTTAAGAGCTTTTATATTACTTGCTTTACGGGCGTCATTCGTTAACGTCTTCTTAAGTTCCAGAGGTGTATTGTTCAAACAAAATAACTAATTTGGTCTATGAAAATGACAAATAAATTTTCTAATTGAAACATTAAAAAGTAATTTTAAAAAGTCAGGAAAAAATATAGATAGTTTTCCTAAATAAATTCAAATTCGTTCATTTCTAGTAAGCTTAGTGCACAAGAACAATTTAAACATCATTTGTCTATTTGTACAATACCTACCACCAGTTTAGATAACAACATTATTTAATATTTGTCAAAAACCCTAAATAGTTAATAATTTTACTGAAATAACTGCTTCTAAAACATATACCTACCATCATTACAGTTAAAATGCTGTGATCTTTATCGCATGCAGCGAAGAAGAGCCTTTTCCGTAACATTCTTCTTTATTTGAAAACCACCGCAAAACTTTTTACAGACCCCTGTTTTTCTTCCAGTAGATAAAAATAATTAAAAGGTTAATGTCCAATGTTATTGATGTTTGATAGTTCCCTTTCAATCGATTGCGACCTTCAGGTAACTTAAAATACGATCTGAAATGCCTGGAGAACTGTATAATTAAAGACAATAAAGGTTGGCTAACAAATTGCCTATAAAAGGTCTCAAGGTACTTTTCCGTTAGAGTAATTATTACTGCCTGAAGTAGGATTCCTGTATTTTCTCTTTAGAGCGAGAGCCGTTTGTAAGCCCGTTGTTACTACCGTAGTTCTTTGTATGTGTGCTTAATTAGTTCCATCTGAAACTTTTTTTTTAATGACTACAAGTTGGCCCTTGACTGCCATCACACCTGATGTTAAGTGATGATGCAATTTAAGATGGAAGCGGGTTAACTTGTTAGGAGTAGGATGAAATTCCACACCCCTATCGGTTTCTACACGACATCGTATCGGAACGCTAAATCGCTTGGCGGTAACGTCTTTGTCGGTAGGGTTGCCAGACCAAGACAAATTAAGAAAAATCTCAATCTGCCCCGCCGGGAATCGAACCCAGGACCTCCGCCTTATAAATCCACCGCGCTTACCACTGCGCAACGGAGGTCGTCATAGTCGTCGTCAACTTTACGAACATCAGTCGTCTTCAGAAACCGATTCTGTTTTGGTAAAAATATTTAGTAACATTGCAAAAAAATATTTGAAATTGTATTTATTTATTTAAAATATTCAGAAAATACAATTATCATCATCAGGCAATTTTTAAATGCACGAATTGTTATCTTTATAAGTTGGTTAATACGTTATTAGGTAGTTACAAATGTATCAGGAACTCCGTTCTATTAGACAATCTTCAATTACGCCTAGAAACAGTCAGTCGTTATTACATACAAGCACTACACTTTGTGTTACCGCGTAAAATTATCTCTTTAATTGACTCGGTTCAAATCCATTATTCACAGTGATGACACACATTTCATTCCGGCCAACACATTTACATTTTTTGGGAAGGCCTAATTGTCAGTTAATTTATGCAAATTGATGTATTAACTCTAATTTTGTTATTCAACCTTTTCAGTGAGCACCGGAAGAAACCTCGCCGCGCCCCAGTCCGATGTATTGCAACACTACGCAGACTTCGAGATCGAGCCTCATGTCGCAGACAGACAAGCGAAGGCTATGTACTTCACGAAGACCCCACAGAACACAAACATAAACAGAACAACTCCAACCACACAGAAAAACATAACAGAGAGAGAAAAAACAGAAACAGAGACACTCGTTCGTAACATGACCATAACGTTGACAAATGTAACACAGGTACAGACAAGAATAAAGTGGACACCAGTCAACATAACAGACAGCAATGTATCCATTATATCACTGCCAGATAACACAACAAATCTAAACTTAACAATGGATTTCACTAACGCCGATACACAAAACGCTACATTTGCGAAAAAACGGAATTTAACAACGCCCGATTTCGTGAAAGAAGACCTCACTTTAGAAGGGGCTTCCGAAAGTAGGATAGTCACTGAAAAGCCCTTATCTTTAGAGACGGCGTTTCTACAAACAAGGATTCCTCCGAACGTGGAAAGTTCTAGAAGGATAATAGACTCTGGCGACGGCGGTATGGACACGGGAGCGATAGCAGGGATATCGTTCGCTGCGTTGGTGCTGGCTGCGTTGGCCGGCAGCACGGCGTTCGTTCTGTACCGACGGAGGTATCTGAATAAGCCGCAGACTTTGAACGATAAATGCTCGAACCCAGATTCGAGTGGATATTTGGACGACAGTACTATCAGAGTAAGTATTAATTAAAATTTGATAATCTTCTTTATTTTTTTTTATTGTTTATAGAGAGAATAGTATACTATAAATTAAAACCTAATATTAAAGGATTTTACTTCGTTACATATCTCACCTCAAGACCTGGATTATCTACGAAAAACAGTCCTATACAATCAAGAAAACAATGACAATTTTTAAATTAATTTTTATATTTTCTCTTTTCCAGGATAACTCTGAAGAGATGTACAGCCTGGACAACGATTCGTTTTTGAACTCGTTGGAGGCGATGACAATACAAAACTATTGGACGGACACGGTGAAGCACACCAAGCTTTAGCATGACATCACATTGACTACAATTAGTGACATTTAAACTGAAACTAGAGACATTCGAACTTATATGAGTGACATTATGACAAATTCAATGTCACAAAAACAATTCCGGTGAATTCCATAATATAATGACTAGTGATATTTTACTAAAATTCGTCGACTAATTATTAAATATCAAAACATTTTTGGTGGTATTGACATGTTTTTAGGATACGAAATACTGTATCTACATTATACTAAGTAAGCCTTACTCAAAATAATAACTTCACTTCAATGTTTTATAATATACAGAATGTATAATAATTCAATAAATTGATATTACCAATTCTAAAAAGGACTAATATTTCACTTTTAGAAAAAAACATTAAAATACGAATACGTATATTATAAATCTCGCTGCCAACAACGATAGCTTAAAATCTTATCTATCTCGTTTATCAATTCAAGTATTTTATTTTCCTTAACAAAAGAATTGGTATGAATTTATATGAAATATATTTAGTGCATGAAATATAATGTCCTTGTTATTAATTTTATATAAATTATATTTGTTTTCATTATTTGTATAACTCGTTTAATGATATAAGGATTGGTAATAGAATACGTATTTTATAAATCTCGCTGCCAACAACGATAGCTTAAAATCTTATCTATCTCGTTTATGAATTCATGTATTTTATTTTCCTAAACAAAAGAATTGGTATGAATTTATATGACATATATTTAGTGCATGAAATATAATGTCCTTGTTATTAATTTTATATAAATTATATTTGTTTTCATTATTTGTATATCTCGTTTAATGATATAAGGATTGGTAAAAGTGTGGCCCAGTTTTGTTGTTTGTTTATCTTAATTCGGGAATAATAAATATCTATTTAGGCTATCAATTACCAGCCAAGTTTTTTGCTAAATCTGTAAACTAAATCCAAATCTGTTTAGCGCAAGAATAAAAATCAAAACAGCATTCTTGTGTACAAACTTTTAAATTTGTGGTTATCATAATGATAATCGAAATTTATCATAGTTAGTATACAGATGCTAGTTTTTAAATCCATATAATATTTTATATAGATTATAGAAATGTTTTGAGTATATTTCTGCAGATAAGATTGGATTTAATTTTTGGTATTAATTTATATAACGCTAACTAAACTAAAATGACACGATTTTATTCAACTTATTTTAGTTTATTTAAGTGCAATAAGTATTATGCTGGATTGACGTAAATAATATACTATACCAATCTTAATAGTGTCATGTGGTGTCAACTATGATTATTAATAATATAGAAAATGTATCATAATATTTTATTAATAATCGATGTGAAATGTTAATATTTGTCAAATAATAGTTAATCTATAATAGAAATCGATGTTTTTATATAATTAGAAAATACTTCCCTGTAAATAATTTAAGTATGATTGTGATAATATATTTGTTGTATTGTTAATTGAAATTTACTTATCATTTTAGTTAATATTTTACGTTAATTAGAGATTGTCAAAAATGAGCTATTAATTCTTTATTAAATCCATAATAACGCAAATGTATTGAAAATATTGATTTCGTATAACTTTTCAATTTACATAGTTTACCTAACTAGGAGTAAGGATGATCTCAATATTTCATGTTAAGGCAGGATTTAGTTTTAAATGATTTAGCTTTAAAAATAATCAGTGTTCGCCTGTAATCATTATTGAGAAAGAAAAGTTCAAGAAAATTATTATATTTGAATTTACACACTTATTTTAATTTGTTCTTGTACACATTCATGTTACTTGAACGCAAAGTATGATGAATAGACTTCAACTAAATTATGTCAAAGAAATTGGACATTAAAAAAAAAACAAAATAGTTTTCTGGTTATAGAAACAAGAGGCAAATGAAATATTATAATTAAATGAAATTGTGCACACTTTGCGCAGCTTTGTCTAACTAGAAGGATGGCGTGGTGATCGATTAAAATTTTCATTTGCTTGCAAGGGTTAATAAGTTTTATATTGGAAAATTTTCAGTGGTTCAAAATGCAGCTATATTGGATTATAACAACAGTTAACGGCCTTGTATACTTAAAAAGCTCTCATTTTGAATGTCATACCTTTTTAAAAACTACTTTAGATAAAATCTGACAAGTCGAAATTTTAAAGAAAGCTTTGTCATAAAATTATTTCAAATTAATGTCTTTATATGAATTCGTTAATTTATTGTGTATTTGTTATTATATTATTTATTATTTCCCTTTTCCGTCCAGTAAATGTTAATTTGAAAAGTTGCATTTAATTTTTTGTACCTCTTCAGTTCTTATGTTTAGGTTGTTTTTTTTTTAATTTAATATTCCAAACTGTTCTGTGTCATATGTTTGGAAATATAGGGTATGAGGAACCATAAATAAGTTATAGTGCTACAAACTTATCCGACCCGGCGGCCAAAACTAACGTCGCAGCTGTCACTCTTTTGGTTTCTGTCAACTCTTGAGAGAAACAGCGACACCCTCACCGCGCCAGATAAGTTTGTAGCACTATAAAAAGTACCTAGCTGATGTAAATAACAGTTCAAAAACTCGCCGAAATGGCGCTAGCGTAGTGGAAGGGTATGGTTTGATAATACGCTCCATATTAAGAAACTTAATTAAGGGAATAATTGGTACAATCGAAAATATAATTAAACTTATTCGCATATCGCTATTGTTAACAAATAAGCACCATTACTATATCACAATGATACAGATAATTGTAAAACGTCTAGATTTAATTGTCTCTGTGTGTCTAATGAAATTATGAAAATGTTTCTCTTTATTTAATTTAGTGTTAACGAAGTGTAAAATATTTTTGATAGACGTAAATAAAACCCCAATCTTCGTGTCTGTATTGTAATTTAGTTGAAAAAGTGTACGTAGGTAATATTCGTAGAATAATGTATTAAATTTATTTTTACTTGCAAATTATCTTTTATTTCATAGTCTAAACAAAAATAGTAAGTAAGTGTTGCCTGGAGCAGCCACATGCTACGCTTTTTTCATTACAACCTTATCTATATGTACCCTGTACCCAACACTAAATCATGGAGACGAAAAAGCAGAAATTGTAATAACCTAAATTCTTCAATTTAGGTTATTACAAAATCGAGTAAATATTTTAAAGTTTATAAAAGTTTTGCCGGAAATCGAAAAAAACCGTTTTTTTTACCTCTAAACCCTCACACTCTACCCCTTCCCGACCTCAGATCGCCCGTAATTTATTTTTCCTTTCATTTTTATTATATTCTCCTCCTTTTCAAATGGGTTTCATCCTGCTGCAATTTTATTTGGTTTCAAAAATTAAATGCACTGGTCTATTCATAGCAATAATGTAAATGTATATCACATTACGCTTTTAGCTTCTCTATACCTATTCTCCCTCTACGTTCTAAGGCATTCATTCCTTTGTCCAAGAATGATTCCCAATCCCAGAATATTTTTAAAGTTTCACAGCCCCGAGGGGTCCCCTGGCAACCGTCAGGCAAATAATGACAGCTGTCATTATAGCTCCGTCGCTACCCGGGTAGCCGCGGGCCTCAACGAAGGTTTAATTTTATTAGGCGCTAAAAACTAAGTTTTAGTTTAAAAAAAGAATTGTTTCATATTCTGTGATAAATTTCCAAGACATTGACATTGAAATTGGTATTATTCTGTGTTTATTTTTAATCTTATTGGACAGTGCTCGAAAGTGAAATTATAAGAGTGTTTATTTGATTGTGCAAATTTATTGAATGTAAGTACAATTTTTATTACAAAACTCATTATTTTGCATACAGTGATTGTTTTCACGTTATTTGTTTTAAGAAATACATCGAAAATTTTAAATAAATCATGAAAACATCTGATACGTATCTTCCCGAATTACGACTTATTTACGCATGTGAATGATAGTAAATATTACTAAAAATGTATAAAATTTACTTGGAAGTAGTTTACATAAGTATTTACTAACATATTATTGTAAAATATTAGAAAATTATTTATTATGTATTGAGTTCAAAGCGACCGTTTTGGTCTGTCAATACCAAACAAAACAGTTTCGTTTGGTATTGGTAAAACGAGCTATTTTGGTCTTTATTTGTGAAGCGCTAAGGACGGTTTACCGGTAACCAATAAGAATCCGTTTGTTTGTAAAGTAGGATATAATGATGTATCGATACATCGCCGTGTGTAAAAGATGTCGATAAATTTGGTTCAATTTATATTTGTATTTTGTATAAATTAATTATAAAAAGCAAATACAAGCTACTTGAAAATTTATGTTTAGAGTTTTTTTAACAAAAAAAAAAATCAAAAGATCCGTGTGCTCACATGATGACAATAACTTTTCATTTATTTATTTTACAGTATGGCAGAAAACTGGCGAGAGGACAAAAACCCGCCGGCCGATATCCTCATCCTCATTTATGACGATGAGGCTGAGATTAGCGCCGACGAAGACCTGCTCCGTCATGACGGTGTATTAAAAAAATGTAAAATTAAATAACAAGAGAAATGAGTTCTACACTAACATTTCGAAAATACTTTAGGTAGTTAAAAGTAAAAATTAATAAAAATTAGAATCATTTTATTTTTATTTACATTATATAATAATACCTTACAAAAAGGATAACTGTCGATAAAATTACCAAAAGTAAAAGAACACATCCCTAGCTGTTTTTATATTTCGAAGTGTCGGGTGGATCGTGTTTCAAGTGTTTTTATGGTGATCATACCAATTGTTTTTGTTATGTTGTTTACAATAAATAGATAGCATAGACACCAGTTCTTTAGACTTTGTTTGTATTTTCATTTATTTTTCGTAATCCAACGCACAACATAGTTCCAAAATGTTGTACCCGTAAAATAAATATATAAAGCTTTGATTATATCAACATTTTGATAGATAAAAGTTAGGAAATATATCAATCAAGTCATTACATTTTACAGAATGGCAAAATATGGCTTAAAAGAAGATTATTTATTAATTTTTTGTAGAGTAACGTATCAGACCGAAATAGAAAACAGCGCGCGAGCGGGAGGGCACTACGCCCGTAACTGACACTGACAGCAGTTGTCAACTGTCAGGCCCCCAGGGGTTAAAGAAAACACGGACAATATGTCTATGTAGACTGAAAAAAGCAGGATGCCAGTTATTAAAGACTGTCATGTCAACTGTCAAGTCAATGTCACAGTTGGTCTTGTTTCTGTGTTATTTTTGTGTTGGTTTGTTTTGCAAAACACCGAAAAAGTTTCGTTTTCTTTTTTCATTAAATATATAACTTTTTTCTCAATTTAACCATGGTTAAAGCTTGGTATATGGACAGCGACACTACCGACCAACGTCTGGAACACCATCGAAATCCTCCACAGTTTATCACACTCCAAGATTTATATGCTAAAACCGGAGTCGAATACTTCAATGTAAGTTGCGTCTCAAATCTTTTATCAGTTATATTTATAGTTATTGCCTTATTGTTTGAGTCTTATCTTAATTTAACTGGCCTATTTGAACTTAAAATATGATATGCTGGCTATTATTTACTCTACCTTACTATTATTCTTAATTACATTAATTAAAAGAAAATACTTGTTACAAATTGAACTTATGTATAATAGCAATAGGATATTTGATTTGCAGGATAATTTATAATGTATACTGTCTTGTGAAATGTAGGGCGACCATTTGCCTACCTGATTTTTTTAAATTATGGCATTTGCCAGTAAATGCACTTTTCAAAATTAATTAGAATATTTGCTTGACAAAAATTTACCTAGAGCAGTAGGACATAAAGGGCCAGGTTTCAAATGTTTGAGATATTTATTTTAAATGAACTTTATGTATTTCTATAATAATTATGTGTTATTTTACATAAACAAATCATCTTGCATTCAGATAAATGTGGCGACATACACTACAGATGGAGTGTTGGATAAAATAAAAAAAGACAGAGGATACACATACGAAGATGAAATCACTTGTTCCAAAGAGTGCCTCCCCAACTATGAAGAGAAGATCAAATCTTTTTATGAAGAACATCTACATACTGATGAGGAAATAAGGTATTATTACAATTTTTGATATATTTTCTACATTCAGGGTCATTGTGAGATATGAAATGAAAAGATACTTGACTGTACACACCAAGAGAGAAAATGCCTCAGATTGTTCAAGGCAGAAGATTCATTGAAGTTAGTTCATTACATAGCCTGTAGTTTGTTGCTTATTACATGCTTTATTATAGTTTTCTGCTTGACGGTAGGTAGATCATCAGCTTGATTAAAAAAATGGTTTATGAAAGTAATTATGTACTATTTAAAAATAAACATGACAAGTTCAATATTTTACAAGCGGATGCTTACCTGGATATCGGAAAACATAATATCAATAACAATTTCGGCATTGATGTCATTGGATAGGTCATCCTGTGGTAATATCAGGATCCAAAGTTAGCATAATTGAATTATATACTTTTATATGCATTTGAAAAATTACAAGCAGGCACTAAACTATGATAACCGGTACCTGACTATCAGTTCTGTAAAAAAAGAAAAAAAATTTTTAGTTTTGTAATTATTGTCATTTAAAAAAGTTGGCAATTTCGCATTTTATGTACTGTAATCACAAATATCAAAATTTTGCAGTAATTTTTTTAGTTAAGATAGTGGTTTATGAATCACAAATTTATGGAATAAACATTGTTAACTTAGTAAAATAAATTAAGTTTCATTAAGTCATGGTTTACAAAAATTTGGTCACTTAACTTTGACACCTCATTTTATGAAAATAAAGTACTACACTATGCTTGGCAAGTAATTTCAAAAGATGGCCCATTTTTTCAAAATTTCAAAATGGTGCAACACTTGCCACTTATCTTGCCATTAAAAATATTATTTATAATTTTTTGCCAAATGGGCCTCATTTCGAATACTTTTTGTAATGAAATATCGGTGTCCACATGATGCGCATCTCCCGTAATCGTTTGTTTCTGCTCTGCAAACTGTGTGTGAATGACATGTCATATCTGTACTCAGTAGTAAAAGCCATTGTAATGGCTTTACCCCGAGGTACCTGAATGTAATCCTTAATATCTGTTTTCAAAAAGTTCATACTAGATGGAATTACAGGCCTTACCTGGATATCGGAAAATAACGCACATCGAATTTTAAAACAATACATCCTTATCATGTGCAACGTGTAAAAAGTTTGGTTTTAACAATGTCATTGGATGTGGCACCCATATTTGCAGTGAAAATAATTTATTTTTTCATTTATTATTATCCAGATAAGATTAGTCATTAGACTCGTATAAATGTCTTTTAGCAGAATAATTACAATTAACTTTTGATATTATATTTATTTTGCAAATAGACATGTACTAACTTAACCCCAAAAAATGAGATAATATTTTTACTGCAATAAAAAAATGTGAATAATTATGTACTTTTATATGCATTTGTAAAAAATGTTAATTTAAAATTACAAACAGACACTTCAAATTAATTTGTGTATATTATAATCTAGATGATGAATGTTTTCAGGCTAGTGCTGGATGGGTCAGGCTACTTCGATGTGCGCGATGGCGACGACCAGTGGATCCGCATTGCAGTTTCTGCAGGAGACATGATTGTCATACCCAGCGGGATCTACCACCGGTTCACACTGGATACCAATGTTAGTACTATAATGATCTACTACTACTACTAGGAAAGTCATCTGTATGCTGCTAGCATGCATCAATGACCATACCGAAGAGAGATTTATTGATGATCTATAGCAGCAAAGTCAAAAATATTGCAGTTATCATTTTGGAAAAATAGAGCAAAAAAAGCACTCTGGTTTCAGGATATGTGGTTAAGATATTCATTCTAGGTCTGCTGAGTTCAACCTTCATATTACATGACATATAATGCAGTGTAAACAGTAAAACCAAAGGAACTGAAATAAATGACATTTTTATTTCATAGTTCACATTAAAAACTAGAACCAAAAAGTATCATTTTGATTAATTTAATATCTACCACATGATTTTATTTGACATCATCTGATTATTTTTTAAGATAAAAATTTAATCCAACTAACATACTAGCTATTCAATATCAACTTCTTGGTATGCTAGAACAATATTTTTTGCAAAATGTATTAGTCATTTACCAAATCCAAGTCTTGATACTTGATAAATGTTTTTAAAAAATATTTGTTCACAGAACTTCATACATGCGAAGCGCTTCTTCATCGGTGAACCGGTGTGGCTGCCTTACAACCGACCAGCAGACAACATGCCGGCGCGACAGGACTATCTTAACAAACTGAAAGAGGGATTTGTAGCCGCTTGATACAGTATATTATACTTATATCACTGTATAATATATACATATCACTGCATATTATAAAATAAAGTTCCCCTGCATCTGTCTGTCTGTTAGTTCACAATAAACTTATAAGACTACTGAACCGATTTTCATGCAGCTTTTACCAGTAGATAGAGTGATTCCTGAAAAAGGTTTAAATAGGACTATAATAATTAGAAGTGTCAAGCCACCTGAGAGCTTTAATTGAAATGCTGCCTAAATCCTTTGAGATATGAAATAGTAATAAATGAAAGGATTGTTTCTCTTTATTAGGACACACAAAAAGTCTACAATGATCTATACTTTAAGGATAGCATGCCATACCCATTTTTTCTTTTAAAAAAAGGTTTACACACATTTTTTTTGGGTATTCTTGGTAAGGTAAACAATGCAATGCACTATATTATATCATGGGCCAAGTCTGCTATTAATACAGATATCAAACGTCTTCAAATAACACTACACAGTAGTATAGAAGAAAAAGTGTTGATCTATAATTTCTATATCCTAAATATTTTTATACTTGTTAATATTTTTTATGTTAATAAACTGGTTAATAAACTGTTTAAAAATAAATGATTGTTTTATTTGGCAATCTTTTAACTGCAACACAATGTACATAACTAATTCCTTTTGAAAAAAATATGAGGATAGAGTCAAACGCGCTATCTCCCAGTTTTAGTCTAATAAGTAGCACTAGATTGTCAAAAAACGTGATTATTGCACGGCCTCCTTGATTTCTATTTATAAATAGCATTCAACAACGCATTAACCAGTAATTATAATAAAGATATTTCAAACATTTTATTGAAAATCCTTAGCAATCTACGCCTATTGGAGATTATCATATCACATTAACCTCTCAGTCTTCTTTATTATGTGCAGGAAATAAAGGAGGTAGATCTATCACTGCTATTTGTCTGTACATATGCTGAATTAGGAACACCTCAGAAAAGGATTAGAATTCATATTAGAGGTCAGTGATTGTTGTAATAATGTTCTGGCTATTCATTTTTGTTTATTTTTCATTCTGACACCAGATGTTGATTTTGAGTGGCTGTCATATCTAGACAAATAGTAAACATGAATTGACAAAAAAACATTTTTTAAACTTTAATAAAAATGGACACATTATTTCAAATACCTACAATAATTACCTAGACTAATATATAACAGAACAATGTAAGTAAATAGTAAATGTATAAAGCACACTTGCCTTGTTGGTCTCCAGTGTGCCTTAAATTATGAGGTCCTAAGTCAGGTTATAAACTACTGAGTATTTCTTTCTTCCTGTGAGAAAGACGTTTAGTAAAATTTACAGTAAACATACTTAGTCATCACTAAGTCTGTTATCTATTTTGAAGAAATTGTGTAAGGGCTAACGCTAAAACTCGCGCGGGTCCGTGCGCGGGCGCACGCGGCGGGCGACCGCCGCGAGCCACAAATCCGCGAGCGGGCCCGTCGCGTGCGTCCGTCTCAGTTAGCGCTGCTAGTATAATTTTGATCTCGAGCGTGTACAGTTGTGTGGAATAGATTACCATGGATTATTTACTAATTTATTATTTGGCAAAAAGACGTCAACGGAAACAACGTCGACTGCATAACCCGTTCGTGACAAGTAGGTTACTCAGCGGAGAATTCGATAATTCATTTGCCATATTCCATAATACTGGCAGAAATTGCACCACAATTATTACGAGCTCTGTATCGATGTTCATGACTGTACCTAAACTCCGACGCGTGTAACCGTGGCATCTTGCGGCGATGTCTGATTTGTAGAAACAAACCCGCTCGCGTGTGCCTGGCGCGGGCGCCCGCGCCGTGTAACCGCCACCCGCTGCGCGGGTAACCGCCACCCGCGCCCGCGCTCCGTCGCACGCGCCTGTGCTGTCCATACTATTTTTCATTATACACCCGCGAGCGTGCACCCGCGCGAGTTTTAGCGTTAGCCCTAAAACCTCAAACAGGAAAGATACCCACGTGGTTCTCGTTCCTGTGGGAATTTTGTAAAATGTGGCTAATATGTTATTATAATATGTAAGCTATATTATTGTTAAGTTTCATTAAAATTAATTCAGTAGTTTTTGAGTGAAAGAGTAACAAACATCCATACAAACTTTCGCAATTACAATATGAGTTGGAATTTTAGGTTCAAACCCTGCTTACCGTTCTTTCATATATAAACTTGTAAATAAAGATTAGTTCTAACCAATACATCGCAATATTTTATAATAGGATTGAATAAACTTTTTCCAGAACAATCCACTATCTTCACCATGGCAGGGGAGGGAATCATCATTTTTGGCCTTTGGTACTTGGGTATCGCCTATAACTATTACATGTAAGTATTTTAGGTACATCATTGTAAGAAAACTATTTAGTTTTTAAAATTAACAAAACAAAAGAAGAAAGAAAACAAAAAGATAAAAAAAATATTTTATTTTATTTTAACATTATAATTTCAATAATGCTGCTGCTTTTTGTAAATTAAAATGACAATTGAAATATAATGGTTCTATCCTTTACAACATTAAATTGAAAGAATGGTGATTAATATAATTAACAAGATTTTAGGCACTGACAGTTTCTGCTACTGAGTTATAAATTTGGAATGTACTCATAATACATTTGGCTCTATTTGACATTTCCTTGTTCCAACTGCTCGAGGAATCCTTTAGAACACCTCACAGATTGCTGGTAACATTTCTCAAAGCCTTTGGAATCACTGTCCTGTAATCACATACAATACTAATTAATAAAAGAATGAAAGTACTTTTTAAAATACTCATCATGTGAGTTTACGTTTATCAATTTGAATTCATCATCATCATCATTATAAGCCTATTAACCCCTGTGGGCCTGACATTCAAACCTTCTTTGAGGCCCGCGGCTACCCGGGTAGCGACGGAGCTATAATGACAGCTGTCATTATTTGCCTGACGGTTGCCAGGGGACCCCTCGGGGCTGTGAAACTTTAATGGCCCACTACAGGGCCAGACCTTCTTCTATGTAGGAGAAGAATTTCAATAAAATTAAAGTAATTGGCATATCATTCAATCATTATAAGCCTATTAACGGCCCACTACAGAACCAGTCCTCCCTCCTTATATGAAGCTTACACCCACCATGCTGCAATATGGGTTGGGGGTGCTTGCTATTTTTGCCATAGCAATACAAAAGTCTTTATTTTTATTTAATTTATCCAGCAAGTTAATAAGCCTAGACAAATGCAAAATTATTTGATTACAATGTAATAAAAACAAATTAAAAGTAATTTTAAATTACATAATAAGGGTCCCTGATAATCCTGTCGCCCTGGGGATCAAAGTCTCCAAACAGCAGCAGTTTAGCTTTGGACCCTTTAGGTGCCCTTTTGTTGAGGTCTCTCATGTTATCCTTGTCCATACCAAATATGAAGTCATAGTTATTGAAGTCTTCGGAGATGATCTGCAATCATAGTCATAGGGATTTTACAAATAAGAGAAATAAGGAACTGATGGTTTTGTTATGTTGTTGTTATATTGTTTGTATTTCAGATCTTAACTAAACTAATTATTATCACAAAACTGCATACACATTGTTATGCGGGTAAGAAATAAAATGGAGTTCTTTTTATACAAAAAAAAATATTGTCTGGAAACATTATAACCTTAGAGAAAAAGAAACCTTGGTATAATAATTATATGATTTGAATCGCAGAAACGGCTCCAACTATGCATGAAATTTTATAAGCTATAGGGATATAAGGGGGTTTAGGGGGCGATTAATAATTTTTCTCTTGCTTTCAATGGTCTTTGATCAATTTTACTACTACTAGTAAATTTCTTTAAAAAGATTAACAAATCAATTTAATAAAATCTGCCATCTCCCCATTCTGTACTTACCATTACTATTAATTTGGAGAGGAAAGAGGATAGCTAGTATTGTAAAATAGAGTTCATTCATGCATACCTGTCGGGCACAATTATTATAAGGCACTCCATGATTCTTCATTGTGTCTAGCGCCCTCCAGTCGGGCGGATTGCCTACATGCCAGCCTCCGATAGCCGCGCTGTCGATCTCCCACTGATCTCCCAAACCCAAGTCGTTTACTGTCTTTTGAAAAACACCCTCTGCTATAGGCGATCGGCATATATTTCCTGTAAGATATTTAGTTGCTTATTTACATACCGATTGCTCTGGTTTATAGGTTATAAGGTTCGTAAGTGATATTTACCTACCAAGGCATATAAACAAGGCTTTCTTTTTGTCGGACATTATAAATATTTAACAAAGTAATTTTAATTTAGTATGTAGAATAAAGAAAAAATTTTGTTGATTTGATTGTTTTGAAGTTTTTGACTTTATCTGTCAATGTCAATTGTCATTAAGTTATACATGACGTTAACAGATTGAAACGTGGCCATAAACACAATGTTATATTGCTAATGACTTACATTCAGAGCTTTTTAGTTCTCGGTATAATTACAGCTTGCATCAGAATTTTATTTTTTGCATATGTGTTATTTTCAAATAATCAATGAAACATAAAAAACTTCACACTTATCGTCATCATTATCGGAGTATTCTTAATAACCCCTTAAAGGCTGTTTTATTTACAAGAGGAAAATGGGGGATGATAAAAAGAGCCACCACACTGCTCCAATCCAACGCGGATTCAAAAACTTAGGGTGAAGATGATAAAGTTAAACAATTAAAGCTCAACTATTTTTTTGGTGTATAGTTGTACATATTAATGTAGGGAGTTTTTTTTTATAAGGCGACAGCGAAATATAACGTATCGGATAGTCTTGGCCCGTTGCCAACACACATTTCGCTACCAAGCGGATGTCTGCTTTTAAATTGTGGCAGGCTAAGTGCAGCCTTATGTTGGTGGAAATATTGTAGTTTTACTGAAAGATGCTACAAACTTTTGCGATTTTAGTTGGTAATTTTTTTTCCTTTAACATGTCCATTGCTTAATAATCGCCTAGAGGTGAACGGATATACGGTGGATATTGCCCACCCTAGACCTTTAGTTTTGGTGGATGTTCGGTGAAGTGGTTGTAGCTTTCGAAGAGCATGTTAAGCCATCAGTTCCAATCATTAATATAATTAACATCAGCATTAACGCAACGAAGGCCTATGATGTATAAAAAGTCACTAGAATAAGGTGCATACAGTGTATTTCCTGATTCTGAGTGGAGAATAGAAAAACGGAACAAAGCTGCTGCTTCGTTCCGTTTTCGCCGCTTTGTCTCAAGAGCTTTCATTATCATCATGATCATGGCCTACTATAGGGCCAGGCCTCCAACATTATAAGAGAGGGAATATGAAGATTAGTCCCCTACGTACTACGGTACAAGTTAGTATTTCACTGCAATCTCACCTAGTGGTAAACGAAGATACAATCAAACATGAAAGCGGGCCACGGTCAAACCTCCAGCCAGACCTGGACCTACCAATTAGGAAACCCTAATCGGCCCAATCGAATCGAACCTAGAACCCGCAATCGACCGCGTATACAACAGCGCCACGGAGGCCGGAGGCAAAAATTCTACTACTCTTATCAAAAACGCAATCTTATTTCGCTTTCGCTTATTAATTAGAGCAAGTTTTATATAAATATCCGTTCGGAAACGTTAATTAAGATCGCAAAAAATTAAATGCAGACACCACATTAAATTAAATGTATTACAAAAAAAGATACATTTACGAGACTTACAACGATTTCTGGGTTTTGCTTGAAATTTTAACATACCTACCTAGTTAACTAGATACTTAAATACTAGATAGTAGGTATACATGCTTAGATGTTTTAAACTAGGCAATAGATTTTAACGCAGTTTTCATTAAAAGGTACATCGAGTGGTTCAAGAGAAAAGTGTATACAAGTATAGTTCAATTAAGTTTGTTGATTCAAGGTTTCAGACTACTCGTAAGTCACTCACGTTCACTAGTAATAAATATTTGGTTTTCAAATTAAATTAACTACAAAAGAAAAAGTAAAACAGTATTTTTTATTATTTTAACGCTTACCTACTTACTTAGTATCAAAGTCCATAGTGTACCTGCCTACCTACAAACATTTCGTTTAGTTTCACACCAAATTCCTAAGTTAAAAGTTTAAAACTTTTTATTGAATTGACTAAGTACGCCCGCATCATTTGACAATAAACGTTTAAGTATGCTTACCTATTAGCTTTAATTTATTTCCATAAAAGATAACACAAACGTGTCAGGTATTGTGTACGTTATTGCGGCTATGAGTGGCCATCTTAAAAATTCCATCTACCTATTTCTTTGTGGATTATAATGGCGTTGTTACAAGTAACAGGTGTACCTAAAGTAGTAAGCGTATAGCTAATGTTTCTTCCTTTGTGGGTACTTACCTGCCTAGGTGTATATTTATTTACTTATTTATTTAAAAGAACTCTAACAATATAAATATTTAACATTGTTATTAAATATTAGGTAGATTACATTTGATATTTCTGTCAATCATAAGCGCTCTCTCTCGTGTGTGATTGATATCACACAATACAAATGTCAAGTAGAAAGTTAAATATAATAATAAGTAAGTACCTATCTATGTAAGTATGTACTCCTATCCGCCACGTTGGTCCAGTGGTAATTCCAGTACTTATGGAGTTTTGATCACGAGATCGTGAGTTAGGTTAGGTTAGGTTTGAGTTTATGGTAGAAGTACCAACGTTCCCATAATGCAGTCCCAGGCGATGAGTTGGAACATCGTGGGGTTTTAGTCGGTAGAAGTCGGACATAATCTTCTTGCCTCCCCATGGCGAGAAGGTATCCATGAGGATTTCCCCACGTTAAAAAAAAAGGTTAGGTTTGAGTAGGGTTGCCATCTCAAAAATTTGGAAACCAAGACAAGACGCGTAAAAACCCAGGATTTTAAGAAGATATAAGAAAAAATATTTATTTATCGAAAACATCACATAAAAAAGTAAAAACATATTAAAATATTTCGCAATGCAGTACGTAAATAGTGATATGATCCCAAAAAAAATTTTTGCTCAGTATTTTGCTGTGCTCGTCAGTACACCGCAAAGATATACATATAGAGCCCAGAAATGTTTAAACGATCAGATTCCTTTTAAACCTTTATGACATTTTTATATTTATGAGAGGTAGGGAACAGTGAATATAACAACTCGGTTCGATCGTGGTGTGCGAGCACAGTCTGTGTGTCGCGGGTGGCCCAAGACTTTAATTTTATATACCCGGACAACAAAATAAGCCCCACCGGACGCTCCCCGGATGCTCTCTAAACTAAAACAAATCCGGGGAACCCCGGACGGATGGCAACCCTAGGTTTGAGACGGTCAATATTGAGCTTATCTTATGAAATATTGAGCTTTTCTTTCTTCCTTCAAATTATTTCGTAGTAAAAATTCTCAGTCCGAAGTTTTGATGGTGAACATGGTTGGCCACTCGCATTTCTTCCAAGTTCCAACCACTCGTTCCCTCGTAACACGAGTAAAAGTTAGAAGATTAAAATGAAAAGTTGGTCATATATTATGAAAACAAAAGATATAGCATGTAATTATTTATTTAAATATGTATTACAATGTGGTGATGGATTCTGTATGTGGATGGATGAAAGAAAAAACCATACCAAAAAAGTGTACATATCCGTGTACCAATTCCTCTAAAATGCGTAGCTATTAGCAAAACATGATTTTTCCTACCTATTGTAGTAAAATTCTGTCATTTTTCGGATTGCCATCAGCGCATCGTTAGAGCGAGTTTTGTATTCAAACGAAAATTGCTTCAATTTAGTTTTGCATATCCAAGCCATCACATTATGAGGTTACATTGTCAATTATAGTGGTGTTATACATACCTACTTTTTTATCATTTTATTGCCATAACAATAAATATATATTTGGAGATGTCTATCATCATCATTGTTTTCAATGGTCTACTTCAGAACTCACACCACCAATTTCCAAATGGGCTGAGAATTGTTAGAAAGAAAAGCTTAATATTTCATAGCTTGACGGCGGACCTCATAACCCAAAGCTACATTAGGACAACGAGCTTTAAATAAAAAAAATATAAAGTGAGCGCGGTAGAAGTTAGGTAATTTTCATAATCAAAAATTCAATTCTAGATGCATTTTTACGTACATCATATATTTTTATTTATAACATTTATTTTATCTAATTTATTTTACTAACATTATGAAATTTCAATTGTGATATTTTCTTATAACCAAAGCTATTATATTTTGAAAATCGATCTGCACTAAGTACTCAATTGCATCTATCGCAATCCGACCCCGCACCGGAAGTCGTGCGACTGCGCCATGAGTCAAGTCTCCGCCGGAAACGCATTAGCGTTATGCCCACGGGCCACGGCACGGGTCACGGTACAATGGCGGACAATTACTACGGTTATTGTTGAAACTTGCACATTAAGAGGGATGCTGTGGTTATTTATGTATCCGTTGGTTAGCTTATGTGGCTACGGATCTTGTGGTCCTGGGTTCATATCTTGGGCGGGTTATAAATACGTTATGCTTTCGTTTTAATGTTGAAGCTCCTTACCCCCTCTCCTATAAGGAAGAGAGCCCTCAGGTGGGTTATTAACATAAGCTGATAATGATAAGTTTTTCAAGAAAAAGCCTTAAAAGAATAAAACATTACCAGTTAAGTACATCTTTATTATATAAAATTCATATGTAGATATATTTGAAAATATGTATAAATATATATAATATTTAGGTACACTCTACTTTATCACATATCGTTTTCTCCAACCACTCCAAGAATCCTTTAGAGCTTCTCACAGTTTGCTCGTAGCACTTTTCAAAACCTCTAGCGTCTTTATCCTGGAACACAACAATTTTCATAATCAAGTATATCTATGAATCATATATATTTTAAAAGCATTTATAAGAAATTAGTAACATTGAGGTATGTCACATTACACATGCAAACTTAATATACATCAGACTGTTGAATTCCATGAAAATAGAACTTTTTCTGAAATATTGTTCTAATTTCTTTAGATTAGTGAACTGTGCCATCACTTAGCAATAAATTGAAAATTAATTTATTGAAGAATTAAAATAATCTTTAGATCATATTGAATAAAATATTGTTGCCTTTGACTTTGAAATCCTGACTACCATGATTTTAACAGAGTTTTTTGAAATCAATTGACGATGGCAAATCATATTTAAGAATAAATATGATACCAAAAATTGCGGACCCGACGGGATTCGAATCCGCGGCTGTCTGGTAAAACCAGCGCTTAGAGCACCTTACCGCTAGGCTACAGTATCCGATGACGCCGGTGTCGAAATTGTGCCATCTACAGTATGAACCGAACATGTTACAATACTATTGAAGGCTCATTTAACGAATGAAGCTCTTCAATTTTACTTTGAACTGAACAAGGCATATCAAACTATAGTTCCCTGTATTTCATAGTTTGTTAACATTTTTATCTAGTGCATAATTAAGTATTTCTTCTTCTTGAAGAGTATTACACAAACAATAAGCATCTACTAAAAATTCAGATTTATACTTACAAAATAAGGGTCTCTGATAATTCTCTCTCCCTCTGGGTCGAATGCTCCTAGCAAAAACATTTTGGCTTTACAACCTTGGGGTGCCATCTCACGGAGATCCCTCATATTGCTCTCGTCCATGCCAAATATGAAGTCAAAATTATTGAAATCTTCCTGGGTAATCTGTTGAAGTAAAGTAAAGTAGAGTAAAAAAATAGTTGTCTTTAAATTCACTTTATGGACAATAATTTTATGTCATAAGAAAACATTGATGAAAAATTGTCCTGTGTCACAATCTTAGAGTAAGAATGTACCAATTGTGCTATGCCAGCTGCTTGTTCCTCGCTTTCACTGGTACATGAAATTTGATAATGTGTCATGCTTTCTCATTCATGCAGCTGGTGTTCATCAATTTATTATATAGAATATCTAACAAATCTGTGAATGCCAGCTTAAAATACAATTGTATATTAATTATTAAAATAAAATTGCATCTTATATTCAAATATAAATGCAAAATATTAAATTACTTATGCTCATAAGGATATAAGTTTATAGCTGACTACAGATAGCAATTAGCTGCAGTCATACACGCCTATACACCTATATCTATTTTGTAACATTTTAATTTTTAATAAACTTATTAAGATTAAGGAATATTTTTGTCACACCTAGTGGGTCAATCAATAAAGGGTCTAAAAATATATATCAATTAGTTTTCCAACTTAATTACTTAATTTAATACATACATGTCGGCCCACATTATTGTATGGCACATCATGTCTCTTCATAGTGTCTTGTGCTCTGTGTGTGGGTGGGTAGCCAACATTCCAGTCTGCAATGCCTGCACTGTCAATCTCCCACAGATGACCCTGTGCCATTTTGTTCACTGTCTTTTGAAAAACACCCTCTGCTATTGGAGATCGGCAGCTGTTGCCTAATTAAGATGGAATAAAACACTATAGTAGATCAAAAAACCAAGATCTATTGCTTAGTTATTTCTGTTGATCTTTATGACCTTTTGCAAAAGTCAAAATTAAACTAGGTCTAAAGTCAAGTGTATTATTAGAGCTCTTTGCTTATCAAGTCTGTGTCCTGTTGCTTGAACAGTAATATACCATGAGGTTTAGATTATATTATCTATTCTGTTATAAGGTATTCTTACCAAGGCATACAAATAGAACTTTTGTCTTAGCTTCAGCCATTTCAATTTAGTGCTACATGAAGTTCTTCTTAGACTCACTCCTCGTAATTATTTTAGCAATTTTTCTTCTAATAATATCTCTAAAAGAAAAAGAGTTAAATTGTTTACTAATTTATCGATACCTGCAGCATTCCGCTAACTCACATTAACGATAAGTGTGTTAGGCTCAAGCTTCTTTTGGTTTAAATACCAGAAACGTATCACAGCGTTTTACCTGCAATAACTTGACTGATCAAGATGATTGAACCATTTTTGCGACACATTGCTTAATAATTTAAGTATTGACGTGGTTTTTGCTGTTAACAGCGAAATAAAACGAATGTGAGGGAAATCTACTGTCTAAAGTTACAAACATTTACTTACTAGCACTTTTAATGTTGTAAGGCACTATTATTTCACTAAAAAAACTAGTATTTTATGTCTTACATTTGTATATGTAACTAAAAGTAGACTGTAGCTGATATTGAAGGGAATCCCATGGGGCGATTTATAAATTTTAAATAATGTATCATATTTTCCTGTTAGAATACCGATTTTTGTTGATTTTGTTGGTGGCGGATTGATGTTGTTTTGACTTTTGCTGTCAGTGTTTATTGACGTATGGTCCATTTGATTTGATGAATACTGGTTAGGTATAGGTACTAAACGGATTACTGAACAATCAGATTAAAATATTGAGTTTTGCCCTTATTATAGCTAAGATGTGTATGTCTAAAATGTATTATAGCTAAAAACAAAGCCCGGAACACGGTAGAAAAGACTTGTCAAAAATGACATAATATTTCGAGTTTGACAAATCAATGTCACCGTATCTTTATCACCTACAGAGTAATATTAGAAAGACGCCATCTTTTAATACCTCAAAAACTAGGAATTTCATTTTTAACCAACGTTTTATTTAGTTCGTTTCGTTAACTTATGTTACTTTTGATAAAATCCTTGTATTTTTTCCATTTAATGATATGTGGTACATGAGTGAAGCTGAAATGGACCATCTCTTTTATTCGAAAAAACACTGAACTGTTACACGGCATGAGATCTCTGGTACATTTGAACTGGGTTGACCTATGGTTTAGCGTAGTTACTCATTCCACGATGTAGTCGCTCATTAAGACCACATTTTTCAATTCCGTATGGATGCGAAATACTATACTGATTGACTCATCATGAGATCTCTAAAACTATCTAAACGATTAATTTTAAATTCTATAGGTAAGTACCTACTCATTTCAAGATGAAAAGGCTCATTAAAAACCGATTTTTGATACTAACACGTAAATAGGATCGTGGGCTGAAATCGCTGGGCACAGCTAGTATAACCATATAACCAATATTCCATTTGTCGTCAAAGTACTCGGCCTCCAAGTCTAACGGGCAGGGCTCCAATCTATGATCTCTGTGTTGAGTTCCACTTTAACCGTGGAGCTATAAAGGTTTATTTTATTTTGCTTTTTTGTTATATATCGTTCGAAAGTTCGGTTAGTCTAAAGTTCATTATCATTATCAGCCTTTTACCAGCAACAGGCTTTATACAGGAGCCTGAACCTATCACTCTCGACCTCGTCCAATGCGTGTTGGCGGGCATAGCGTGTTAATATTGGATTTTCGATCACTACTGCGAACTACGGTGATGATGACGGAAGATGGTGATGTGAATGATTGGGCTACGACGGCTAAACGTACTCTCTGAGACTGAGGCACGGTAATGTTAACAGCAACTGACACAGAGACGAATTTGAAACGCATACTGTCGACATTACAGTTTGTACAAAATAGCGCTACAGGAGTCGAACCCAGGACCTCGCGATCCAAAGCCAAATAGGCTAACCACTACACCAACGAGGCATATTTTTACACTAACGGACAGACTTATGACCGACTGTAAAAATAATTAGGTTTCTGGGTTCCTCCAGGGTCTTCGCCCTATAAGTGGCAACTGATGGTCACTGCTGGCACAGCCCTAGTTGCCACTGGAACAAGGCAGTCTAAAGTCATCTAAAAGCATCCATCCGAGGCACCCACAGTACGAAGTGCTTTATTTGCGTAGGATGCACTCCCGGGGCACTCACTGATGCAGTTTATGTCACACTGGACTTTGTAATATATAGCGCTACGTGCTATAAGGGTTACCATATTTTTGGAACATGAAGATTTTTCGTTCTTAATATAACCGGTATTTAAATGCTTGTAACATATTATGTATGCACCTAGTAGCTTTTAGATCACTGCTTCGCTAATTAATTGAGATCCATCGATTTCCAATATCAAAACCTTAGGGGTTAAATTTTAAAAAAGTCTTGTTATGGAAATAATACATATTTTCGTCTTATTATGATCCTACTGAAAAAAAACTGGCTGCAGTGTCAAGATATTTCTATAATTTTAATGTACGATCTGTTAAAGATATTCTTTTTTATGATAACGGTTTTGCTTTGATTGTAATAGTTTGATTTTAATTGGTGCGTTGGTGTGTAAACTAAGAACCGTCAGCGATGCAGGACAGAAACATAACAAAGTGTGTGTGTCGCCAAGAAATATTAATTTTATTATTGTTGAACGATATCATAGGAAACTCAAAATTATCTAACAACGCGTTTCTATTCTGCTCGCGTTCTTTAAGTTAACACGCACAAACGCACTTATCCTGTCATCTAAACAAAAAGACCGTCTTCAAAAAAAATTACTCTATGAGAATTGAACAATTAAGAAAAATAAAACTTGTGATAATGTAACGTTTTCGTTGTCACCCTAATATTTAACCCCCTCGAGGCGCATTTAACTATTTTAGTGCCCCGCGTGCGGCACCGAAGTGTCTCTAAATGGCAACACCGGATTTAGACATAGATCTCTTTGTCTCGCGGTTGTTACCATAGACTAAAATAACTGTAAGCTGTTAAAGTTTAATTTATATCTTCCCGGACAAACACTTCTGTGCGTAGCAGTCTTTAAATACGTTTATATGCATGTGGACAAGTTTGCACTTCATCTTAGTGTGGGACTTTAATGCTAAACATGTTTTTGATTTCCATGCCATTTTTAGCATTTACTTTTAAAAATTATCATTTAATTTTTATTATTCCATAGCATTCATGCAAGTCTACTGATACTTAAGGTAGCACTTCGCTTTCGTATTATTTGTATCGTTACCTAACCCTGAAAATTAATTTCAATGGCAAGGTCAGATAAGTATAAATAATAAAATAAGCAGGTACATGAATAGCAGTTGTCATTCTAATGATTAGATATGTTTCCATATTGATAAATATGCAGACATTTGACACCACTATATACCCTACACACCTGTATACCTAATAAGTACCGATATAATAAAGATACCTAGTGGTGCCTACCTACACATTTTCAATAATGTTTTTGAATTCGACTTGAACGTCTTACTATGTTCTTGACAAACTTAACTTTGTTCATCCATTTTGTCTTCGTCGACGATATTTCCGATTTCTTACGTCATCTGGACATGGATTCCAACTATGATCAATTGAGCGTCAGGGCTGATCTTACATAGCCCACAAATTCCATCTTTTTCTACTTCCCTTTAAGCCAATGCCTTAAGACGCCCTTGACAAGATGTTCTGACCCCCATGGTTTTGTACTTAGCTCTCGGACTCGAGTTTCGACTGTAAGTAAGCAAACATCTGCGCTCGCTTGATCCGCATATGACTAACTTCACTTGCAATCATATCTACTCTTCAGACCGGAAAGTATCAAATACTGCTACGCGGTAAAAATAAGAATGATAACTTCACAATAAGCTCTATAACAAACGGCTCTCCATAAATCCAAGTAGAAACTCTTAGGCCTGTGTGCACCAAGATTTCGGTTATCATAACTAACGGTTAACATAAGCTACCTATAAATTGACGTTTACGACAACCCGTACGCCGGTTAAGGACGTAAGCTCAGTTAAGATAACCGCCCGGTTTACGTCCTTAACCGGCGTTCGGGTTGTCGTGAACAGTAAATTTTACGTTTAGCTTATGTTAACCGTTAAAATATCGGTCATAACTAACTTGTTAATCAAATAAAGTTGCGACTGATTAATAAACTACACGCGGCCAAGGCAACAAAAGCTATAAATAATTTCTAATCCATCGATATCGATCCGACGGTTTATAAACTGAGCGAACAATCAACAATGAATAATTAAAAAAAACTATCGTTGCTCGACTACTTGCACGTGGCTGTAAATTATACAACACATCGTCAGCCATATGTTTACGTTCCCTGATGTAGCAGGATGGATTATTTATTATCTAATACTTTGCGGTGTGCTGAATATAACTTTTTTCTAGGAAGAAAATATTTTATCTTATCTTTTTTATAATTAATTACCTTTAAAATTAATATTCCCTTTACGCTAGGAGTAGGTAGGTACCTACGCTGTTTGACGGCAGAAACAAACATGCAGTTCGTACTTCTCCTGACGTGCTCATTACAAAAATCTACTACTTGATCCTTGACCTAACAATATGCAAATTGATATTTTTATAGCATCCCACCATTGGTATGAGTGTATATTATGATATCCTGCGAGTTTCCTGTGAACAGTCGTCTTAGTCCCGTTAGACTCATGTTCCTGCAATAAATCTTAACGTTTCGTTAATTTGTAGTCTAGGTTCGGTTTGACTTATTTGATGTTGTAGTTTTTATTCATCAAGTACCTATCTATTGGTATAATACAGAAACTGAGATTGATAGTTAGGTAATATAGATTGTTTTAATTAAAAAGTTAAAAAATCGACTACTTTGTCTATCCACTCCTATAATATAGGAAAGAGACTTATGACACTATAATATTACTTACGTTGAAGTAAGTCAAACAGATTTTATAATGTACAGCAAGAACGTCTCAAAGATTTAGACAAATCTACATAAATACGCTCAAAATCATAACAAAATATAAATATGGCAATGATTTCTGCAATTAGATGTCCATAATATTAAGTTAGTTCACAACCGAACATTTTCTTGGTCGAAAAAATTTTATACCATTATGGTCCCGAAATCCCGTGTGGAATGCCACCGCGTTCGGTACACGACATGTGTACAACAAGAGGAGTAGGAAAGAAAGCGTGTAACCTTCTGTGCGGCGTCTGGCACTTCGCTGTAGCCTAGCCGGTAGCCGCTAGCCGGGGTTGTCGGCCTGCGCTTCGAAATAGCGTGCGATGCGCCCGCGCATGTAGCCGCGCCGGATAGTGTCGCCATAAAAATCTTAGAAATTTTTAAAAAATTTCAATATTTATTAGGACACGTGCGCGAAATATTTAACGGAAGAGTTCGTAGTAGACTGCGGACGACGTGTCGCAGCGACCTACTAGTTTGTATGTAACTTCTTTAAACTACCTCTTATAGAAGTTGCATACAAACTATGTTTACATACAAATACTTAGAAATCTGTGTGTCGGTGCGACCCGTCTTCTGCTGCTGTCGTTTTCAGTTTCAAGCACTCTAAAGGCTAGTCTTTACATTGCCTCCGTTGCTACCAATGAAAATTGGTTGCGGTAGTAACTGAACATCATGTCACGATTACGCAAATATTAACAATTAATTTTGACGGCTTCCGTGGCGCAGTGGTATGTGCGATGGATTTATAAGACGGAGGCCCCGGGTTCGAGGCCCCAGCCCGGGTGTGACTGGTGGGAGGCCTCGGCCTTGGGTAGTAAACACCCTACCGACAAAGATGTATCGCCAAGCGATTTAGCGGTACGATGTCGTATAGAAACCGAACGAGTGTGTATGTGTGTGTGTGTATTATCCTCCTCTTAAGAAGTTGGTCCGCTTCTATTTCAGATGCATCATTACTTATCATCAGGTATGATTGCAGCCAAGGGAACTTAAAGTGAATAAAAAAAAATTAACGAAGCGTTATTAAATGTAGGTACTTTTTTAAAAAACAAAGAATTCTATAATTTAAGGTATAATCTTAGAATCTCGACTAGGGATTCTACAGCACAAGATATGCTTATTACACAACAGCTCAGCACACAACTTTTCCTTAAATGATCGGTAAGGAAAATTCTACATACAAGTTCTATGTTCGAATAATTTTCTGTGTAAATAACATACCTTCAATTATTCGGGCTGATTTCATGAAATAGATACAGCTTTTCTGAATCGCAGTGATCAAAATTATATTATTTTCACGTCCCAATTTATCTCGTTAAGTATTTGGACACAAGGCGCATCTAATGCAAATAAAATAACCCGACGCTAATCGGTTTTCGTAGTCGCTTTGCACGCCGAGATATAAATACAAAAGTTTTACGAGTAAGTACATGCCACAGATGTGTTAAAGTTTAAAGTATCTCATTCCCATTATTTTTAACGTAATGAATGCTGGGCATAGAGTTCTACAATGGTGGCTAGAATTTTTGTCTGTTGAATTTAAACATGTGAGTATTAATAGAAAAGGAACAAGTAGAAGAAAATTATTTATTTTGCTTACATGTTAAGACATCACAGTTGCTCTGCGCCTGTCAAGGAAATAGCTGGTATTGAGTTATTAGTAGGTACTTGTAATCTCAGTAATTAAAAAGTACCCTTAAAGAAGGGTATCGATTCTTCAAAGGATCTTTTTTCCAGAAGGGATTCCATTATTAACATTGACACAACTGTTTATAAAATACAAGGATTAGTCTCACGAAGCGCAACAGTGCCAAAGTCTTTATTTATGGTGGTACCAGTATCACTGCAGATTTGCTTCATGATGCGATTGGGGCGGGCCCCACTCCCCTCGCTCTTCTTGCCCTCAGACTCAACTTCGGCAGAGCTATTAGTCATATAACTCATTGGTAGCGCTGCTATGAACATATTAAGGTATCCTACAGTAAATACACAATCAGACAAAAAGTTGTATTGTACTGACTGTCAAAGCAATGCTAAAACACTCAATCGTTTCGGATGTTACTCCATGTGACATCAAGGAGACGCACACGCTGGCTCGACGCCAATCCCATAAGGTCGATAGACGATATCGAGTCGAGGCAAGTACGCAGAGTTTAACGGCTAATCTTATATAACTTTACGGATTTAGACTGAAAGATCAAACGCTTTACGAATTTAAAGCATTTATTTATTCATTGTTTGTTTGGAGGAGGCACATCATGCGTCGAGATGAATATCAAATCTTGAAGCGAATATATAAAGCAAGACTCAAGAAGGTCGAATACTTGGCAGAAGACTATACTCGTTATTAAAAAATCTCTTTGGTGGTTTCCTAAATTTTAGCAGTTGCGCTGTCATGGTTGCCTAAATTCCTATATAAAATATCACGGAATAATAATGTTCATATTATTAGTTACTTAAACCATTATGAAGACGTTTGTATAATACGTGGGGTCAACCAATGTTTATGTTTTGTGCAAAATCTGCTAATGACAAATCTAGAGACTTGTGTCTATATATTGTTATCTTATGTAATAGACTTTTTTCCTTCGAACACTTTCATGCCTTAAAGGAATTAATATATACTTTATTTATATTTTGTTTGCGCGTATTTCATTTCGAAATAACTGTATGCCCAAAAGCATTTTTTTCCGAACCTTTTTATATTTAATACAAAATATATATATTTTGTTTGTATAATAATATTTTGTAGGTAGGCTATCATAGCTCGTTCCAAGTGCTTCTATGGGAAAACACAAACTGCATTCAATGTCACAACCACCTGGAGAAAGTTATGAACGCTACCTACTTATTACATTCGAGCCAATTTTATAAATTACAAAGATGCATTGTTTGTTGTATAACAACTGTTCCTTCTACAATGAAGGCCGTCTTTGACTGGGTAGGTTATCTATTGATTTTTTTATGAATTTATGAATACAAGAATGCGTCCTATTGCCCGATGGTCGTGTTATATTATAAGCTTCCCTTTGGGCAAATTGGTTTTACCTAACGTTATGCAAACTATGACACAATAATTTTAACCAGAATCTGAACGGAGTACTGTTTTAAAGAACTAAATATAAGGTTTATACCTGAATTCCAAAGTAAATTCTAGACAATGACTTTACAAAAATTCAAAAGTCTGAAAAACTGTTTATATGGACAAGAGTTATATGATTTTCTTAATTTTAAAGATTCCTGTAAGCACTCGACTCTATTAAGCTCACAAAACAGGATGACTGAAATTGTAAAACTATTGAAAATTATAAATTACATTTATATTTCTCTGTAAGTCTTGACGGCTTTTCTCAGGAGAATCTACTTTCTGAACTGGTGATAGAGCCTTAATTAATTTAAAAGAGAGATTTTATTCAACGTTAAGTCGGGAACAACAGTATGTTTTTGTATTTTTGTATTGTAGACTAGTCCAGTTCTGGCTGGCTTCAGTCGAGGTAGAGGCAAATTACAATCCTAACGACATAAACGTACCACCAAGTGATTTAGCGTTCCGGTATGATGACGTATAGAAACCAAAAAGGGGAATTTCACCCTACCACTAATAAGTTAGCTTGCTTCCATCTTAGATTTTGTATCATCACATTAACAAAATTATTTATGTTATTTATTATGTAAAGTAACAGTAGATACCTAAACGTGCTACCCATTTATTGAGTCATACTACTCTCATTAAGGTTCACGGTCCTATGTAGGAAAACAAAAATAAGTACGCAATGAACGTACGAGTTTCAAGGCTACAGTCATGATGATTCTGTCATGTCGTGGCTCGTTGGGTCGGAGCACGTACTTTTTGTTGCTGCTATTAGTCACTGCTTCCTGCGTTTTTGCCGTCCGTCTGTCTGACTTGTTTACTGCACTAAATTCCACACAGTTATCTTTACATCTTATTTTCGGTTTTATTTTACGACCCGATTTCTGCTTGGTTTTTGGCTCCAAGTATTTAATTTCATTAGACGGAAATTCAAGCATTATATTATCGTGGAAAGATCTTATGAATGATAAATTTTAATCAATTTAAGTAAATGAAGTTTACAGCAGAATCAAATGTTGCAATAAATTGTGTCCTTAATTTAAAAATGAAAGTAGAACTTTAGGAAAAGTAAGAAACTTTCACGTTAGATTAACTAACAGATTTTTTCGGAAAAGGAAAAGTGCCAATGTTGAGAAGATGGTGAAATCAGTTTAAAATCGAAATACCTAATAGGTAGGAAACATAAGATTATAATAAAATAACAATTAAGATTCCATAGCAACTTCGTTGAAAGTCCGCCACGTTTTCTTTCTATTTGTAGTCAGTTTTAAAAAATATTCAAAATGTATTAGTGTAAATTTTTCTTTTAAAAAGCTTAAGTCTATAAAAATACTACATTTTGCTTTCTAGAGAGAAATGTTTTAGCCATAACGCCAATAATAAATCTAAGTGCAGTTTGCGGCAGAAATGTGCGATTAGATTGGTTAGACGTAAAAGTAGATTTAAACCGTGTTGTCGTTAGTGCTAAGACGTACGATATTAGCCCACGACGGAGCTAACAGGAAGCGGAGATTGGATTCTTGGTTAGGGCTGCCGTTACTGGTCGCGAGCTGTTACAGTGAGGGCTCTGGCAGCTTATTTCACCACCTTGAAAGCGAACACGGGCTAGGCAACGGGGTTTACAATTCTCCCCGAGTAGAGCCTTTGCAGGCAGTGTGCAAGGGAGGCACTGGTATTCGTTGGTTCGTAGAGATATATGACCAGAGAGATATATCCCATATAACCTGACTTTTTACTCAAAGGTTGGGTATCTTCCTTTTATCTACAAGATTTCCCCCCCGTCACAAAAAAGAGCTGCCGTTACTAATTTTAAACAAATGAATCGTTCTTGAAAAACTGTCAAAATTATACCTTGCTCGAGATAAGGACAGAGATAATACTTGACCGCTTTCAAATACCGATCCTATGTTGACGTTTATTCTTTTAATAAAAAGGCTAAACTATATATTTTATGACTATATAAACTATAAAATCATTTCATTACAGACTGGAACAGAAATTATTTATTGATTAATTAATCCCATTCCCCCATTATTCGTGTTTGAGTAACAAACATATGCAATTATAATTTTAATAAACCACTTTTCATTGAAGTTTTTTAATTTGGAAAAACATAATTTCGATTTATATAATAACAATTTGAATATTAACAATAAAGTAATACTGAGGTACGAAAATTATATTAAAAAAAACAGAATAATTATAATAACTAACAAATTAACTTAACTATAAGCATAATTCTAATTTTTGCCCTTTTGGTAGAGCGCCCATCACGCAGGCAGCATTTCCGCGCTGAATTGCGATAGATATTCGTTGCGCGAGAAAGCTGCCTGCCCGAGGGTCGCCTGTTGCCTCCCTGAGGCGCCTACTTAATTCCTTATGAAGCACCTAAGCGCTTCTGCCCCATGGACCCAGTGTCTCGACTCCAAATGGAAAGAACTCATACTGAGTGCCGAGACAACTGTATTTTAATGTCTTTTGATGCTCTCGGGCGTCCGCCGCCGCTCCGGCACGTCCAGAGGTCGAATGAACATAGGACGCCGCTAAGGTATCGGCACATGTCGCAATAAACCACTATGGTTTTATAGTTATTTAACTAAAGCTGCCTAGCGACTCTACCTACGTGAAACCATTTCCGTGCGAAATCAGGAAATACGTGCAAAGTACCCGTAAATGATTAATTTCAAGTCAATAATTAGAGTTCTCATGATGAGTCAATTAGTGGTATTTCGCTTATACACATGTAAATATATAATGTAAATTAGAATGATGAATTGATTATTATAGTTTTCTAATAATTACGCTTGCAAGAATGCCAAGAAAAATACGGAACACAATGATTAATTGATATATGACTTTGATAAATGAGATCTAAGAATAATATTATATTATTTTAAAAGTTTGCGACATGAGACATCCCTAATCTCGATTAACGCCTAGTCTCCTCAGACAGTAGGTAGGTATATAACAGTTACATAGATACTAGCACATAGTACGATATCACTTATCTATACATGTATATGTTATCTATTAACCACATAGTTATCTATATGCTACATAACCAAACCTACATAAGAACTAGGTTTTGGTGGTCTCGAACTTAAAATTAAACTAGGAGACAAGAGATAACAATCTTGGTCAGTGGTTAGAATGGACCAAAATTTATAATAATTAGGGCAACTTGATTGGTTTTCGAAATACGATATTTTTAACCGACGAAAAAAAACGGAGGAGGTTCTCCATTCGACACGTATATTTCTTTTTTTATGTATGACCACGCATAACTTTTTACAGAGTTGTCCGATTTTGATAATACTTATTTTTTATTAGAAAGGGCATACTTCCAAGGTGGTTCCATTGTCATCATATTAGGATCTGATGATTATATCCTGGGGAAATTGAAGGAACTCTTCAAATTTTTGAGGCACGTGTACAGCGATTTCGGTTTTGTCTCGGTATCAGTAGCTTTTTGGCTACTAGTGCCGTATAATATACTATGACAGTATAGTACGAGTACGTTACATGGCGATAAATCACTAAAAAGTAAGAAATAAAATTTTTAACAAAAAATAGAACCGACTCAAAACGCACTAAAAAGTAAAAACAAATGTGTCATTTAGTTGCTTTAATTTACTTAAGCATATCTGGGAGTTGAAGTCAGGAGGACTCTACTCCCGATTCGTAAATCAGACCTGACTGAAGTAACTATAAAGAACTGATTTACCTAACATATTTTTAATTATTGTCTAAACTAAAATTAACATCAGCGAGTTCTGTGCAAGCCTCGTCTAAAAATATAATTACAATAATAATTAATCCAACCTGCCAAACACCATCTTCCTATAACAACGATTGTTATTAGAAACGTATTTTGGGTCCATTCCAATAGTTTGGACCATTAAAATCAGCTGTCTGGTTGCCCGGCTTCTGATTCCTGGGCTCGGAATTATAAAATATGAATACATTCCCAAATGCCAGCGACGATGGCACTTGGCACAACATTAAACGCCGCATCCACACTTTGCCCGACATTAATGCAAACATATATCTAAATATTTGTGTGTAATAGAGTTTAAGGAAAATCGGAAAAATCCAACGCGTGCTTTCTAATAGGTAATTCTTTAAATTACACTGTGTAACTATATATTATAGCGCTGTTTGCTTTGCTATAATCCATCGAAAAGTTGTGTACACTATCTTCAAAAATTTTCATTACCTTAACTTCGCAAATAAATTTGAAACAAAGAAACAAAAATTCCTCATCATTTATTTAAATTACATCTTGCAATTGAATTTTGAAAACTCTTCCTCTGTCCGAATAAGCGAAACTTTCAAAAACCTTTATGACGCTCATGGACGGGTCGTTAAGTTACGTAATTTTAAGTCCAATATAGAAAGATCTCCCATAGATTGCACTCTAGTTACTTTGCATGAACCCTCACAATATAGTAAATGAAATAAAAAAACATCCAAAGTTAAGAATTTATTATATAGGTACAATCTTATTAATTTATCTTTATTAATTATTTATTATATTTCAATGATCACTTAAAAGTTGTTTAAAGTCAAATGATTTTGACCTCCGCTTAAATATTACTACTAGCTACAGCAGAACATCATTCAAACCTACATGCGTACCATTATGCATTTTAATGAATTTTAATGAGAATTAATTGAAATATGCACGGTGCAGACACATGCTACTTTTCAAGGGTATGTTTTATTTATTATTATTTTTAAGTATAAGTACCAATTTCTGATTTATTTTTTATTCTGATTACTTTACATATTGTTTACAAAATAATTTAGGCTTATTTATATGTATTTATTCTTCAGAAAACAGTAATTTGAACATTTCACTTTGTACAGGAATAATTATGAAAACATCGAAGCAGACAACGAAGAAGCCGAAGATACTTTGAACATACGACCACTGGCAGATATTCCTGTAGCGAATGATAAAGATATCCTCGTGAAAACCACTCCAAACGTAGTAGACGAATCAGTCAAGGCTGCACCTGTTGAGCCCGTGGTTGAAACTATTGTAGAGCCGATAACTATGAAGGAAGAAAATGATTCTGTTAGAGAGTTTATGCATGAAGAGATTGACGAAGAATAAATTTTAGTTATTTTAGAAAATAAAAAAATCAACAATAACAACAACATCAACAATAAAACAATAACAAAATACTAATTAACTAATGAGTAGCATTAGTTAATTAGTATTTTAAATACACACAGACAGACATACATTCTTATTCATTTTACATACATTTTTGGGTTTATATTTATATTTCTTAGAATTATATAATAATTATACATATTAGGTTTTGTGTTTTATTTATTCTCTATCGCCATTATCAACCTATTTATAGGCCTTCCTTCTTATTTGGGTTTTAGAGCGCAAGCACACAAATATCGCTGCTCCAATGTGGGTTGGTGAGTTTAAAGTAAAATTATTTGACTCTGGAAAGATCCCTAAAAGATGTGAATGATAATTGGCACCTAAGGCTCAAGTGCTTCCAAAGGCATATCAATGATCCGCTAACTTCTTAACTGCTACCGATAATTCATTTCACAAAGAAATGCTTAACAGTTCATAGCGCGACCCTGGACAAGAACCAATGATCTGAAATCTAAATCCACAGAGAGTTAGTTTACTATGTAATTATTTATACTTTATCAGATCAAACATACGAGTATTTCCGTTGCACAACTTTTTGTATTAAAGGACGAACAAACATTGCAGTCTTCAGCCTGAAGAAATTTATTGCTGATGATGTTACTAATGCAAATGAAATTTATCCATAGCGCCGTTTACTTTTCAATTAATGTTAAACCATAAATAGCTAACTTTAAGATTCATACTTGTAAAATGCAATTTACGCCTAGATCTTTCTTTATACCAATCATAGTATAGATGCAGGTTATCTATAGATAATTGATTTTAAATCTTAACACATGCGTTTTAGTGCTAAATTTGAATGGCGATTTTTTCCGATTGATCCAACATGCATATATGTTTGCTCTGAACACAATTAGCACATGTTTGTATTGGTTATACACCGACATCGTCAAGGTCTGCAAGTGATAACTCAGTTACAGGTATTGTGTGATTTGTTACACGTCATCAAACTTAATGCTTCGCTCATTTCAAACGGTCTAGTTCAATGTCATGGAAATTTAGATTTTCTGTCGTTAAAATGTCTATAGTTCAGTGCTTAGAATTAATACTTTAAGTATTTATGTTTAAGATAATAATTTCATTTTGAGCTGATACACGGACCAATAGCTCGTAGATATATCTAAAAGTATGCTATAGACCTCTACAGTCATACATATAATAAATAAATAAATAAATAAAAATGCATTTAAAGAATACACTGTATCTAAAGGTTTCTTTTCTTTATTAATCGGCTGCTTTTTATTCTTCATTAATCACTGACCACATACAGGAAGTTCTAATCCTTACTTCTGACGGCAATAGGATATTTTTCTATATTTTTCATATACTTGAATTCTTGAGCTCTAGTATATTGCTAAATAATTTATATTACGTTACTAATTAATGAAGCGGCAGCCGGATGCGGCTTTCACGTACATTTCAGTCATGCCTGATCCGTAAAGGATTAAATGAACGTAAACTCTTACTACGCTAAATGTGTAGGCCTAAGGAGGTGCAAGAAGGTATTTAGTGTCAATCCACTGATATGATGATGTTGAAATTATGTATAACGATTTCTGTTTTCCAGGGGCTACCTGCCTGCCTCCCAGACTCCAGGGGCCCCAGGCGCCACAGAACCCGGTAAGTAATCTGTACTTAGGTATACAAAGTAGAGTACTTGAATACAAACCTTTTGTTTGTTTGAAAAAAAAATTCCTGCTGCAGATTTCCCTAATTGAATATTAAGATTAAGAAGCATTGTTAGAGTTGAGGCAGAAGAACGTAGAGGAACCACAGTTCAAGGGGATCTACTGTAGGACTCTGAATTTACTTTAAATTATTTTTTAGACATGTAATGGTTGATGATGACAAACTAACAACCTACCCGATGTTAAATGATTAAATCATCGCATCGTTGTTTTACGATAGAAGTAAGAAAAGAAAAGACGTGCTGGCATCATAAAAGTATTAGTTATTTATCGATATCTATAATTAATTTAAAAATACCGGAATCGTTACATATGTGCCTATAAAGTTTGAAGAGTTGCCATCAGATTCTGATATGATGAATATGGGCCACCTTGAAAGTATATCCTTTAAAACAATAGTTCTTCAAATCGGTCTAACCGTCTTCGAGTAATCGCATAACATACACACAAAAAAAACATACATTCGAATTGAGAACTTTCTCCTCGGAGTCGGTGAATAAAAAGAACTTTGCTTGTATTATTGTGCTACTACAATTTGCAATTTGTTCCCAGAACCTCTTAACATAGTTCCGAATGCTGCCTCGCCTTCAGGAAAGTAAACGTGAAACCAACGCACTGGAAGAGAGCAAGATATTCGAAGTATGGCTGACTTCTTTAAAAACCATTTTGAAATTTGAAACAAAATGTATTTAAGATTAGGTAGTTGAAATATATTGTCTTATTAAGAATGTTTTTCTTTTGCACATCAAGACGACGATGTAACTTTCATGAGATTAACGTCAGCAATAAAAATGAAATCGCGATATAGCCACGTCCAATTAAATGAAAGCCTCATTATTTCCTTAGTTTACAACCAGACTCAACAGAAAGAAGCATGAGTTACAGTCAAGGGGATTAATCCCTTGAGTGTAACTCTTTTATTGTTAAAAGCTTAAATATATGTACAGAACAAAATCAGTCTATCCCCTTGAGTTGAATTATTATAGTCGTAGTATGGCTGTAACAAGTGGATATAACAGAAAAATAATTATCCTATCCACTTCTAACACAGTTTTCACGACTATATTTATGAGGAAAACATTGTCATCATTTGGATGGCTGTTTGTCTAAAACATACGAATAAACAATGCTATAATATATAGCTAATTCTTCAACGCATAAACTATTCCCTTACCTCTGGAAGAGTACTAACTAGTAAATAAATGTGGAAACGAGAACTCTGGATTTTACAATTGTCATGTATTTCGCCTAAATCATATGCTCGTAAAATAAATATCTTTCCATCATTAATGTTGGTGCAGTGAGAGCTTGACGGCAGAGGCACGACAGAAAACACCTACGCGTATCAACTATCCAGCTATTAGTCAGTAGGTAGCTAATTCTTCGATTCGCATAAACTATTCCCGTTGTTACAGCTCGAGCCTTGCTATGCGTAACGAAGTATCCAGGAACAAGTATCGCAGTAATCTGATATTATTAATCTAAAAAATTATTATTATAACTAGTAAATAAATTGAAAAGAGAAGATCACTATATCTTTAAAATTGACAATTATCACGTATTACGCCTAAATCAAAACTACGTTTGTCCCACCTTGCTGCGTGCGGGTTTTTTGTTTTTATAATAATAATTTTATTTGAGACTTTTTGTTTTAGTTTATGGTATAGAAATGACTCGGTACACTTTATGCCATTTTTTGTTAAAACGGCAATATAAACATGATATGATATTTATATTTTTGAAATGGTCTTTTTACAACCTTTCATTTGATACCCATATTGCTAAGAAAGATATACACACATCCCCATCCAAAATTTATATAGCCTATTTCACTACCACAATTTTTACAAATTAAACGACACCTCACATGTTAAAGTTGGTGCAGTCGTTAGGGCTTAACAGAGGCATACAACGTCAGAAAACACCTACGCGTATCAACTATTCAGCTCCTAGTCAGTAGGTAGACTATTATTTACTGCGATTCTCCCGAAATATCTCACATTGTATAACAGCTTGTATCGAGCCTTGCTGTGCGTAACGAAATAATGCGTTTAAATTGGGAATCTTCCAAGTATATCTAGGAGCAGTTACCTAACTGATATTATTGATCTAAAAATTAGGATGAATGCTTTAAAAATGATAACGATTTTTCTTATATAGACTATTGTTACTGAATAGTTTCGTGAAATATACGCCACAAACGCTGACTAAAATAAGAGAATATTTTTTGACAGTTTAAATTTCAATTTTTTTGTTAAAAACAAAATAAAATATCAATTTAAATAATATAAAGTTTATAACTTATATGCTTTAAGTAAAGGCAAGAGCAGAAACTATACTACAGTACTATATAGAACTATTGGGATATAATTTGACAGCGCGGAAAATATCTCCACAGTTCTATAGAACTACGGTATGGCGTGCTAATGGGATGCACCCATTTTAAAGTGCGTAAGACTTATATTATGCCTGCTACTATGCGGGTACCTACAAGTAACTAGATGTATAACATTGGTGAAATCGATATCGCTTTGAGATATGTCAGTGAAGCAGAAAAAATGTTAAAGGTAGATTTAATAAGAACCTACCTAATAAATTAATCAAATTTAAGAAAAATAATACTAAAGTAGGTATACCCAAATAGAATAATGTGATTATTAGTAGGCATGGATTCTTTTTTACATGGTCTTGCAAATTCGTGAACGAATGAAATAATTTTTATATTTAAAAAAAATCTAAGATTACCAAATCCTATTAAACCTATAACATAATCAGTATCACTTAGCTATAGCAAAATACTAATTTTGCAGAGCACGCTATATCTTCAAAGTCGGGAACTAATTTCACGCAGATTTTCATTACAGGCTTATAATTAGGATACTGTTTCAGTATCCGCATACACTATGAAGACTTGAGAAGCCATAAAACATGGAGGTAAAATTTTATTGTAAGTGCTAAATCCGTTTAGAAAAGAAATACTATTTTAAGTGCGACTTGAATCGATACTAAATAAGATTATTTATAACACCTAGAATGCAAAATTTTATTTTTAATAGATACCTATTTTTGTGAAGAACCTACTTAGATATTTTGTTAAGTACTAAATGTTATTTAGTTATTTGTTAAGCTAGGCAACAAAACTGATTTTTTCTGCGAGTGCATGTACCAAGCAAGCCAAGGATCCTGAGCGTCGCGAGGCACAAGAAGTAAAAAAGTTGCTGTCGTGAGACTAGGTCTGGCTAGTGATAGGCTTTGACAATAGCTCATTACCACCCTGCCGACAAAGAAGTACCGCCAAGCGATTAAGCGTTCCGGTACGATGTGTAGAAACCAAAAGGGTGCGGGTTTTATTCTTCCCCTACCAAGTTAACCATCTTAGATTTCACCATCACTTAACATCAAGAGTGATAGCAGTCAAGAGCTAACTAATTAAAATTCAGTTAATTTTGAAGCGAGGAATAAAGTCAGGACTCATGACACCTTTCGTATGTGAAATTTTAAGGTCTACAAATTTTATTTGAAACTTTGTTGCAGAGTATTATACTCTTTCATTTCAGCCTTAAATTTTGTTTAGATTTTGTTGTCTTATTTATAATATATAACGAGTATAATACTATACCAACTTGCCTAAAAATTCCAACTATTGGAAGGCCCAGACAGGCAAAAAACACCGGAAAGAACATTCCACGTCATTGAGCTCCACTGGCCAGCAACAACGGACTTTTTATTTAAAAACCTCTATTGGCACGTGCTCTAATTTTTTTATCGATCTGATTCTATTTTTAAATAACTAAGTACCAAGTCCAATTTCTAAACGAAAGGTGTAAATTGAATGTCGCCCATAGCTGATGTGAATAGAATGTGGACGTTTTGCGTTCGGAAATTGTTGCATTTTATATTGCTTTTGGAAATGAAATATTTTATGAATCAACTGACTTTCTATGTTATTATTACAGTTTAAATATATAATGTCTTTCTAATAGACCAAGAGCTGTCCATTTGTCTTAGGTAGGTAGATATATATATACAAAGCTGAAAATTTTTGCGACTTTGCCAAATAGTTGTGTGCAAGACATAGCCTTGATAAATGCATTATCTGATTATATAGGTACTCGTAATATCTAATTCCGCTCTATAATGTATTCCGTGGCTTAAGGTAGGTAATGAACAAAATATTTTTTATATTTGAATAAACTTGAGGAAATTCATTATTATTTAAAGAAATTCTGAGAAATCTATGCGGCTAAAACGCACAGTCGAAATATTCAAGAAGTAAGTACTTTTAACTTCAATAGCATCTTTCCTTATTGGTGTGATGAATTTCAAATACAATCGATACCATGTATCGACTGCAAACAGACTGTTGAGTAACATTTTCAGCAACCGATGGACGACCACTGCTGTACATTGCCCCCTAGCAAGGACTTTTAAACACCATGAACTTGAGCCAGCTGCATCCAGCGGCTCCTTGACGTCATTGGTCCATCTAGAGAAGGTTCGACCAACATTGCACCGGTATGAGGTGGTCATTCCAGCACCTTGGGACCTCAACGTCCACCTATTGAACGAACTATCGACTACGTGCCCTGCCCATTGCCACTTAAGCTTTGAGTCTCGTTTAGGTATGTCTTTAAGTTTAGTTCTTTTAAGGATCTCCACATTTTTGATGGATGGATTAATCATTCACCTAGAGATACTTACTCCGAGCACAAACTACTTACTCCGTGTCTCTCTGCGTGCTTATTATGAGGCCCATAAGTTTTCGACCACGTCTCGAGTTCATGTCATCACTGGAAACACGCACTGTATGATTATTTCTGTTTTCAGGCACAGAGGAATTTTGAACGAGTAATGTTTGGTTCACCTATTTCCTAAGAGGAATTTGTGCCCTAGATATACAATAATGTTCGTCTAAATTACGAATGCAGAGTTTTCAGCGGTGGAGTTTGAGTTTCAAACTGTGTTTTAACTGGATTGAGCGGTACATTAGCATTACGTGTCTTTGATTTCCTCACGGTTTTTGTTTAGCTCTTAAACTACGTATTTTCCTCTATAAATGTTTACACCTGTCTAAAGTTTATTCGTGAAAGGCGAGCCGACTTTCACTGGAAAGTGATCCCTACATCAACTGGTAACTAGACTAACCAAGTAAATAGAAACCCGTGGTCGAAACTAAATCACTTACTGTGCAATCTCGGTGATTGTGTTACTAGCGCTATTGGTCTATTTATGAATCACACGAATAAGTACCTACTGTTAGTTCGAAAAATATATTTCTTGCTATCTATTATTAAAGATACATCGTACCTATTGTTATGAAAGGATATTTCATGTAGACAAAAAGACAATGTCGCGGAATAGCGCGCAATCAAAAATATTGCTCTCTCTTTCGTTGCGTATCTAAGGCAATAAAAATAGAACCGACTCAAAACGCACTAAAAAGTAAAAAATAACCGTGTAATTTAGTTGCTTTAATTTACTTAAGCATATCTATGAAGTCGGTGCCGCTTACTTTTTAGTGCGTTTTGAGTCGGTTCTATTTTTATTTAAAATTTTTTGTTTCTTACTTTTTAGTGATTTATCGCCACGTATCGTACTCGTACTATACTGTCATAGTATATTATACGGCAGTAGTAGCCAAAAAAGCTACCGATACCGAGACAAAAACCGAAATCGCTGTAAGCGTGCCTCCAAAATTTGAAGAGTTCCTTCAATTTCCCCAGGATATCATCATCCGATCCTAACATGATGACAATGGGACCACCTCGGAAGTATGCCCTTTCTAAAAAAAACGAATTATCAAAATCGGACAACTCTGTAAAAAGTTATGCGTGGTCATACATAAAAAAATATATATACTTGTCGAATTGAGAACCTTCTCCGTTTTTTTTCGTCGTTAAAAAGAGGGAGTAATTTAGTAACTATCATCAACATCATAGATAGTAATCGATAAATAATCAATCATTATTATCCTAAGTCCCGCAACCCGCAACCCGCATCGTAGCAACGTGGTGGGTTACGCTCCATATCCTCTTTCAATATAAGAAATGGCCAAATTAAGCTGATGATGATGAATAACAGTAACGATTCTACTTCAAGTAAATATAAAAATGAAAGCCAGAAAACTTAACCAAAGAGAAATGTTTTCAAGATAATACCTAAAAGAAAGTCGCGCTTTTTTCAAGCTTTCATCTCCACGTCTCGCAGACATACAGCCTCTTGTATTGTACGGAGCCTCCGAGTGCACTCTAAAACCGAGATGCATGTCTTACTTCGTCTTTCTTTACAAAAACACGAAGATGTAGGTACTATTCAAGTGTAGTATGCAGTTGTATGTGATCGTGAGTTTTAGATTTGCGCAACACTATGTTACGTAAATAGGCCTGTTTTGCTAGGTAAATGCTATTTTACGAGTAGGTATATTTTAAACAAAGCCTGAAGCAACATCTAAGTATGAAATTTTCTCATTCTGATTGGACGGAAGGAAATTTTCCTTTATGTTTAAAAGAAGCAATGCTTTTAAACCAACAAACAAAAAATGTTTTACTTGTCACAGAGATAATTACCTTAGTAGATATACTTACAAATAATTCCAAACAAACAATTACTAAAGCGTCTCAATGATCTCCGATTGATACGTGAAGACAAACCCGGTCCTTGTTTGGTCGCGCGCAGTAGGAAGTGTGATGAGTCAGCGCGGCCGGGTCGGCGACCGCTGCAGCGTGCAACTTGGCACTAGGCAGCGGCGCACGGCAAATGTCACGTTCACTACATGGACACGAGCAGCCGTCGCAACTATGAGCCGTTTGTCTGATATTGAACGAGCAATGTATAGTACACTACATGGACACGAACAGCCATCGCTATTGTGGCTGTTCATCTGATATTAATATTAACACAAGCAATGTATACTACAATAAGAGATCACATATTGAGTGTATGTTATAATCATTTATCGAGAGTTTTCTTTCGTCTAATTGGCATCATCATCATTATTTTATAAGATGATGGTTGTCCGCAGCCTAAGGCCTTTTCAAAAGGTATCTCTGTACTTGAATAAAATTGCCAAAAATCAAGTTAGGGCGATAAAAGAATAGTAAAATCGTAAAAAAAATATTTTCGTTGGTTTGGCTGTTGATATCATATTCTATCCATCAATTTTCCATGCGATTTTCAAAGATATATCAAACAAAAATATGTTTCATTGAGTTTGGATGTCAGGAAAATATATGGAAGGACGGAATTACAGAGCAGGTTTATGGGATTCTACGGTAGGCTTATGGGCAAAAAAATTAAATAACTTTAACTGAACTCAACATTAAAAACTTTTACGCGATAACCCTTAAAATAAGTCTTTTTCTCGATTTTAGTGCTTAAAAAGCTTCAGTTAATATATATAGTTATTATACCTAACCAGGCAAGTTATTTATGTTTGACTCAGTTTTGGTGATTGCTTCTAAATTGGTCTCATTACGTTTCCCCAGATAGTAAATTACTTTGAAAAGTAGTTTTAAATTACAGTTTGGGTTGATTGAATTCTTTAAGTGATTTTTTTGTTAAATACTGGTAGTCTCGTAAGTCAAAGAAAAAGTTCGTGATGATGAAAAATTAAGTAGAAATGTATATTCTAAGTAAAATTACTTACTCCAATCATTAAAGTATGAGCAGATTGAATATAAATTGTTTATTTCTTGCAACAAAAATCATGAAATGTTTACGATAATTTAATGCTTTTTCGAAGCGGCTATAATAGTTTTGGAGTGGGCTAGAAGTAAAACACAATTGTTACGAACAGATCGACAAAAATTTCAAACCTATCAGACTTGCAATTACTTAATATAAATAAAATCCTTATTATGAAGGCGAAAGTTTGTATGTATGTATGAATGGATATTTTTTCAGGCAAAAACAACTGAATGGATTTTGATGTAATTTCACAATAATATAGCTTACATATTATCAGATTAACACATTTTATCTCGAAATTCCAACGGCACCCTCTAGTCAACTATATTTACAAGCATAGCTAGGAAGTCGGTGCCAGCTAAGGTTTCTACTTTAAGGACGTTACCTAGAACCCACTAACTGCTTTACTACATTAAATAAGTGTTCCTTAAACTTAGCTGGCACCGACTTCTTAGATATGCTTGTAAATTAAAGCAACTAAATGAAGCTGTAATTTTTTACTTTTTAGTGAGTTTTGAGTCGGTTCAATTTTTTTGTTAAAAAGTTTTTAATTTACGATGTTAGGTAGAAAAGTCTAGACCTTGCCAGATAGAACAGATTTAGATGAATCACTAAAGCTTATGACTATGACAGCATTTGTGAGATATGGTCATAATCTTTTGGATTTAAATGTTATCCTATGTACAAACAATCTTACAACACTCAATCACGTACCTACACTACTCTGGGCGAGTCCGCCAACCTTGAAAAAGCCTAGTGGGTCTAACGATATCCTTCCATTTATAAGGAGGGAGGCCTGACTCTGAGCTTTGTTGGACTACACTTTTACCGTCATAACTCGGTTTTTCTAGAAACTAAACATTTAACTTTGAGTTAAAAGACAGTGACATATCAAATATCAAATAACGCAACTTTCGCTATTTCAGTGTTAAGCGTATATATATTGGAGTATTGTAATTTGATCCAAATATGTGAACAATAAAATTGAATAAAAAAAATTTTAACAAAAAATAGAACCAACTCAAAACGCACTAAAAAGTAAAAAATAACTGTGTCATTAAGTTGCTTTAATTTACTTAAGCATATCTATGAATTTATTTTACGTAGTAAAGCAGTTTGTGGGTTCTAGGAAACGTCCTTAAAGTAAAAACCTGGGCTGGCACCGACTCGTAGATATGGTTAAGTAAATTAAAGCAACTAAATGACACAGTTATTTTTTCTTTTTATGCGTTTTGAATCGGTTCCAATTTTTTGGTAAAAATTTTTATTTCTTACTTTTTAGTGATTTATCGCCACGTAACGTACTTGTACTATACTGTCATAGTATATTATACGGCACTAGTAGCCAAAAAGCTACCGATACCAAGATAAAAACCGAAATCGCTGTAAGCGTGCCTCCAAAATTTGACGAGTTCCCTCAATTTCCCCAGGATATCATCATCAGATCCTCATGATGACGATGGGACCACCTTGGATGTATGCCCTTTCTAATAAAAAAATAATTATCAAAATCGGACAACTCTGTAAAAAGTTAAGCGTGGTCATACATAAAAAAAAAATATACGTGTCGAATTGAGAACCTCATCCGTTTTTTTTCGTCGGTTAAAAAAGGAAGGCTTTTTTACAGTTCAGTTTTTACGTTTAATTTTTAATTCATAATCTAGCAACCTCCGGATCCACTGAAATCTGATTATGTTATGGCTAATGATTCGGTCAACAGATACCTGATTACTTGATCCTGTTTTACGTCAATGTGCTGAATAATCTAATCTTGACTATCGTCTATCTGGGTTTATACGAGTATATGATTTGTGTCAAACTCCTTGGTTTGTCATATACCTATTTACTTGAAATTAATTCTATTTTAGTAGGTATACTAAAAGTCGCAAAACTGACGTGATGAGGCACATAGTTCCAAGAGGACTTTTAACTCCCAATGTACTGAAGACAACCCGACACCGAAAAAAGTAGTTTTGGCTGCAGCATAAACGGAGAAACTTAATATCAACAACATATTTTGTATGACCCATGTTCGCAATAAATAATTGATTTGATTACTAAAAGACTTAATCATAGCTTGATGTTCTCCAGATTACCATAGATATTACAGCGTGGGTAAGCTGCAGTCGCAAATTGGTCAGAACAAGACCGTAGGTTGGGTCCGTGGATATCAATGAGTGGCGGGCGCGGCCGGATGTTCAATCCGTGTCGTCAAATTGCTCTGCCCCTCCTCCGTCCAGCGCAGATCCGCTCCTTTATTATCCAGTTTCATCTGGTTATTTATTGGAGTTGCGATTTACGTGAAATTTTACGTAGGCGACTTATTAATTGAGTAACTATTATTACGAGATGTTGTGGTGGAATGACGGACGAACGACGTATCTCATCCCAAAAAATTTACTTCATCATAATGACACCGATTTTCAGGAGCTCGATAAATCGTCCCGATTCATACATGACTGGATGCTCGAATGGCAATGGAGATAATTCTAAAAAATTTAAGTCTAGGTGTGCATTATAGCGAATTTGGAGCGGCACCGTGTTTGCGCTGCCAATGGATACTAATGATATACCGATGCCCATGAAACATTAATGTATTTTATATTAATAGAAGTACTTACTTAAAAATACACTATTGATAAGATGGGACGAAGGGACTTATATGTATCCCATCTTAACGAAACCAAAGCCTGTAATATATTTCGCTAAGCCAAGCTTACCTCTGCGGTCTGCAATATCCGTTCATGTTATTTTTTATGATTACAGAACAAACATCAAATATACCTACCAAAAACAGAAACATACTAACATTCTCTGTCTATACTAATATTATAAGGATAGGATTTGCAAATATTTATCCTTGCATCAGAATATTTTAGTCGTTTATATTTCGTATAGTCAATTTGGTCGTTGTTTTACCTGGAAATTACGACGCACAATTCCACTTGAATGACTTCAACTGAGTCACATCTAGTGACGCTGCAAATTGTTTCTGTGATGGTTTATTGGTGATCGATTTATTGCTTTCAGTCGTCATCTTTTGATTCATTTGCTTTTAGTAAAGACAATATGGCTTGACTGCGATCTAATATAAATTGATAATAATAATTGTTAAATCCCGATTTAAACAACTTTTAAAGTTTTGATGACCTTCGTGGCGTTGAGGTGTCTGTCCTGGTGATGTGGATGTGCTGGATAATGCTTCCACCTTAGATAGCATTATCATTTACCACCAGGTTTGACTGCAGTTAAGAAGGGCTAATTTGTAGTGAATAAAAAAGTTAGACGAGACAATCCGTATTCCTAACTGATATCTATGTCACAGTGGATACATCTTTGCTCTAAGGTGGTAACTAGCCGCGACCAAGCCAATTTAGAAGTCATGAAACCAATTTCGAATATATGATCATAGGAATATAATAATTATGAGATGGGAATTGAATCATTGTCAGACGTGAAAAACTAAAGGACAATAGTCTAACATGAATCATTGAACACCGATCATTAATTGATTGACTGAAAAGAAATATTATCAATATCATCGTCGCAATGAAATATCGTTGAGTAAACATGAGGAAGTGGATTCTAGTTTCCAAAAGACGGAAAGAAATCTTGAAATACTGCAAAAATGTATCGAGTTTTTAAGGAAAGTCGCAAAATATAGTCTCTTAGAAGTTCCGGTATATATTATAAACTCTCTATGCGCAAAGTAACTGGCGTCAGAATTCAGATAGCATTAAATAAACGTTAACAATCATATTAAATATGAAAATAAACAAAAAGATTAATATCCTTAAGACACGTACTAAAAACATTTATCTTTTATTGCATTTATTATTATTTTATTAACCTGAAATGTGAAAAATAAAAAAGAAAATTGTGTCCTAAAATGTTTACCAGAGCCTTATCTCATAACTTGGTCGTACAAAAGCAAATTAAATGCAATAAAACAGATTTGTCCATTTGATGTGTTAATAATAATTAATCAGTAAACCGTTGTAGAGCGAGCTTTAACACGGCTAACATCAGATTAGTTATCATAATGCGAAATAAGTGGTGTTATCAAGTTATCAATGATAACGACAATTTATCGGCCACGGCGCTTGGAAACGTTACACTTGCCGACAGCTTCGAGAAATTTCCAAAATGGTGTTATCGCTGAGAAAATTTTCCAAGTACTTTTACCGTGTTTATTTGATCTTAGGGGTTCTTTACATTGCATTCGCGTTGACCACTTTGTACAGTTTCAGGTGAGTTAAAGATAACTTATCGTTATCAAGAGATTTCTTACGATTTGACATTTTCCTAATGTTATCTGTATGTGCTTTATCAGTTTTTTACACTTGATATCTTGAGTCATTCATTTGAGTCACACCCTCGCTTATTTCATAATTGTTGTTCTAAACGTGAACTTGCTTTTTCGGAAGCTCAAAAAAATATATCAACACAATACCTCAATAGATTCATCATTAGGGGACCCGGGATAGATTAATTTCCATCCAACAAACGACTTAACCTTAACTAAAAAGAAAATTAAAGATGTAATAAATTTGATTTTTTTCAAACGTATATTTAGATTTTAAGTATTTAAATTTAATGAAAGTAAATCAACCATGCAGGTCTTTTTAATCGGCTCTAACACAGTTCGGAAGACGAAATCTGTCGAGAAGAGTACGTAAGAAATTAGCAGTTGATCTTTAAAAATAAATAATATAAATTAGTATTCTATAATTCACAATTTAGGTTATTTCGTTTTGTGTGAAGAAATTATATGCCTCATAATTTTGGAAGTCAATAACAAAAAAATTCTAACTGACTATTATCATGTATTTAAGCCAACTCCTTTTATAGCGTGACTTTGATTATCTTAATAAATTAATCACAAAATTGGACCATAAAATGAATAATTTTCACAATAAAATCATTTATTCAGAAAACTATACTATTCTGTATGGATAACCTTATTGTACGCCATTGAATACTAAGTGTTTTATGAGCACTTTCAAAAAGCTAATGAAAACCATGAACTCATCTGTGATGACTATCTTCTTTAAAAGTGTTGTAATAACAATTATTTTATATATTAGTTTAATTATCCCCTGGCACATAATTATAACTCTTAGTGCCAATGCCACAGAATTTATTTGACTAATTAATCTATTATCATTAGACGTAATATCATGCCGGACTGACTTTGTTTACAAACGTCATATAGATCGAGCCAAAAGCCAAAGCCTAGTCTGTCTGTTCTTGAAAACTTATTGCAAATCGATCTGCATGCGTGGAGCTTAAACAAATAAACGAAAAATAATTTATTTTTACTAAATAATTTTTATTTTTTAAGAGTGGAAAAATGGAAGCAACACGTACTTCTACTTTTACTATTATGTATTCTGTGCCTCTAGTAGAGGTACTAGTAGGACATTAAAGTAATGCGCTATTTGTGGACACCGAACAATCAACCTGAGGTGTAGGGGTCAAACTTTATATGTCCGTAATTTTACTAGTAACCATATCCTACAGGTGCTGCTTGGCGGCAGATCAGAAATATCGGTAATATGTCTCCGGATATTGTCTTAACGAAAAGCTCATTTTCTTCTTAATTGTATACCTTTACGCCAGTAGATACTTACATTAGATACTTTATCAATATCTTTTACATTTCTATTCCATTAAAATTGTGTGAAATCGTGGGAGTATTGAAAACAAAATAAACCAACTCAATGAGAATTAAAACAACTTATCTACTTTTCCAGATAAACTAATGAATGTAAACTTTTGTACATGTTTATTTTCATACTCATTTGCAAATCTTCGTAAAATCGGCAATTCAATAAGTTTATTTGGATTAAACAAAATAAAATAGAGATCAATAAAATTTTAAATCTAAATACAAATGATTTTCCAAAATCTCGAGAGGAAATCTCTTATGCCAACTAATTTGTGTTACCACATTCAAATAGTAATAGTAAGGTAATATACTCCTACATGAGATGAATCACTAAGATTGTTTATTTGACAATCTTATTTCCGTTATTGTTTTTATTTTTTTATTGTCGTTTTTTAATTTTGAGTGTTTTTAATTTTATGTTTAAGTAATATTCTTTTGGCCTCCAAAATTGATTATTCTAAAATCGTCAACATAATTAATCCGATTCGAATCGAGTCTTTGATTTCTAAATTCATCCAGATGTGGATTACAATCACAATTGAATTTTAAAAACTAACACACATAGCCGGAGAGTTACTCCATTCTATGTTTGGCCATTAAATTCCTCTCTGGCATTCGCTGTAGACTCTTTAATGAAACAGCAGGTGCGTCACCAGAGTCGAGCTTGAGGTTGAGGAGAGCGTTGGGAACCGGAACATTTCTTAGAAGACGTATTGTGTACAACTCAGGCCTCAGCTTTAAGGTCCGATGCAAGTTAGATTAGTTTGCGTAGTTGGCTTTGTTGTTTTCCACAACAACAACAAACTCTGTGTTTTAAACAGTGGCTATCTCAACACTTCGACTCTACGACATAGCAACCATTTATTCATAGGTATTACTTCATAGAAGATACGTAACATTATTTACATACAGAAAGTACAAAGTATCAGCAATGGACGTATCAATCGTCAGTCTGGCAGCATTTCAGATCGTGAGCTATTTGAGATATAAGTGCCTAGTACCTACTTAGTTGCAGTATTAAAGTCTCAAATGTCACTAGCCAATAGATTCAAGACATCGAATGTTTAGAACATTTTAATGAAAGTGAAAACTTTAATTCACAAACTAGATATAGCTATGTGGTAGTGTGTGATTATATTTTCATAATAATATCGTGCACACTGTATAGAGAACGAAAAGTATAGATTATCCGTCGTTTTTGTTTTTATCTCACGTATTTCTATCGATCTCAGAAACACAAAACAGATCTCATTGTCCGTGTATTTTATGATCATTCTTAAAATAATTTTCCACTAGATCCGTTTGATTACGTACTGACAACGCGTGACGTCAGCTAACATCGGCTTTGGCACTGCCATTGGCGGTAGCTCTAAAATCACTAAGGTATGCCAAAACCATATAATTCATGGCCGCATATTTATTTCATTGAAGGGTATACAAAGTGATATCTACAGGTAGTATGGCATTTATTTATAAACGAGCTGATCAAGGCTCCTTTTATTCTTACGGAGGGTTATGTTTTTCGAGCGTATGTATGTATAGGCAAGCGCTTGACCTGCGATTTTACCTGTGAGGTATCGTTGAATTTGTCAAAATTGTGGTAGTGACATAGGCTATATAAAGTAAGTGTAGTTGTGAGTTGACTAAGGGCCACTCTGTTTCAAATATGCTCAATTTGTAAGGGAAAGACTAATCTGCTTTTGTTTTGTGATCCATAAATCTGAACCTATTTCCAAAACATCCATCATCATCAGCCAATATTTGACAGGTCACTACAAAGCTAGGCCTGTTGTGGCCTTGTTTTTAGATTGCACTTGGATTTTTTTTATTATTTTTTATGCTTTATATATTAAATCTATTGTTTCTTGTTGTAGAAGTATGTTCAAAAGTTAACGAGGCTAGAGCCACCTTACACACTTCAATTTTATAACTGTTTTATGAATTTAAAAACACAACAGCACTGTTTTCAGAAATATAGCCAGATAATTGAGAAAGAAGGAAGAATTTAACGGAACCGTATACCCAAATCTGTCCAATTAGAAGTTATGATGAAAAAGAACGACCCACATTACAATACCAAACAAAATGTCGAAAGCAGAGTAGCTCATAAATCAATGGTAAATCCAATTTCCATAATAAACTGAAAACCTATAAACCTTCAAATTGGGCGAACACGCGGAGGAAGGTAGTTCAAAATGTATTGCATGCGATCACGCACATAGTAAAACTGACACGGCCTTGAACTGCAAGCAAAAACCGTGACATCGCCTGACTGCGAGCTCCAGTCAACTGGAAATTTATGGATAAACAAATCGCTTTAGTTGAGAATGCTAGTAGGAGTACTTTGATTCGTAATTCCTTCCGTGATTTGAAGGGTTCTTAAAACAAGCAAGATTACTATCAGACTTTTTGATACTTGATTCCTTTCAAGATTTGAAGGATTCTAAAAAAAATAAGCTTGGGCCGGAGAACGGTTTCCAGCCGTTCACACTACTGCATTTCTGCTACGCCCGATTTTGAACCCAATTGCTGTACTCAGGTTCTTCTAGTGGGCCGTTAACATAGTCATTAAACTATTACTATCCTAATATTTCCCACCAGTCAGGGAATCATGTTTTTCTAGCGGGCCATCCCTTTCCAACAAAAAAAGAATCATTAAAATCCGCGAAGACACATAAAAACATTTCCCTCTTCCTGACGCAGTTAGGTAAAAAAAAAAGTATGTAAGAACACTCCTCAGACTTTTTCCTATAAGAATATGTCATTATATCGGGGATCGGCCAAGCCGTTTGGAAGTTGTAGGGGAACATGTAAATAGTGCGGACAGACGCACAGACAGACAGACAACGAGAATTTATAGCATTCCGCAGAAATTCAATTATTATGTTTTTAACGTCAGTTATAAAAAAGAGGGTTATAAGTTTAATGTGTCTGTCCGTGTACCTGCGTGTCATTCTAAGGAATGTCAATCTTCTAAACTTATACCCGATTATGATGCAGTTTAGCTTTAAAAGTTGAAAGATCCTTAGTTAGCTATTTAAAATGAGGATCCGTTAAGCTTATCCGAAGATATTATATCTTTATAACGCAAGAATTTCGAAAACGAAAGTAGTTATTCTATTTATATGACTGTCGGCGGATTTCCAAAATAATTTTACATTAAAAGATAATTATGTTCACTGGGTGTCAGAAATAAGGAAATTAATGTTTACGTAAATATTTAGAAGTAGGCAGAGAATGATTACGAATGTCGGCGAAACTGACGAATTTATAATTATCAGGTAGGTATAGTTTATTGGAATAACCTTTACCTTTCTCAAGATCTTGGGATTGAGTCCAAAAGTAATATCAACACTATATATCGTTTATGTATGCAGTACGTAACTACATACAATGTTTTAAACATTGTATGTAGGTACAGAATTTGGAAAGTGCAATGTTGGTCGACGTCTTGCTAGATGGTTCGACTAAATCAAGCTGGTTGTAGGGAATGGGCCTGAAAGCAGGCGGCTCATCATCGTTCTGTAGGTCTACGTCCAATAGCCCATAATGATGATGATAATGAATGTCATCAATCAAGTGAACTTCAACGTGAAACAAGTCAACTCCAAACCTGGAATAACTTTTATCCCACCTGTAAACAATCATACCTACTTAAATTTTTACTAAGTAGCAGTTGGAATTAAAATTTATACCTTTTATTCTAGAACGTCGATAAGATGCTTACCTGCTCACCATTTATCTACCCTTAATTTCGAATTGTGTAGCGTTCGTTGTTTTCCAACAACACATAGTACACCGAGTCATACCCAAATCGATTACCAACAAAAGCTTTAAGGCCTTGAAATTCGGCACTGACATTGGCCGTAGAATCGGTCGACGAATAGCGAGCAAGCGGGGCAAGGTCGCTGTAGCACGAGCAAGCATCCGCTGGAAATTGATCGCTCCCACCCCGCGCGTTGCATAACCTGCCTTACGTAACAGCTCGCCTACCTACTACAGCATCAGGCTATGTTGTAGCCTACGTATCGCTTTGTAGCTACTAGCGTTTTGGACCGTTACAATGAAAAAATCATCATTATCAGTCTATTGGCTTACTGCGGAATTTGCGATATCCGACAGCGGGTGTCTGCTGATGTACACCCACCTCCAGCACTACGTGTCAAACACGTTAGCGGCGAACCGGAACCAGAGCACGCCAACCAACTCGTGGAGCTTAAGCTGGACGATGGACAAGGGCTAGGCTTCCCTGCTCCAATATGAGTTGGTAGGTTTTTTTAATGTACCATGCCTTGGCTAGCCTTGTTAACCTATAATACCTTTTATTTATTGTTATCGGAAAGATTCAGCGCGTGTTGAGGGGAGGGCGGTGTTGGTTGAAATTGTAACTATCACTATCAGATGTTAATTTTAATTACCAGAACCGAGGTCTTAACATGCTCTTCAACGCGATAATGTAACATCATAAATTTGATCAATTATCCAACTCCTGGCTAAGAATTTTGACAAAATTTTCTTGGTAGGAAGTCAAGCTTTTTTAGCTCAATATTTCCTAGCCTGCCCCAGGATTAATTTACAGGATTAGATTAGATTAGCGTAGTCCCCGTTCCTGTAAACAACCGGGGCAAAAAGTAAGTAAGAGTTAATCCAAGGTGTCAGCTAACGCCATACCAAATTTTATTAAAATCGCTTCAGTCGTTTAGTCATGAGGAAGTAATAAACATATACACTCACACACTCACAAACTTTCGCCTTTATAATGATTAGAAAATAGTGACTTTTTATGGCACAAAAGGAAACTATTTTCTTAACAGTGGCTTCAGTAGTTTCACCTGGGTGTTCACATGTCAGTCATTTAACTATTTATCTTTGTGTACCTACGTATATGATAGTAGATACATATTCATACTTACAAGCCGAACCTATGACTGGGTACTTCGTTCCTCTCAATTGAGCCCTGGAAATGTTTGTAATTCCTATAATTGTTTTCATTAGTCATAAGCGATCTGAATGGAACGTGACGTAGAATAATTAGAATTCATAACAGGTACGTACGAACATGCCTACTTGTTTGGTATTGCACCTACCTCAAGTCAGATTTTTCCTTAAATGTTTTAGAATTTAAATTGTGGTGAGTGTTTTCCATATTAATACTAAAATACACAGATTATTAGAACTAACGTACTCACAACATTATTTTGTAGGAATTTGTTATTTTAGTTTTAAGTACGAGATTTTCATTCCTATGATTCATGATTTTAATGTAGGTATAAAATATTGCAGTTTTAGTTATTGTATTAGTGAGCTACGCTGAGTCCTTTCCTAGGTTATGCCACACGTCACAGAGTATTGTAAATATACTCTATTGAATTGTGATATAATGTATGTGGCATAATGTATGAATAAATATATTTTTCTTTCTTTCTTCCTTATTTTTCATTGTAGAATCAATGAAAAATAGGTAGGTAGGTAGGTATCTAAGAGAAAAAATAGCTTCATTCAAGAAAGTTAAGAATACGATTCCAAAGCAATTTTAATTGAAAAAATTGCGCTAACGCTATTGTAAAACGGTAATAGCAAAAAGTGAAGAATATTTTTAAAACCGGCTAAATACCGCTGAAACAAGGCCCGGCCGTGTCATTGCCAAGGTCTTCCAGAAACTTCCCACGGTTACGGCTTTTTTTTCAAATGTCATGTGCAAATGGCAGGTCCACTCGACATGATTTATTTATTTTATATTTTGTGGCAGATTAATTTTATTCGCGCAAACTTGATGTACAGGCGCAAAAATATGAAAACTTTAATAGAAAATTCATTTTTATTCCTCATTATATAGAATTCCTTGGACCACAGGGACCAGATATTGAGTTTTTGTTGAAAATCTAAAAACAGCGGATCGTGACCACTAAATTGTGACTTGAGGATTTTTTGAAAACTTTCTAAAAATAATTATTGAGACTACCGGTGACCACGTCTAGCAGCTACCTTAGCCAAATTAGCCTAGCCATTGAAAAATAAATGCTGCCAGTATATTGTTTAACAAACCTTAGAGAATCAAATACCCATTATTTTTATCAATCAATCAAAATCAAAAATCGTTTATTGCATAAAACAGCACAAAATTCAACTCATAATTTTATGTATTAGTTATGATAGCGATCCCACGATCCGCCCATTTCTGGTTTGAAATTGTTGAAGGAGTAAAGTACGTGGGTTGGTGCATTCAATTTGCCGTTTCAATTACCGGAAACTCATTTAACGGGCAACCAAGGGGCATTGTTATTTGTCAGTGCGCAACTACGCCCCACAGACGATCCGATAACTCTGCAAACGCTTGATTCTTGACATGAGCACGATGACTGCCACCCCCTCATCTTAAAATTGACGGAAACGGATATCTGGACAAGATAAAAAATCAAATTCTTTTTTTTTAATGTAGCTTTTGAACCATACATAGATACTTT